>CM029499.1:13608968-14084183 GCA_017140595.1 Eucalyptus curtisii | reverse complement strand
ACATCTTTCCCAAGGGAAGATCAACTAATGACCATGTTTGGCCGAGACACTAGAGCTTCCATTTCCACATCATAGCTTTCTTCCACTCAAGGTGAGACAAAGCCTCAATGGTAGAAGTAGGAATTGTGTGAGTTTGTAATGATAGAGCAAGGTCATGTAATGGAGAAGGAAGATGTGAAAGAGACACATAATGCTCAATATAGGGTAAGCCAAAGAGGATTTTTGTGCACGATCAGTACCTTTGCGAAGGGCAATCGGAAGATCGTTCGAACTAGGAGACAAGGAGGAAGATTGAACGGAGGGCATGGAAGAGCTAGAAAGCAGGTGCCGACGCTTTCGGGCCGATACACTGCTTGAGGGAGGTACCGGAGAAGAACTAACGAGAATCTAAGGGGATAAGATGTGGGATTGGAGGATCAGCTACAATGTCAATTGAAAACTCTTTACCTTCGTGAGAATAGTATGGTGTGCCTCGAAAAAAGTAACATCAGCACTAACATATTGGGTACAAGTTATTGGATCATAACACCGATATCCCTTTTGTGTACGTGTATACCCAAGAAAAATACATTTAGTACGAGGAGATAGTTTATCGAACCGGAATGTAGGTTATGAACAAAACAAACACACCCAAAGACGCGAGGGGGAAGAGGGAATAATGGCTTGTTAGGAAATATAACACTAACTGGTGATTGATGATTGAGGACATTGGAAGGCATACGATTTATGAGATAACATGCGGTAAGGATAACATCACTCCAAAATGATTTTGGCACACACGTATGAAATAAGAGTGAACGAGCAACTTCTAGAAGTGATGATACTTTCTCTCGGCCACACCATTCGCTTGGAGGGGTATAAGCACAACTTGTTTGATGTATAATGCCAAGATTAGAACAAAACAAAGAAATTGATTTACGTGTATATGCTAGAGCATTATCTGTTCGCAAAATTTTAAGGGATGTATTAAATCGACTAGTAACTTCACGATGAAATAATTGGAAAACATGTAAAAATTCAGAACGTTCATGAAGCATATAGAGCCATGTTAAACGAGAATAATCATACACAAAAGTAACAAAGTACTTAAAACCATTTCTACTAACAATATGGGAATGTCCCCATATGTCCGAATGAACAAGTTCAAGTAAAGTAGATGCACGAGAATCATTACGACTAGGAAAAGAACTATTTATAATGTTTCCCAAGTTCACAAGCTTCACACTCAAGAGTAGAAATTGATTTACACTCGGGAATTATTTGTTGTAACTTAAATAAAGATAAATGCGCTAAACAAGAATGCCATAATAGGGGTTAATAGAACTAGCCGGCTAGATCATTGGCGGCTTGATAGAGACACCATTTAGATAGTAGAGTCCATCACGTTCATGCCCTCCACCAATCATCTTCTTTGTCCAAGGTCCTAAAAACACAATAAGATGGGTAAAATGTAACTGAACAACTAAGAGCTTTAGTTAATTAACTAACGGATAACAAATTTAGAGGAAGTTGCGAACATGTAAAACATAGGACAAAGATAAGGAAGGTGTAAGTGAAACAATCCCTGATCCAACCACTTGAGTCGAGGGACCATTAGCTAAAATAACTTTTGATGAAGGAAGAAAGGGGCGATACCATGTCACAAAGCCGATCGTGAGAACCCAGCAAGTAGAAAGAGAGAAAGAAGGAAGAGAGAAGGAATAAAGAGAAGGAGGAGAAGGAGAACGTAGAAGAAACAAAGAGAGGGTTGTAGTTTTATGTAGTAACAGAAACCCTACAGCCATTGTGTTTATATTAAATATAAATTGTATATGACCATAATACCCTTATGTAAGTAAAAAAGAAATAAAACTCTGAAAATAAAAGAATAACTCAATTAAAGTAACTTAACACTTATGGTTTAAATTTTTTTGTAACTTTCGCTAAATATGAAACCAGATCATCATCATGCTGTGAGCTTGGTAATTTGACTCCTCGAATGACTCTCTTGCATAGGGTGGGTCAATGTAGAGAAAACGGCTCAGCAGATATCATATTTATTTAGGGTATTGCTTATGTTATTATTATTATTATTATTATTATTTTAAAAAAAAACTCCAACTTGAACATCTGAATAAATTGTGAATGCTCAGCAATATCCAAGGAAAATCTGACAAGCAAACATCGATCATCGATGACAACTTCCAAGTGTTCTTGCAAATAAAGTTCATAGAGTTGGAACCACTCCAGCGATGCCCTCTCCAATGATTCTGCATCTACAGCTAAATCATTGAATGGCTTTGTGCTTCGGATCTGACTTAGCATTAGGAGGTGCCAACTGACCGGGAAACAGATGGCAGCGCATATCATTTTTTTCCAGTAATCAGATGGAAGCGTATTCTAAGTAGTACATGTCACATGCTATCTGAAAGTCTTCTTCGTATGCTCTCAATAAGTCGATATGTAACCTGAATTTTCATATTTCCAAGCTGCAAACTGAAATGGAAACTTCTGTTCTCTCCATCATACCTTGTTAGCTCTTTTTGAAAAATACCATCACAGTTTTTGAAATATCCACGTGTCATTTCAAGCATAAACGCCATAAGGATAATCAATAGTGATAAATAAAGCACCCTGTGCTATGCACAGCTGACACAAGTGCTACTGCTATTTTGGTTATTTTTGTTTACTATTTCTGAGAGAGGGCTAGAGCAAGCAATAATTTGTTGGGCTCTGAACTCTGAAGCGTTAGCAACTAGACTCTACACATCCCATCAGGGAATGATCTTAAAGCTGCATTCGTCCATCAACATCAGAAAGGAAAATTATTCACACATTATAGCTGAGACTCAGCAGAAGAGCCGTGATCTAGACATGTGAAACCATTCAACTACCTAAGTTGGGCTTGTGGTGCCATAATGAGCAGCAACTTTCGAAGGACCAACAGCACCTACAATTTTAGAGGAGACCTATGCTTCTACCTCCACTGTTCAAAGCACTTTGAAAATTAATGCCATGAGAATTCATTTTAATCTCCAAAAAAGTAATCTAAAGTCGGAATCAACGATCATGAAAAAGACGAACAATAAATGAAGGCTTGAGGATCAGCACTTGAAAATAGTATGAGAGACGAGTAAGATAATCATGCTCCTTGTTTTGTTTCTATCACCACACCAGTATTGCGATCTTTTTGAGCTTGAAGGAAACAAAAAACAACATAAATACCTCTTCCTTTCGTGGGTAGCAGAACTTCAGTTACGCTGCACTCTAGTTCAGGCTAGGATACCAGCTTCTTCTTTTTCATGACAAACTACAGACATGCCGCTCCACGTCTCACTCCTTCCTGAGTTGAATGCGTTCCTGAGTTCATGGTTCACAACGGTATCTTTCAAGGAATTGGAGCAATGAAAAGCTCGTTAAAGGAATAGATTCTGAGTGTCATAAAAGAGGGGCACCGCCTCTCTCTCTCTCTCTCTCTCTCTCTCTGGATTTTTCCAGATTTCTCTCTCTCTCTCTTTGCACCAGATTTTTCTCCTTCTCTCTAGACTTTTCTCTCCCCCTCTCTCCAGATTTTTCTCACCGACATTGCCTCCTATAAATAGGGGCTCTTGCCTCTTGTGTGTGTAAGTGTGTGAAGTGTGAGTGGAGTGTGTACATGAGTGTGTGAGTGGGTGGAGTAGGTGACGTGAGTGTAGAGTGATAGAGAGTGAGTGGGTGTGTGCAAGAGTTGTGTTCGTGTGAGGGGTCTTGTGTAGGAAAGTGTGTGTAGTGGTGAGGCGTGTGAGATGTGTGTGAGAGTGGTGTGTATGTAGAGAATTTGTAATATTGTTCTATAATAAAAGTAATTATTTTTACTTGTACATCCACTCGCTTCCCAACAATTGGTATCAGAGCAGGTTGTCGGAGACCGTGCGAAGACAGTGGTCGGGGACCATTGTAAGTGAGTAGGCGGTCAAGTTCGTCGAGCCAAGGAGCGGAGTACGTCGGAGTTCGCTGCACAATCCGGATTGTGAAGTCGGTTGGTCCGGGACCAGGCTTACTTGGTATAGTGCGGGGCATTATACTCAAGTCACGATGGCGGATTTCTCGAGTTCGATAAGTGGCGTCGAGAAGCTCAACAACTCAAATTATAATAATTGGAGTACCCGCATGCAATATTACTTGCTAGGTCAAGATTTTTGGGATATCGTTGGCGGGAGCAACACCACACCACCCACGAATGATAGCGAATTAAGAAAATGGAACATAAAATCAGGAAAGGCTCTTTATGTTCTTGCCGTAACTGTTGAAGATGAATTATTGCAACACATAAAGAGTGCGAAGACCCGAAGGAGGCATGGGATAACTTGGCGACACCGTTTGCAAGGACAAACGATGCCAAGTTACAACGCCTAGAGAACGAGCTCCTCTCAGTCTCGCAACAAAGTATGACGGTGAGTCAATACTTTTCTAAAGTTAAATCTATTTGTGAAGAAATTTCAAAATTAGATCCTGAGAATGCCATCTCTGAGACAAGAATGAGAAGAATAATAATTCACGGGTTAAGGCCGGAATATAATGTGTTAATTACAGCCACCCCGTGGATGAACTTTCATCGACCAACTAACAGAGTTGGAGGGAATATATTGGGTGAAGCAAGAAGCTGTAGATAAACAAATTTCTGGAGTCACAGTGGAGGATGAAAGCGCCCTTTCGGTAACAAAAGAGGGTTCAAGGGCGGATTGATAGGAAATAGAAACAGATGCAAGAGATGGCAAATCATGGAAAAGTCATGGAGAATGGCCAAAGCGAATAGAAGGAAGTGGACTCGGCCGGGGAGCTAAATCGAGACCGCGGCAGCAGAACGTGACGATGAAGATAAGAAGAATAGAAGGCGAAATGGACGGTGTTACACACATGTGGCAAAGTAGGTCACTTTGCCGTGGATTGTCGGATCAAAGAGTTGAAGGAAACGTTGCGGCGTCTAAGGAAAATGATAGTGAAGAAGAGTGGGATTTCCAAGCATCCTTTACCAATGGAGGAACAAGAAAGACTTTTAAATTCCTCCCGCCAGAGTTAGAAGATCTACGATGGCCTCATCCTGATAGTGATAAATTGATTGATTGATGAAGATTGGATAGTTGACTAAGGGTGCTCAAATCACACTGACCGGAGATCACAGGAAGCTATTCAACATGTGTGAAATCTGAAAGATTAGACTGATAGTTGGCCTTACATGAGGACCTTCGAGTTCTTAGATTACCCACATCTTATTGAAAGCGATCTTCCCGATTGATTCATCAAGTCAGCCCGAAGAATGTGTACCATGTGCGAGGATGAAGAAGAATCTATTGTCCGTGGCACAACTTACAGAGACTCGGGTAATTATGTGGTGTTCGGTCAGGCGTTGGGTGTCTGCGGTGCCCAAGTGGTGGTACACGATCATGGAGCGTGATTAGAGTACATCTACGTGAGTGTCATTTCCAGTGGCATACGTGGGACAAAAAACTTCAAGGAGGAACGTCAGTTTCAGTATGCACAGCTTAGGCCGTGAGCTACCATAAATTAAAGGTGATGATGAAGAAAGGTATCTTTAAGGTCTCCCCCACTTAGAAGTCCAGAAGATGTCCTCCAGGACTGATCTGAAGATTGAAAGGCACATCGGCTTCCATGAGGAGTCACATTGAGCTAAGATGCCTCTAGAGCTTATCCCACTGGATGTATTTGGACCGGTGAAGAAACCCAGTCGATCGAGAGGATCAAAGTACATGATAACATTCATCGATGATTTCTCCGAGTAAATCTGGGTCGACTTCATGAAAGAAAAATGAGGCATTAAATAAATTTAAGGAGTTTAAAGCAAAAGTAAGAATGTATAGGCAAGAAAATACTATGCCTTCGCACGTAGATAATGGGGGAGAATATACATCGAGATGACTTTACAAAATTTCTTCAAGAATGGAAGATACGTCGGCCGTTTACTTGCCCTAAATGCGCCATGACAAAATGGAGTTGCCGAAAGAAAGAATCGACATTTGGGCGGAGACATGCGAGGACTATGTTGCATGCGAAGAGTGTTCCACCCAAGTTTTGGGCTGAGTGTATGAAGACGGTAGCGCACGTGATCACAGGACTACCTCAAGCAAGGCTTGACTTTATGTCACCATATGAGAAGTTGTGGAATCGCAAGCCCACGGTAAGTCACTTTAGAGTATTTGGGTGTGTATGTTATGCATTCGTGCGGACCATCTTCGCAACAAGTTCGATAAGAAGGCGGTTCGCCTGCATTTTCGTGGGTACACGATGATCAAAGAAAAGGATGGAAGTGTTGTGACCCTACGCGGGGAGGTGTTACACTTCCGGAAATGTGGTGTTCGACCAACTATCATCTTGGTGGCCATCACAACATAATTCAACAAGTTGAAGAAGAGATTCATGAAGGAATGAAAAGAAAATGATGAGATTGATAAGGGCACTGAATTGAAGAGAAGGAAATGATAATGTAATAGGAAGAAAGAAGTCGAGGAGCACAATCACCGGAAAATCGAAAGAGCCCTTAGGCGAGCGAATTGTACATCCAAGAACTACGGAAGAGCCCCGACCAAGTCAGATGGAAGAACTGAAGAGGAGGAATCTCAACTTAGGAGATCAACAAGACAAAGAAGACCAAATCCCAAATATGCAAATGCAGCGCTATCAAGATGTCGGAGGCCGGTCGGCCGTCCACATATGAGGAAGTTTCGCAAGCGTGGAATGGAGGAAAGCTATGGAGGAAGAGATACAAGCACTAAGAACAGAACGAAACATGGGACTTAGTACCGGGGCCTAAAGTACGTCCTATATCTGCAAATGGGTTTATAAACTTAAAACTCGACCCGGACGGGCCGATAGAAAGATATAGGCACGACTAGTTGCTCGAGTGATTCTCTCAAAGTATGGCCTAGATTATGATGAGACCTTTAGTCCAAAGAGCAAAGATCACTACGGTTCGAGTCTTACTAGCACTTGCGGCAAGCAAGTCGTGGAAATTATGGCAAATGGATGTAAAGAATGCCTTCTTACATGGAGAACTAGATCGAGATATATACATGGAGCAACCAGATGGTTTCAAAAGTAAGACTCATCCGGATTATGTTTGTAAGTTAAAGAAAGCCCTCTGGCTTAAAACAAAGCTCCGAGAGCATGGTACGGGAAGATTGCTGAATTTTTATACAAAGTGGTTACTTTGTAGCCCCACAGACTCGAGCTTGTTTGTGAAGGCGGAGAAGATGGCAAGCTCGCAATAGTGTTAATCTACGTGGATGATCTAATCATCACTAGAGATAATGAAGAAGAGATATGCCAAATTAGAACCAACCTCTCGGTACGGTTTCGGATGAAAGAGCTTGGAGAATTAAAACACTACGGGGCTCAGATTGAAAAGACCAATGAAGGATTATTCACATGTCGGCGTAAGTATGCACGCGAGACCTCCTAGACAAGTTCGGGATGCTTGATTGCAAACCTATATCTACTCCAATTGATGGAAATATAAGGTTATGTGCAACTGAAGGACGGAGAATTGGAAGACTCAACTATGTACGTGCAATTGGGTGGGTAGCCTTATTTACTAACCATAACACGGCACGATATTGCCTTCGCGAAGGAGTAGCAAGCCGATTCATGGAAGCCACGAAAGCCTCACTTAGATGCGATCAAGCCACATACTAAGGTATGTCAAGGGTTCATTTGATTTTGGGCTTTTATATAAGAAAGAAGCATCATGTGAAGTTATAGGTCATTGCGATGCTGACCTTGCTTTGGAGATCATGACACACGACGATCAACTCACGGATATGTTTAACCTCGGATCAGTTAGGTAGTGTCATGGTGCGGTAAAAGACAACCGTGTGTCACTATCTACGAAGCTGAGTATAGAGCGGCGGCAATGGCAGCACAAGAGAGTACATGGCTGGTACAACTGATGGAGGATCTTCATCAACCAATAAATCAACCTACACAGATATATTGTGATGTCTGTCAGCCATAAGCTTAGCAGAAAATCCAGTTTTCCATGCGAGACCAAGCATGTAGAAGTGCACTATCATTTCCTGCGGGAAAAAGTATTACAAGGCGAAATAAAAGATGGAGTATACCAAAGCGGATGATCAAGTTTGGACATCTTCACCAAAGATGTAGGGCTGCAAAATTCAAAGAGTTTCGAAGGCAACTTGGTATGATCACAATGTCAGTTAAGAGAGAGTAGTCGGTGAGGGAGTGTCATAAAGGGCACCGCCTCTCTCTCTCTCTCTCTCTCTCTCTCTCTGGTTCTCTTCTCTGATTTTTCCAGACTTCTCTCTCTCTCTTTGCACCAGATTTTCTCCTTCTCTCTAGACTTTTCTCTCCCCCTCTCTCCAGATTTTTCTCACCGACATTGCCTCCTATAATAGGGGCTCTTGCCTCTTATTGTGTAAGTGTGTGAAGTGTGAGTGGAGTGTGTACATGAGTGTGTGAGTGGGTGGAGTAGGTGACGTGAGAGTGTAGAGTGATAGAGAGTGAGTGGGTGTGTGCAAGAGTTGTGTTCGTGGTGAGGGGTCTTGTGTAGGAAAGTGTGTAGTGGTGAGGCGTGTGAGATGTGTGTGAGAGTGGTGTGTATGTACAGAATTTGTAATATTGTTCTATAATAAAAGTAATTATTTTTACTTGTACATCCACTTCCCAACACTGAGTAGATAAACGATTTAATTCTTGGGAAACAACCAAGAATGATAAACAAGCACACACTTGAACGAAAGAAATGTTGCGGCCCGTTGGTATTTCTCTGAGATGAACAAGAAGATTTGGTAACTCCAGCACTAACTCATCCAGACAACAATGCATGACTGCCCTTGAGTGGAGTTTCTAAGTGACCAAAATCATATGGAAATTCTTCAATCCTGATTCCAAAGGTTGCTGCTGCAACTAAGGGAAACTAACGGTGGTGGCCTGCGGCTTGTAATGAAGAAATGGTGGTGTTGGTTCTTGTTTTCCTAACATAAACATGGATGAAAAGTTAAAACACAAGATTTATTAGAAGCAAAGTAGCCACCTTCATGGGGAACACCAAGCAAGAATGAGAGAGAAACATGAATGCTGAGCAAATTCATTTGATGATCGAAAGGAAGAGGTATAAACCGAACCAAGGGGCGCGGATTAATTCAAAGCTAATGCACACCCCAACCAAACCACTGACACTACTAATTTTCAAAAAGCTCACATAGAGCATGATTCAATTGTACCCTTCCATCGAAATCTCGACGAAGTTGATATTCTGGGAAAATTTGGGTAAAACCCGGTAAAAAAGTTAGGTTTCTCCATGGCCATTAAATTTTTCCGTTTAGTCAGGCTATGGTGGCTTTTAAATTTTGCTTTTCCTTTCTCTGTAACCTACGGGGGTCAAAGGGAGAACGAAAAAGTTTAGTTGTACCATGTTCGCAATTTTCCATTCGTGAGTATCTACCGGAGGAAGGAAAAGAAATCGAACGACGGTTTGACGAAGAAGACGTTCTCATCACTGTTCTTTGAAGCATGGAAATTCGTAGAAATTAAGGCCCCTTTGTTTGTGTTCTTTTTTCTGGTCATGAACACAATTTCTATTTTTTTTTAGGGAACAAAAAAAGAATAAAAACGCGTTTGTTTGCATTTTTGTTCCAAATCTATTTTTTTCCCGGGAACAAATTTGGAACAAAAACAAGAAATAAGAAAATCTGGAACACTTCCGAGAAACAATTTTTCTCTCCTATTTTTTTCTTCTCTTTTTTTTCTTCTTCTTTTTTCTTTGGCCGGTCGCCGGCCTCGGCCATGCATCGAGGGCCGACGAGCTCGCCAGAGCGTCGCCGGCCCCTGGCGAGGCCAACCTCGCGCCGGCAGGTGAGGCTCGGCCTCGCCGAATCTGGGCAAGCTCGAGCTCACCTAGCCAAGGCGAGCCCGGGTCATGGCCAAGGGCCGGCGACCGGCTAAAAGAAAAAAGAAAAAAGAAAAAGGAAAAATAACATAAAAATATTAAAAAATTAAAAAATTAAAAGAAACAAAAAAATTATACAAGTTTACCAAACGTGTTTATGTTCTTTTTTTATTCCAGAACAAGTTTACCAAACGCATTTTTCTGTTAAAAAATTATTCCCGGAACGAGAAATAGTTCCCCAGAAACAAACGCATCCTAAGTTTATAACTCAATTATTGTTGAAGAGATATGGCAAAACTAAAAAAGTATCCGACGGCCATCTGATCTCATAGGTGTCGAGAAAATTACAATTTTAAAATTTTAGTTTACGAGACACGAACATCTAGCTGTAAGTTCTCTATTGCCTCGAGAATCACTTTGATCAGAGTTTTTTTTTTTTTTTTTATATTTATTTTTTATTTTGAGAGAGATCATGTAAGTTTTCATCTCAACCGTTGGTTCAATCATTTCTTGAAGATTTCTGGATGTTCCGACTAAAAAGATCTTCGTTGGAGTCGAAAGGATCAATCATACCTGATACATTATGATGCCTTGTGATTACAATCATTGACAATAGAGATGAAACAAAAAAAGAATGACTGTTACTTTACTATCATCAAAAAGTGAGTTTATCAACACACTATCATACTGTTAGCTTTTTCTCCCTCTCCCTCTCTTTTGTCTCCATCGTCTTATTCAACTTTGAGCGGTGCAGACGGTTTGAGTTAATCTCACTCTCCCCTCCATTCATAATTGATTTTTCTTGTTTTTATCTTCTTCTTTTTTTCTTTCTCGATCTAGATGTGATATCTCTTTTCTCCCGATTTAGTTCTAGATCTAAGAGTTTGAACTCTCCTAATCTAGTTTTAGACTTAGGAGTTCTTCTCTCCAAATTTAGATCTAAAAGTTTAAAAATATTTTCATGAATTCAATACCTTGTGCTCTCCTTCGCATCCGGTTTTAATGATCGTTGTAGGAGCTTTGACGTCTTGCTGAACTATAAAGATATGCTCTTTCAAAAGTTAGATTTGTGTTTATTCCACCTATTCCAATTGTCTCTATAGAGTGATGGTGTAGAGGAAGTTGAATTTAGGTGCACACCACCAATTAACAATGCCGTAGGTATTGGAAAATGAATTTCTAGCATATGCTCATCACTAATGATGATTCTTTTTTCCTTCCTTCCCGGGTGTGCTACCCTAACAATGATGTGAGATTCGATGACAGAAGAGGATTTAAACCATTTTGAGGGGCCAATTATTTTACTTGGCATATTTGTTTTTATGGAACGAATATATTCGTAAACATGCCGATGCTTTGTTGATAATTTATTTCGATTTGTTTTGTCATAAAAGTTTATGTACTTTTCATGTATATATTTTAGTAATAAATATATTTTTCTTTCAACTAAAAAAAACACATTAGCGTGTGAAACTAAGCTTTTTCTCGAATTACTACACTACATAAAAAGGAAAGTAAATAAATTGCAACCACAAGTCGCAATTTCACAATTGAGTAGCACCTTGAGAAAGCCAGCTGTGCTCGTCCTGTTTTTCGAGACCCGATCATCTATGAAACATCAATACTCTCAGAAAGCATTCATGTCATGTCGGATCTCGACGCATGTCCGACACTCTCTTACGCTCTTTGATGCTCGAGTCCGAATTCCAATATGCGAGTTCGAATTCCGACAAGTAATTCTAATATAAGCAAAGTCAATTTTAAAAATTTTAATAAATGAGGGGTCAAGAAAAAAAATATGGTTTTCTCTCTTATTCCGATTCTTACTTCCCATGACACATAATTTACCCGAAGTTTGTTTTTTTCTTCTCTTCCGACGTGCTCTAACACACGCCTCCAAAATGTGAAGTGTTTGTTTTTTTTTTTTTCATTATTGAAACGAAATTGAATTTGTAAATAACGGATTAATATTTTTAGTGTAAATTCATTATAGGTTCTTATATTATTTATTTATTTATTTGTAAATTTGAATCAAATTAATTTAATTAAAATAATCATAAAAATGATGATATTAAAATATACATTTAATGACAACAGATCGAAATTCTCTATTTTTTGAAAAACGACATATCGGCGTAACGTGTCATATCGAGTCGTGTGTCGCGTATCAGTATCGATACTACATACCCAATCATCAAGAGACTGATCAGTGGATCAGTTCCGTAACGGATTACCTCCTTTTTAGATGATCTAATTTTTCCAAGAATTCAATAGGAACTAGACCTAAGAGGGAATTAGAATCTCGATCTTTTACTTTTCTTGAGTGACGAAAATCCCACCCCCCGCGACTAGTACGGCTCGCAACAGCAACACCTTCTCCCTTACGCAATCTCTCGATTTTAAATTATCCAAAATAAGGAAAAACGAGAGGAAAAAGACAAACAAAAAATATATATTTTTTTTTCTCTCCTTTTTTTTTAACTTTCCGTCCTTTTAATTTCTCCTCTTTTTCCAAGCGCCACCCTCGTTGGCTCGTTTCGCATCTCGGACTTCAGCGCGGACAGAGAGTAGCCAAGAGTCACAGTGAAAACCTCCGGCCCTCCCACCACCACCATGGGCGGCGGCGGCGGAGGCGACGAGCCTCCTCCGGGGAGCTCCTCGAACGGCGGCGAGTTCCTCCTCTCCCTCCTCCGGCGTCCCCCCCAGCCCCAGCCGCCGCCGCCGCCGCAGCAGCAGCAGCAGCAGCGCCACCACCACCCGCCGCAGCCGTTGACCATCGACCCGGCCGTCGCCGCCGTGGGCCCCACGATCGGCTTCCCCGGCCCGCCGCCCAACGGACGCGACTTCTCCGCCCCGCCGTGGGCCCCCCACCACCACCACCACGCCGCCGCCGCCGCCCCTCCACCTGTCTACCCGCACAGCTTGTTCGGGGTCGCTCCCGGAGGGAACCAATTGCCCGCGAATCATCACAATCAGGGGCCGCCGGCCGATGATTTCAGGAGGCTGGGGCTGGGAGGGTTTGACGAGAGAGGGGTGGCGCCTCACAATCTCGCTCAGCAGTTGAAGCAACTGCAACTGCACCACCAGCACCAGCAGCAGCAGCAGCTGCAGCGTCAGCAGCAAGAGCAAAGCCTGCGGTTCGGCTCTTTTCCTCCTAAAGTCATACCTTCCGAGGTCGTTTCGGTTGAAAATTCAGTTTTTGACTCTGCAAGAGAGCCTAACATGGGTTCCGGCAGTAGAGGCAGCGATAGGTTTGAGAAAAATCGGCAATTTAGTCCGCGGGGAATTCGGGCGCCGGTGTCAATGCTGCTTGGCGTGGGAATAACGAGCTTGGTGAGGGGGAGAGGCGAGCGGTCGGGCGGGGAAAGCAGAACCACGTGGGGAATGATAGGCCTATGCCGCCAGGGTTTCCAGCGAAGCCGGCTGGAAGAGGGAATTCGGGTTTTGGTAACAGGAGGACGGATTTTGAGCGTAATGTGGATGGGGAAAGGAATAATCGGAACGAGTGGAATCATAAGAACGCGAGTTCTAATGACGGGGATGTGATAGGGAGGAAATTTCACTTCAATGATCGTAGAATGTCTAGCAGAAATTCAGGGGTGACGCAGCTGAGCGAGCAGCTTGATCGCCCTGGTCCACCGACTGGGAGTAACCTTTATTCAGTTTCTGCCTCGGACATAGAGGAGTCTGCTGCTCTGCATCATGAGGTTGTTGAGAACGACAGTAAAGGAGAAGAGGAGGGAGAGGGGGCTGCGGTGAAGAGAGCTGGTAAGTTAGGTGCTAATGAACCTGATGATTTGCTTGAGGACGAACTTGATGAGAAAAATGAGAGAAGGCAGCAACGAGGTCAACGAGAAAAGGTGACACTCTTTGTAATTCTCATATAATATGTTTTAGTGTTTTTGGTGGAGTATGTTTTAGTGTGTGGGGAGGGTTTCTGAGTTGAATGTGGTGCAGATCAATCTTGTATTTAAACTGAAAATCGAAGCATTTATTTATTTATTTATTTTTAATTTCCGTAAATAAAGTTAACTTGAGTGAAGAGCTTTTGTGATTCTTTCCTAAATAATGTGTGCTGAACTTGTAGTCAGTCGACAGCTGTGATTTTAGTTGAGGAAGCTTTTATAACTGGATAGTCTGAGGCATGTTTCTTTTTCCGCTTCCTTTACATATGCTTTAATGCAATAACTAGAATTAATTTTGTCCATATGGGGCATGATTCAAATTTCTTGCGGGCCTTGCCGTTGTGGGCAAGCAATAGAGTGCGTCATTACGCCTATTTGGTGCCACTTCATTTATATTACTTCTGGTGAAGATATTTAAATAAATTAAATTGTTCTTCTGATGAATTTGAATGATTTTATGTGCTTAAAAAGTAAAGAAAAGGTCATATGTGATTACTGCTCAGGCAGAATGGGGGATTTTTGGTGGGGGGCCTTTACTGTTCCAAAAAACAAGGAAAAAGATCGGGGGTTTGATAGTTATATGGAAAGGGAAGAGCATGATGCCAGAGGTGGTTTATGTCAGCTGGAAATTTAATGTGAAAAGCTGGCATGATTGTGATAGGATCGATAAATGACATCATCACGAGTTCTCGAGTGGAATGATGGGTTTAATTACATCAGTGGCTTTACTATTTAGAGAAATTAGAGAAGGAGTTTTGATATTCTTATATGTGGGAAGAGTGGCGTCGGATGTTGATGAGTATAGGTCATCTTTTGTTTCAATAAGTAACTTAACATGATTGTGATAGGATCTACAGTTGATGTCATCATGAGTTTACCTTAAATACGTTTTGATTGAGAAATTTGCAAATTGAATTTTGATTCTTGAACTAAATAATCTTGTGAAAAATGAATATCTGGTAATGCTGTTTGTGGGCTTTTATATCTAGTGAGAAATCAAGGGCATTTTATATATTCAGTTGATTTTTACAAATTTAGTTATGATATTATTAAATTTTCCATGTATAAGTAAAAATTGACATCTTACATGATTTTGTGACATATATGCGTATAAGCCGTTTTGTGAGACAAGAACCTGTGTTTTTCATAAGTTTCATACATGTAAGTATATTTATTGCAAAAGTCCACGTATTTTATTAACAGTGGTTAGGGGAGGTCCTTGTTTTTTTCCGACTTTTCTCATTCTTTATCGTACCTTCCTGTTTTGAAGAAGGATTTTTCTATGTACCTTGTATTTTTGTGTAATTCGGTCTTTGCTTCTGATATAATTTCCTTTATGCAGGATACAGACTGAATTTTATTGAAATCCCAGTTCTTCCTTTTCCCCTGATTATCATATTTTTCTCCCTATCAGGGTTTTCTCTCAATTTTTATGTTTTTAAATGCATATTTAATAAAATAACACATGCATTTTGAATCGCTGCGTTAGGCATTGGAATGGTTTTCTTATTCATAGAACTCAAAAGTGTATTAAACAATTATATAGGATGGCAAACTGTAGGCTTTGTGAATTGATGAGGTAGCTTTTATTCATCCATCGTACAGGCTACATACTTCTCTCGAATATATATCAGGAAGAATTTTGGGTTCACTTAAATTTGCACATGCTATTACCAGGATTTCAGGTCAGACTCCAGAGGACAAAGGCTACTTACACAGCGAATGAGGAACTTTAAAAGTTCAATGGAGTGTCGCTGGGACATAGACAGGCTGAATGTTCCCTTTCTTGCAATTTATGATTCCTTGATACCACCTGAAGAAGAAAAGGCTAAACAGACGCAGTTGTTGACAATGTTGGAGAAGTTAGTCAACAAAGAGTGGCCAGAAGCTCGGTTATACCTGTATGGATCATGTGCCAATTCTTTTGGAGTTTGCAAGAGTGATATTGATGTGTGCCTTGCTATTCAGGATGCCAACATTGATAAATCAGAGGTTATACTGAAATTAGCAGAAATATTGGAATCAGATAATTTACAAGATGTGCAGGTGAATTAAATTGCTTCCTTGTATTGTAATGTCCCCATTTTTGTGATGCTAGGGGAAAATGGAATATCTGCCTTTCTGATATTTCAAATTGCAGGAGAAAATTTTGATTCTTTCACATGAGAGTATTTTATGCGAAAATGACTTTAAAGTTGTCTTGTTAAGTAATTTGTTCGAAAAGATGCTCGAGTGTTTGCTTAGGGAAGAATATGGAGTCCCTTAACCAATTTTATTACATATGCCAACATTGTTTTGCATTTTCTTTTTGTGCTTGGTATCTCATATATCTCCTTTTGCTTATCTTATGTTTTGTTGTGTCTGTGGACCTGTTAAATGGACCTGAAGAATATTCTCATACTCTCTCTTGCCACTTTGTTCTTCTTAAATGTGATTGGTTGATACAGTTTTCTTTTGGTGGCCAGCGGATGGGTGATACAGTTTTCTGTTGTTTTTTAGCAGTAGCACTTCTGCATAGAAGTTGTCTGCATGGACAGTAAAGGTCTTGCCATCTGACACAATACCTCGTCTTGTTAGGCTGGAGTGAAACTTTACACCCACGCTAGGTTTAATTAGCTGGAAGATGACACCTAAACATTAATTCCCTCAGGCGTCCTGAATGATTACTAGTTCTACCGCCAGCATGCTTCAGTGTACATATCACTCAGATTAATTTTATCATTTTAGACATGGTACAGTGATATGTTTGACTTGCTTTCAGGTCTACTTGCTGACACATTTTAATTCCTCAACTTGTAATTTCTTACAGGCACTAACCCGTGCTAGGGTCCCCATAGTAAAGCTTATGGATCCAGCTACAGGAATATCTTGCGATATATGCATTAACAATGTCTTGGCGGTTGTTAATACAAAGCTTCTGCGAGATTATGCCCAAATAGATGTGAGATTGCGGCAGTTGGCATTTATTGTGAAACATTGGGCAAAATCCAGAGGAGTAAATGAAACTTATCAAGGCACATTATCCAGCTATGCGTGAGTCAGCAGTTTGTGTTTTTTTTCTTGTTTCAATTCACTAATACGACAATTACGAAAACATCTAGGCTATGGCTGTTATGAGACTCAGTCAGCCTTGCCATGTGTTTTGGGGAACAGGGCTTTTTAGTAGAATCCGAGGAAACTCTATGGTTTAGCAACTAATGAGAATGAGCTTTGGATTATATTTCCTCACTTATGTTTTTTGCTAGCCAATTGACATGTTACTCATGCAGGTATGTGCTGATGTGCATTCACTTCTTGCAACAGCGTAGACCCGCTATTCTTCCATGCTTACAGGTATGGACTGTATTTGTTTTCACGCTTTGATGAATATGATTCTCTCTCCTCGTGTTATGGCAGATGTTGTTTCTTAGAACTTTCTTGCTTGACTTATATCCTCTGTCTCTCTTCATAAGTTCTCCTTTCTAGAATTGTTCTACTAATGCTGTCCCATGTTTCCCAAATCTCGAAATATCTCTGACTCATTTATTAATGAGGAGTTTGTGGCATATTGAAGTGATATAAATGGACAAACTTCTTCCTTGTTCGGTGTCATCACTTTTACTGTCAACATTTTGTTTATCCCTTATGTTTAATGTTGTAAGCTGTTGAGTCCTATCCAACTGTTTTCCTTATATGTGAATGGCACATTGACAGTGGATGAGATGGTGAAATAGCTGAAATAGCACACTGATTTTTATTCAATTCTGATGTAGGGTTGATGTAATGTTGCTAGGCAGCAGTTTTCTTTATGAAGGGAATGCAGTATTCCTTGACCACTCATTCGTGTTCTCTTCAATAAATTCTGTTTTGTTCAATCATCCTTTCTCGAGTCCTTCTACCTTCTTCGCAATGTTTTGCTGTCCGAACTTTTGAATTTTTGCCTTCTAGATGGATAGTTGATTGTTTTTATTTTGGAGATGGTACTGGATTACATATTTATCAGCTTATTCTACCTGTGTGAATGAAGTTACAATTCCATAGTTAAACATCTTAGTTGTGCAATTGGATTTCATGATGTCATGTCTTTCTGCTAATGCAGGAGATGGAGGCAACCTACGCTGTCACTGTTGATAATATAGAATGCGCTTTCTTTGATAAAGTGGAGAAGCTCCGTGACTTTGGATCACGTAACAGGGAAACCATTGCGCAGTTGGTGTGGGCATTTTTTCACTATTGGGCATATTGTCACGATTACACAAATACCGTCATATCCGTTCGCACCGGAAGCTTGCTCAGGTGAGATTTAGATACTTGGGTTCTGATGAATCTGGTCACAGTTAACGGAATTATCATGTATCATGCCTAATTTGTGCAGCAAGCGGACTAAGGACTGGACAAGGAGAATCGGGAATGATCGGCATCTGATCTGCATAGAAGATCCGTTTGACGTGTCGCATGACCTGGGAAGAGTGGTGGACAAGTTCAGCATTAAAGTACTGAGGGAAGAGTTTGAACGTGCTGCTGAGATCATGCAGTACGATCCGAACCCTGCGTGACGCTGTTCAAACCATACATTGCCTCATAAACGCGATGCTTAATTTATAAGCCAGGTTGATTTGTAAATCTCATGCATCTTATCTAACCTGTAAAAAGCCCTCTCTTTTTAGATTTTGATTGGGACCTTGCCTTTGTTCATAGTCTGTGTTCAAAGTATGATTGCCTTTTTAGTTTTTGCTCGTGGACTTCTACATCAAGGTTTTATGGGTTGTGTGTCAATTGTAATATTCATAAGACTTGTCTACATAAAAAGCCCTTTAGAATGATCTTTATCGTCATCTTATATATTTTCTATGGCAAATAAAATTTATTTTTATCTCAATTTTCTCCATGTTATCATGAGAGGGAAAAATTGTCCAAAAAGTTCTAAAGCCATTGTAGTTTTACTAATTCAGTCTTAAATTTTTTAATTTTAAAATTAAGTCTTAAATCATTTCACTTCTTATCAATTGAGTTCATTCGATTAATTTTGAGCAAAATTTATTAATTTTTAAATATTTTTTGAATTTTTTAAAGTATATTTTAATTTTTTAAATTTTTTTTTCCCTCTCTTGTTCCTTTGCCAATCACTCAGCCTTCGGCAACTAGCCAAAGGCTACGAGCGGCAAGGATCGGCCTCACCCGTCTCACGCAAGGTTACCTTTGTCGAGATTTGGCGAGAGACAATCTCACCGGCCTCGGGAGAGGCTCATTAGAGGCTCGCGAGGGTTGGCCTCGCCGACCTCACACGAGGTCGCCTCGCCGAGATCTCGCGAGGACGACCTCACGGGCCTTAGGCAAGGCTTGGCCTTGGCAAATTGGGCAAGGCCAACCCTCACCCTTGCTTGAAGCAAGCGGGGGCAACCTCGCCCAAGGCTCGTGAGGTCGTCCCTCACTATATACCAACGAGAGTGGAGCATTGCCCGAGGCCAGCAAGGTCACCCCTCGCCAGTTCTCAGCGAGAATTGACTCTCCCCAATTGCAAGCTATGGCCAATTGTCGAAGGGAAGGCTGGGCAATCGAGAGGAAAAAAAAAATTAAAAATATTTTTAAAAAATCGAAAAATATTTAAAAAATAATAAATTTTGTCCACGCGAGTTGGTTGTGTTATGTAAGATGGCAGTCATTCATGTCAATAAATTTCGGTCAAAATTGACAAAATGGACTCAATTAGCAAGAAGTGAAAAAGATTTATAATTAAATTGACAAAATTAAAAGATTTATGATGGAATTCCAAAAAGATAATAGGTTTAAAACTTTTTTGACAATTTTCCTACACGGGAGTGTGCCAGCATGATAGTGATATATCATTAAAGAGGTGTCTATGTGCATTTTCTAACTATTCACTAGAAACATTTGGTAAAGAAAATATCAAATGCTAATAGTCAAAATAGGTTGCCAAATCTTCCAGAAAATTATCCAAAAAATCATAAACCTATTATACATTTTTGTTAATTTAGTTATGAATTTTTCAATTTTATCAATTGAATTTTAAACATTTTCCATTCAATTAATTTTGATTGAAAATTGCCGACGAATTCCGGTCATTCTATGTGGCACTATTATCACTAACATGGACAAATTTTGTAAAATTTTAATATTTTGTTAATTTTTTCCTTTTTTTTTTTTTTTTTCCTTTTCCCCCTTTTCTCCGCAAGCCATTGCCAAGCCTGGGTCAATGAGGGCTACCTTTACCTAAGTTGTCAAGGGCCACCCTCACCAAATAGGGTGATGGCGGCCCACACTTGGCCAAGCCAGGGTGGCCCTTGCCCGTTGGTGACTCCGTCGGCCATTGATGAGGCTCGCGGTGGTGGACAAAGGGATAAAGGGAAAAAGTAAGAAGAAAAAAGAAAAAAAAAATTGATAAAATTCTGAAAATATATATATATATATATATATAATTAAAAATTTCGACACCGCCGTGTCACGTAGTCATCCAAGTTAGCAATTTCTGGAAAAAACATTGATCGGATGGATATAATTTGCAAAACTTGAAAATATTTATGATTTAATTAGCAAAATTGAAAATTTCAAAGCTAAATAAGAAAAATATAATATATTTAGAATTTTTTGGACAGTTTTATGTTTTTCACGGAAAACGTCACGTTAAGCTATGGTTTTCTTTCTGTAGAGAATTCATGGGGTGCACTCTGTCTGAAAATTAACTCTTTTTTCTTTTTTTTTTTCCAAAGAAACTAACAAGTATTTTTACATAATTTTGTGCTCAGACCGATTTCTTTTGGGGAACTTCTGTAATCTGGTCTGGCAATTTATGGGATGGGTCCCGTACGTCTACTGGACGGTTGGATTAAAAGGAGAAAATCAATTGTCAAGTGATTTTAGGGAAAAAAAAGTCATACGGGCCTAATTGGAGATGCATTTGCATGATTTTTTCACCCAAAAATGTGAAAATGAATTCCCAATTTAAGGACATATGGTCCATAAAACTAAAAAATATGTTATTATTTGTTAGGTAATATCCAATTTTAATTATTAATGATATCTAATCTTACTTTATATTCACTCGAGATAAATTGAGGGTTGTCAAATCATCTAAAAAGCATACCGTTAGCCAGCTTTTTTAGCCAGTTCAGAAAAAGAGAATGGAGTGAGATCCTCCACTTGCGAGTGAGGGGCGCTAGAAAGCAAGAGAACGAAAACTGTCCTCTTCTCAACGGAAGTTGAGGATTAATTACAACCTGCTACTAGAGAGAGTGTCTTTTCAAAATTGCCTGAACCACATTCTCACGCTAATAAATGGCCTTAGGGACCCTTCCTCGATAAGAATATATACAAGACTAAATCCGAGTAGCAGAATTCACGTAATGAATTTAGAAAAAAAAAATGAATAAGCGCTTTATTACGATTTCTTCTTCAGCTGATTGGAGTTTCAGTTGATTTAGTTTACCTGAAGCACCCGTAGAAGCTCTAGTTTTCCAAATGGAGCCACAAATAGGAGGATGGAAAGATACAACTAATTTCGTTGTGGCATCCTTAGATTATATCAAGGTCGTCTTAGGGATAGAGTTTTTAGATACCAAACCAAGCCGTCCCTACGCCATACTTAGGCACCTTAGGCATCATGGATGAAGAAAGACTAGGCATAATTCCAAGTCCTAATGTGAAGACTGGTGTTCTCATTTTTGTCAAGGGAGTCAAGATGGACAAAGAAACCTTTGTGGCCCACCAATTGTTAAACACCCCTCTCTCGAGCTATAGGGGTTCCTCCTTAGACTCCAAGACTTGAGTTTCTTTTTCGAATGTAATTCTTCAAGGGTAGTGGGTAGGGAATCCGAATCGAGGGTGCAAAGGTAAGAATTGTCTAATTAATAGATTCGGTATACCTACTTTCCATTTTATGGCATGGCTAAACTCTTTGTGGTGTCAAGTCATAAAGGCCGGATATTTCCCATCCAATAGCCCTTTCAAAGCTAAACCCATTCTTTCTGAAAAAACAAATTAATATCTAGAAAAATCCTAAACAGTATCATCCGATATAATTACCCAAAACCACTTTCGACTTTACACATTACAAAATTTCCCAAATCGATACCACTATCCCAATTTTACTTTCCAGTTTCCACTGCAATTCATCCCAATTTGATCGTCTCATGCGACATCCATCGGGTCTTGCCATGTTAACCGACCCCGCCCCCAAACCCGACAAAACATCGGAACCTTTATTAACGGCCAGATAGACGGTAATTCCGACAGAGGGTAAAACGGGAACGGTCGGTAGTCGGTACAGTTTTGAAATCATCGCTGTCGTCATCCTGTCGTCATCACTGTCCGAACTCCATCACCACCGAACTCCTCCCCCGCGCGCACCCGACAATCGACGGCGATGGAGCCGCCCCCGCCGCGACCTCCCTCAGCTCCTCGTCATCAAACCGCCGGCGCTCTTCAACTACGGCGACCCGTTCGCCGCCAGGTTCGCCGTCCTCCGCGCCTGGGAGTCCCCGCTCCCGCTCCCCCTGCTTCCTCTCCGCCCACGCCGCGTCCGCCCGGGCCCTCCTCTGCTCCGGCGCCATCCGCGTCGCCGCCGCCCTCCTCGACCTCCTCCTCCCTCCGCGTCGTCGTCACCACCAGCGCCGGCCTCAACCACATCGACCTCCCAGAGTGCCGCCGCCGCGGGATCGCCGTCGCCAACGCCGGCGAGGTCTTCTCCGACGACGTCGCCGACGCGGCCGTCTGGCTGGCGCTCGCCGTGCTCCGGAGGGTCTCGGCCGCCGATCGGTTCGTGCGGCGGGGGCTCTGGGCTGAGGAGGGGACTTCGCTCTCGGGTCCAAGGTCGAATTTTATCCTTCTCCGTTGCTTTCGTATGCTTGTCCTCTCTTGTTTTGGTAGGAAATTGGGCGATAGAGATGAGGTAACAGGAAGATTTGGAGAACCATTCGTTCTTGAAAATGACTAAAAAGAGTGTAGGAGTAAGAACTGGGAACAAATCAATCGCCGTAGACGGAACCAATCACGTTTTAAGATGCCATCTTTGCAGAATCGCAGCGCTTTCGTTGTGTGGTTTTCTAATCTATAAAGAGGTGACAGCATCAGAGGTTGTGGGAACAAATCAATCACTGAGGTAATAGATGGAACCAATCACGTTTCAAGATGCCATCTTTGCAGAATCGCAGTGCTTTCGTTGTGGGGTTTTTCTGATCTGTACATAGGTAACAACTTCGGAGGAGGTCTCTTGTTGATGTCTCCAATGGGTATGGTTAATCGGCTCTAGAAGTAGAATCTAGTCTGACCGCTTGTTGTTGTTGTTGCTCAGTCGGTTTCTGATGAATCGGATAATATTTCCGAATCAGCTGTGCTCTTCCACTTCTTACATAGCCTGGGGTAGGCTTCTGATAATAGAAAAACTATAAGTGAGATACATCTTTTGATGTTCAGCAAAGAGGAATCATAGCCTCGAAGCGGTGAGCTAGACCAGAATTGGGAAGTAAGCGTGTAGATGGCAATTTATCCTTATTTATGGACTTGAACTCAGATCTAATCTCCCATTGTTCCTCATTAGCTCAGTGGTAGAGCGGTCGATTGTTAACTGACTGGTCGTAGGTTCAAATCCTACTTGGGGAGATTTGATTCATCTGGATTAAAGTCATTTCGAATTAAAGAATTCAGAATGAGAGGGTTCGCTTTGACTGTTGAGAGTAGGTAATGTAGTTCGTATAGTTTTCACATTTTTTGATGCCATTTTGGCAGAATGTAGTGCTTTCATTGTGTGGTTTTCGGAAAAGTAATTCGTATGGTTTAGAATCCAGGTAAGGTTAATTGGCCAGGTTGGTCAATGCTTGATAGATTAGACCTTGTGCGTATCATGTAGACTCCGGTTCTGGCAAAAACATCTCTATAGGGATGTAGTTACCTCTACTTCTGCCCTGGTAATTGGCTGGTTTCAGTGAGATGGAGGACTTCTGTCACTTGATGAGATTACTGTGGGTTCTTAAATTAAAAGACTTGAATGCCGAGGAACAAAAGAAATGTGAGAGCACAGAGTTGTTTTCTGGACCAGGATCCCACTTCTTTTTGCTTCTCTCTTTGCCACTAACAAATGAACTGTTGATAGACTAAATTGCATATATATGTTATGTGAATTATGGATTGGAGCTATTTTTGGATTTATCGTCACTTGATACCTTCTCGGGATGGAAAAAAGATTCAAAAAAGAGTTTATATTTCATCATGTTTGTTGTTTACTCAAATCACAGAACCTTATATTTTAAGGATTCTCGTTTAACTTCGATTAATTGTGGCATCAGTTGGCAGGCAAGCGAGTTGGTATTGTTGGACTTGGCAGTATCGGGTTACGAGTTGCAAAAAGGCTCGAGGCTTTTGGATGTCCTATATCATACAACTCTAGGACAAAGAAGCCATCTGTTTCATATCCCTTTTATGCAAATGTTTATGAACTCGCAGCAAACAGTGATATTTTCATTATCTGCTGTGCCCTAACTGAGCAGACTCGCCATATGATTGATAAATCGGTCCTTTTGGCTCTTGGGAAAGATGGAATTCTCATCAATGTTGGCCGTGGTGCCATTATTGATGAGAAAGAATTGGTTCAGAGTTTGGTTCGGGGAGAAATCAGAGGTGCTGGTTTAGATGTGTTTGAGAATGAGCCCAATGTTCCTGAAGAACTGCTCTCGCTGGATAATGTCGTCCTATCGCCGCATGTAGCTGTCTTCACCAAGGGAATCTTTTCAGGATTTGGCTGAACTTATGATTGCAAATTTGGAAGCCTTCTTCTCGAATGAACCTTTAATTACACCGGTCATTGATGAATGATGAAGAATTTAGTTTGAGTTGTGTCATGTTACCCTTTAAGTACGTTCCTAACATATTCGAGTCTTACATCTCACTCTGGTGTACTCATTTCGGGTGTTCGCTGTATATTCCCACTAGTTTCTCTGTAGAAATTCCCCATGTAAGTGTATGATTCTGATGTCAAGTGTAAAATTTTCAATTAGCTCAATTGTTAAATTCTCCATGTGAAGCACTGTTTGTCACAGCACCCGTCCCTCTTCTGCTGGCACTACGTATTTTGCTTCTATGATAGTATTCTGTTGCCACACCGTGCTATTTTGTGTTAACGACAATCCATTGCAGTCTGTATTTTGACTTGTATTGAAAGCTAGGGAAATTATTACTTGACAAGCGAAAATTATCTGTGTAACTCCCGCTGGGGTAAATTAAATTGCACGCTTCACGGTGGAATGAACAAGCCATGCCCAAACTCTCTAAGCTTCCTATAAGACAAAAATATTTGCTTCAGATTACATTATTAGTAGTTATTATGAAGATCAAGATCCTGCAATACTAAGAAGCACCTAACATCGTCACTTATCATTATGCGTTCTTATATTTCGATTCTTCAGTCTTTCTTGGCACAAAAACGCATACAAATTCGTGATATCTGAATACTTTAAACATCGAATTCTCTGTCATCCTTTCATCGCAGGTTGATGAAACAGAATCGATACATGGTCATATTGATATTGCTCTAATTTATTGCTTGCACTAGGATAGCGCTTCAGTGGCAGTTGAAATTTTTTTGAGAAGAAGATGGGAGGGAGGGATGGAGAAGAAGAAAGCCCGCCTGCCTTGCGACATTTTGAAACTTTGAGAGGCTAGGGCTATATTTTTAATTCTGAAATGGCAGGCGCCTCGATCTGGTCTCCGGTGGTCCGATGAACAGACCGGTCTCCACCTCCGAACTCGGGCTGCTCTCTCTGAGCAGTGGACTATCCTGCACTCATTTGTCTTTGTGGGGCTTGATTCCACACTGTCAAGACAGATCATTCAGTGAGTAGTCTGTTGATGAGAGAAAATAAAGAAACCATTGGAAAACAATATCGAGAGATTGCTTCCCCTAATCAATTAGTAGCAAAATGGAAACGAAAAAGTTATCAGCAGAAAGGAGATTCTCCAATGAAGAAACGACAGTATTTTTTCTTCCCCTTCTTTGATTAAAATAAGAAAGAACCACAACTTCATGATGATGGCTGGTACTCAAGCGACAACAAGGTGTCCACTTGATTTCTCTATCAAACGATGGATTTTTGAAAGTTGTAGGATACATCCTTAGGAATAACATATCAAAATTTTAGAACAAGCGATCAAGATTTGGGTAGTGAAATGATATTTCTTCTGTGGAGTACTAAATCTGAAAGTTGCTGCAGAGAATTTTTGAAAGAAGACAGCAAATTACTGCTCTTAATACATTGAGATATAGACTTAGATTTCTTCACGGAAAATGTTTATCTATGTCTCTTCGATAACATACTAAAATTTCGTAACATTCTGATAATTAGATGTACTTTCTGTGTTTGTGTTCGAAACTGCTCAGATTAGTTCATAAACTGTTTTGATCCGAGAATGTGCATTAGTTGTTCTGCCTTTTGTACTTGACTTTTGTGACATATATGGAGTCTAATGATCTCATTATTGTGGTTAGTTCAAGCATGAACATGCCTCATTCATCATTTGAAGTGAAGTCGTGGTATAGTTACCAAGAGTGACATGCGCATGCAATGAATGCGATGCGTTGCGCTTGATTATGGGGCAAAACTGTTAGGAATGGTATGGGACGTGCCAAAATGGTTTTACTTTATAATCAGGACTTGTGTGATGATTGGCGCATGAGAATTATGTATTATGATTTGATTACGTGTGCTCTTGAGCTCTTGTGCATGCTGTGATGACATTAGTCAAAGGTGTGATGTGTCAAATGTGCGCTTAAATGAGTAAGAGATTTCCATTGGTACTGAGATGCCGGTGATGCCCCAGGGAGTGGGATGCCCATGCTGTGTGATCTTGGATGCCTCGGTTGAACACGACGCCGGGATGCCTCGGAGTGAGATGCCCTTGTAGGTGATCAAGGATGCCTTAGTTGTGGGATACTGAGATGCCTCGGAATGAGATGCCCATGATAGAAATATTGTGGAAGTTCGGATGTGGGATTCCGGAAGTGACTCGATCGGGTCGGTTGTGTTCCGGTGGGTAAACTAATCGAGTGGATTTGATATTCACACTAAATCATAAATTCCACTTGGCGAGTGAGTTCATTCGTTGTTGTTGCATTACATCTTGGCATAAATTTAGAGCATGAGACATACATATGCATTTGACATTGTAATAAGGTGTGATCATTTCTGTGATGTCTAGTATTCAATTAACCATCCTGTGACAATTCTGTATTAGTATCTTAAGCTATTTGGTCATGTTTCTCCTATCTTCTTTGGTGAGATGTGTATTGTCTAGGTTAGAGTCTTATTATTTCTTTCTTTGGGCATTGCTCATTCTTTTTTTTTTTTTTTTCAGATTGTTAGTATGGACGTGCCACTAATAGCTCGTTACAAGGTGATAGCAAGTATTGAGGTTTCTTTTCATGATATGTTCGATCTGATGTCGAGATGAACCTCTCGAAGTATGAGGCATCTTGTAGATGGGCCGATGGTAGAGCGGAGATGATTCTAATGAGGCTTATTGCGTGGTTCATCAGCCACGAAGGGGAATGTTTGGCCCTCTCCCTTTTAGTTAGTGGACCTAGAGTTAGGACGAATGGGCGCCTAGACGCCTATGATCATGTAGTAGTTGGAGGAAACGTCTTTTGTTCTTTTTTTTATGGACGTGGGTTTGTGTGGGATAGTGGAGTTAAAGAAACCCCCGCCCTTTTTTTCCCTGGTTGTTTACTTACGCCTTTACTTTTGAACTTGTAAGTATGATAAGTAGTCCGAGTTGATTTTTGTAAGCCCTAGATGATCTTAACGGGAAGATAATGAAGCTTCTCATGATCTTTTTATATGATCTGGTTGAATTATCTAATGTTAGTTGATAGAACTATTCTTGGATAACCTTGTTGTATAAAATTTAGACTTTAAAATTATCCATGTTATACATTATAACCTTCAATGATGGACGCTAGTCGAGACATCTTTGTAATCAATAAACTTGTAAGATGATGATAAACCATGTAATTTTCGCTTCAAGCAGTACGTGACACTCCAGGACATCACATATTTGAGCCTGCGACCACCATTTTGGCTTGTTGAACATATATTGCCATAACCATACGCTTTTCCACCTTAGTATTTGTCTTCATAGGTTCTAATTTGGCCATTTCCTCTAATGCGGGAGGCAGTGCTTATTCTCAAACTTGGAAGGTCATATGCAAAATATACTTGGTTATGCTTGTTCAGTCTACTGTGTATACAAAATGATTAAGGTATGGTTATACTTTGAAAAAATATGCTATAGTATGTGAAAGATATATTATCGGAAGGGGATGCTAATAGGACTTAAAATAGAGAAAAATAAACTAGAATGTAGACACAATTTCTACTACTATCGTAGAAAATTTAAGAAGTGTGATTCGGTTTGGATCCATGTTGCCATTAATAATCTAATAGAGCCAAAGTTCAATGGGGATGATAATTCCTTAAAAAAACAATTGAAACATGTGTTTGTTAAAGGAAACTTTTTATGGGTTGTCTACATTCATAAATTTCTCTATGTTTAGATATAGAGAGTCCGGGTTTGTCACAAATTCAAAGGTGCGATTATGCATCTGCTTTGTGTGAGCGTGACATGCGTTTTGTTCTACACGGACATACTAGGAAAAATTCAAGCTCTTTCACCTCGAGCTTTGATTGTCGATTCAATTGAACAGAGTTTATCTAAAAGGAGTGGCTGGGAAGTCTTTGGAGGTCTCTCACGGGTAAGTGATCTCGTGTTGCCAAATGTTCTTTTGCCTAAAGTTTTTTCACTTCTGAGAAGCACAAATCCCCTCAAAATGCTAATTTCGCGGCGCCGCAGACCATTTTACAAGCTCAACAGCAATTTAACAAGCAAAGAACACACTTCAATCATCCACACGTGAGCAACCAACATTTCCCGAACATCTACCACCGAAGCACCAAGGAGCTCAAATGAACCAAGCCGCGGCGAAAAGAGGGAAGAGGGAATGCAAGAGACTGTAATTGGAGCGGCGCGGAAGTTGTCGGAGGTGAGGAGGGCCTTGGCAACGTCGACATGGCACTAGTCATCGTCGAGTGCTGCCATACTCGCTCTTGAGGGATGTCATCGGTAGATCGAGGGAGGTGTTCGATGTAGATCGAGGAGGCATCAACTGGCACAAATCTAAGAGGGCGTTGAGGAGACGTCGTCGAAGTTGATGATGGCGTTGAGTGAGCAAGGCGTAGATCCAGGAGAAAGGCGAGGCGTTGAAGGAAGAGAAGGCGGAGGGCGTCGGAGGAGGAGAGGTAGAGTCGTCGGTGGAGGAGAAGAGGGAGAGGAGACGTCCGGTGAGGGAGATGAGGGGAGAGTCGACACGTCGGTGGAGGAAAAGAGGGAGAGGGCGGAGCGTCCGGTAGAGGAGATGAGGAGAGGGCGAGGAGGAGGAGGAGGGAGGCGTCATAGAGGAGATGAGGAGAGTCACACGATATTAGGGTTGGAGAGTTTTTGTGTGAGAAATTTTTTTCTAATTTTTGTTCAAGAAATAGAAAAGTAAAAAAATTTAGTTTTTTTGTTTCAAACCTATTTACGGAACAAAAATCTATTTCATAAATAGAAAAATGAAATAAGTTTATCAAATAGATTTCTATTCTAGAAACAAATTGGAATAGAAAATTTGTTTTAGGAACATAAATTTTGGTTTGTCATGCACCCCCTTAGGATAATGAAGTGGAATCCTTCTTTAAATGGTGCATGCTTCCTTTGTTGTTCCTTTCACGAGGTCTAGAATCTCTTATTTGCGGTGTGAGATTTCCACGAAAGCTTGAAGCCGAGTTTATGCTAGATGTGAAGTATCTTGAGCTATGCAAGGCTGTCATATCAATCTACGGTGGGCTAGCTTATCTTGGAAGGGGAAAGTTATCAAGAGTTGTCATTTTCAAGCTTGCTTGGTGAGCAACCATTTGTTACATTTCGATGCAAAGAAACAAGAAACCTCAGAGGCTGATTTCATTGCGTATAATGATTCTATTTTCTATACAATCGGAGTAACATTTTCTTTAGAGTTAGCGGTATGCGGTGGTAACATTTGTTGTCCCATTTCCGTGGTAGGGAGAATGCGTTAGATAAGTTGTCATTTGATAGACACCTTGGTTGCGTACTTGTGACTCATATTCTTGTCTATACTAAAAAATTCACTTGCCTAATGTAAGCGGCCCAAATCTTGTGGGCACTAGCTAGTAGTGCCTTCAATCCCAAGGATTTGAACATGGAAACTAGAGTGCGTAAGCCAACCAATTTAGGTAAATTTACATTAATTAGATACTTAAATGGCTCGAGTTAATGACGAGGATGTCAACTAACCATGTGCACCTATGAAGAAACCGGTTGATGGATATCTAAGATCTTAAATCTAGGGGTTAAGTTACACGAGGGCGGTTGTATGACGCCTCAATAGTATCACTTACTAATTGCAAGAGAAACTAATTATTAATGTATTAACGGGGCACGACTTAATCATCGATTACACAAAAGGTATTCCACCCTTAATGATTAGCATGTATAACATGAATATTACAAGAAATTGGAATCCTCTAAGGCACGGTCACAACATCACATTTCTCCTATTGTAATTCTATTCAAACACACACAATTCACTATAAAAGTGGGCACCATTTCCATTGCCTTCATCTTGATATAGCTAGTATAAACACCTAGAGGGGGGTGAATAGGTGTAAAAACAATTTATCAAGATACGAAAGTAATACTAGGCAAACAATAGAAGAAGGTCCTCTAAAACAGATTATGATCAAAATAAACAAAGAGTAGGGAAGAGAAAAAAAATTGAACACGGGATTTATAGTGGTTAGAGGCTTATTCCAAGCCTACGTCCGGCTCTTTCCTTGTGACGACCCACCCATTTGGATTTCACTATGAACAAAAGAGAGATTACTGACAATGCTTTCCCTTGATTCCACACGGTGTAGATATTTTACCACACTTCCTCAAGGTATCTCAAAATATAGACTCTCTTTTGCGTACAAGATTTAGCTCAAGTAAATGAATTGACTAAGAATAAGGAGCTTCGGACTTTGGAATTCTTCTATCGTGCACACCACTTCGAACAACCGGAACGTCTTCCTTATATACTCCTTTATGCCATCATACCCGTTGGCACTTACAAAGGAATTCTTCCAATCTTCCGTTGGACAGAATCAATTAGGAAGATCATTCGAGCCATTAAAGGAACATGTCGATAGCCCATCAATCACGCTCGCCCATATAATCGGGATCTCGGTTTCCATAAGTAGAACCTTCCAAGTATGCTTCGCCAATCATCGGATCTTCAATCAATCTTGATTCGAATAAAGAAATCCGTTATGTCATATCCCGCCAAGAGATCTTCGTCGATCGATAAGATCAAATCCTTAACGAAACACACGATCCTGGATAGACCTTCTTCGACAAGCTATGACTCACGATGGGAATAGACTTTGAGTCTTAAGTACGCCAGTACGCGGTCAAAGGTCTTCGAGACTTTAAATAGTAGAGTCTACAAATCTTCGAGACTAGGCGATGGAAATGTTTTGTCGGCTTCAAAATATTCCGAGAAAGATTTCTCCAACAATCTCCCTTTTTGATGGTGACAAAACTTTCTGCTGATTTGAATATCTTTGACGCAAAACATTACTTAAGCAAATATGGATATCTCATAAAGATTAATGATAACACTAGAATCTGCAACCACAGAAAATAGGTTAGTGAGAGTAAAGCCATTTATAAGACATCAACAGTACTTAATATAAGCAGTCAAATCCAAATCCCAAATTCAGTCCACAACCAGATAGACACACAAGTCAAACATCAAAACAAACAAACTAAAAGATTAAGTTCAAAGTTTTCAAATCTTGCATCTCTCCCCCTTTTTGTCATCATAAAAAAGGTTGAGATAAAGTCAAGATTGCTTGGGAATACGAACAAGCTGGAAATCTCCCAATGACTGGACGATGCCTTCAAGCTTTTTCAAATCTTCCTTCAGTTGAGCTACCTCTTCACTTTTAGCATTGGCTTGAATATGAAGAGTAAGAGCTTGGATCTGATCATTCAAAGAAACTGAAGAAGCTTGTCCAGCATTCTGCAAGTTCTGAACTTCGTATCCCAGAGCATATATCTGACCCCGCATTTCCAAGAGAACATCAAGAAGTTACGTGGAAGTCTGCTGAATTATCGATCGCGTGCGGCTTCGACACGATTAGATGGAGTAAAAGCAGACGATGGTATATCAGCATAGTCACGTAGATTTGGCGATGAAGCTTCATGTTCCTCCTCAGGAAATTGAGAGGCATAAATGTCTTCTGGATCTGCTGGAGAGCGGCTAACTCCTTCACTGGTAGCAGGATATGAGGACATTCCTCTTTTCTCACCATCTCCCCCTGTTTCCATGCCTTCAGGTGGAGAAGAGTGTTCTTCATGCTCTCCTTCCTCTGGATTTCCTCTTTCTTCTTCTTCTTTTTCAAACCTTTCTTCCTCTGCTTCTTTTTCTTCAACTTCTCTCTCCTCTTATTCTTTTTCCTCCGCTTCTTTTTCTTCTGTTTCTTTTTCTTCTACTTCTCTTTCCATGTCGTTCCATTGATTTTGGAACAGAACGACTCAGGTTCTTCAATGCCATAGCAGAAATGGTGATGTCATCCTCATCATCTTCATCCTCAATGATGAGAGCTCTTCTCTTTTTGGATAAAGTGACCATAGGCTCCTTTCCTTTTCTTTTTGATGCCAAAAAGATTTGATGAGGCTTGGCAGGGGTTGTCTCCTTGAATTTCTCCAAAGCTCTGTTGAGTGCTTTTAGACGCATTTTGGACACCATTTTCAGTCCTACCACCATTTTATCACACGGTCGAACACAAAGAAATTGTGGAGGCTGAATATTCAAATGTCACGAATAACTTAGACACAAGACCGGATAAGGAAGCGACCCTTGTCCTTCACCTTTGCTCTATACATGTGGAACAAAATAGTGTGAGGAAGAGAAAACCTTTTCAGCATTGATGGCGTACATCAGCTTTGCCTCCGAGTTTGAGACATCGGTCTTTGAAGTAGATTTCGGTCAACAGGCAATTTATCACAATCTTGTGAAGCGAGAATGTTAAATGCACGCATTCTTGAGTAGGAAATTCTTCCTCTGTCCTTCGTCCTTAACAAGTTCCAATGTAGCACGAGCAATAGAGACATTAATTGGTTGATATTTTCCTCTCTCAACCCCAATCACATCGGCTAGCATATCTACATCCACCACAAAGTCTGATCTCGGACACTAAAAGAAATTTTATTCGCATCCAAAAAGTGAGATTCGAATAAAAATATGCGATTAGTTCAAAGCATAGGCACGTAGTGTCAGAACAAAATTGTTCAAGTTGAAGAGAACGAAACTTTTCCCTCAAATTAACATGCACAGCATCAAGGAAATCAAAATCCACACTCCTAGGGTTTATCACCCCACGCTTCAACAATTTGGAGTATAGATCCTTCTGTTCCTTCGATCGAAACAAGTCTGTCCTTTTTCCTTGAATTTTTGCCGCAACACCCATTCTCGGTTGAAATTATTTGTACAATTTATCATCATCATTCCCATCTATCGGATTCGGTCCTCCAACACGCGGATCACTTGGGATATTTGCAAGGGATTCTTACGCCATCCCCTTAGGAGCAATTCCCAAACGCTCCATAGTTCGCAAAAAGATGAACTCATTTCCATATCCCTTGTCCTTAAGAAACTCGTCGATGTAGTTTAATGGAGTACCGCTCCTCTTTAAAGCACGGTAAAGCTTATAAATAAAAGAGGGCTTTTGAGTTCTTACGAACGCTCCTTCAACGATTTCTTCTTCTTCGGGATGACCGGCACCACTGTGAACTAGTTGGTGAAGAATGACGCTGCTGAGAATGTTGTGGGCTTTGTTCCGATTTGGGTGACTCCTCTTCCTCGGTGAGATCAAAGTGAGTAGGCCCCTCACTCATTTGCCGTGATCCACCGCTTGCAATCCTCGAAGACTTCCTTGACGACGACATCTTTCACAGTCTTGAAAGATTTCAAACTTGACTTTTCCCAAGAAGATGATAACTTTTTCGAAGATTAAACAAGCGAAGAAGACAGTAGTGAAAGATCGATGCTTTTTAGGGTTTTTGAACGAAGAGGCCCGTTGTATATAGGTCGATTCGAAGAGAGGTATACCAAGCGTCGTAAAGGAAAGTAAAAGATGCCCCTTTTTAAAAAAATAACTGCCTTTTTCAAAATAGATACCTGCCATTTTTAAAATATTAACTCCTTTTGAAAAAGAAAAGATTGAATTTATCACGGAAATTGAAGATAGCAAAAATCAATTATAGATAGATGATCGTACCTTTCCGAGATTTAATAATTAGAGAAAATAAAATAACTTACGAGTCAAGAACCTTCTTTGTATGAGTTGAAAGTCTCTAGACTTTAACTTCTTCAAGCTTCGGGATGTTGAGTGCGGAACGGATGATTTCAAATTGATTTTTCTCCAAAGGCTTTGTAAATATATCCGCGTTGGTTCTTTGAGTTAACAAAGCTGAATCAAAATCTCTCCATTTTGAACATGATCTCTAATGAAGTGATGTCGAATCTCTATATGCTTCGCTCTTGAGTGAAGGATTGGAATTTTGGTAAGATTGATTGCACTAGTGTTGTCACGGTTAATCTCCGTGCATGAATCTTCAATTCCAAAGTCTCTTAGGCTGTTGTTTTATCCACGGAATTTGTGAACAACAACTTCCGAGAGCTACGTACTCTACGCCTGCTTCGTAGAAAGAGCTCTTTTGTATTTTGTTTCGAGACACATGTCCTGTTTCCAAGTAGTTGACAAGTGCCCGAAGTGCTCTTTCTATCAACTCTGCAACCAGCTAGATCTGCGTCTGAGTATCCAAGAAGAGTAAAGTCTCCATTTTTAGGATACCAAAGACCGATGCTTGAAGTTGAAGCAATGTATTTAATAATACGCTTTGCAGCATTTAGATGAGATTCTTTATGGTCTGCTTGAAATCTAGCACAAATGCAAACACTAAACAAAATGTCAGGTCTAGAAGTAGTAAGATAAAGAAGTGAACCAATGATATTCCTGTATAGCTTCTGGTCAACTTTCTTTCCTCCTTCATCTTTGTCTATCTTCAAAGAACTTGACATTGGTATTTCAGTCTTTTTGCAATTTTTCAGTCCAAACTTTTTGACAAGATCATTAGCATATTTTTCTTGATGAATAAAGGTCCCTTCCTTCAATTGTTTCACTTGAAGTCCAAGAAAGAAGGTTAGTTCACCCATCATGCTCATTTCAAATTCATTCTGCATAGACTTAGAGAAATTCTTGCACAAACTTTCATTAGAGGATCCAAAAATAATATCATCAACATATATTTGAACAAGCGAGAAAACTTTTGCTTTCTCTTTTGATAAATAGAGTAGTGTCTACTTTACCTTTAACAAAGCCATTTTGAATTAAAAACTTACTCGACTGTCGTACCAAGCTCGAGGTGCTTGCTTTAAACCATACAAGGCCTTTTTCGGTCCCGAATCTGCGAGTCTCGGGTTTCTTTGGGTCTTCAAACCCAGGTGGTTGTTCCACATAGACTTCCTCATGGATAAATCCATTCGGGAAAGCACTTTTGACGTCCATTTGGAATAACCGAAATTCTTATAACAAGCAAAAGCAAGTAATAATCGAATTGCTTCTAACCTTGCTGCGGTGCGTAAGTCTCGTCATAGTCTATCCCTTCTTCTTGCGTATATCCCTTGGCCACGAGTCTTGCTTTGTTTCTTATGACTTTTCCTTTTCGTTCATCTTGTTCCGAAAACCCATTTAGCTCCAATAATAGATTTACCTTTTGGTTTAGGAGTCAACTCCCGGACATCATTAATGCTGAATTGTCGAGTTCTTCTTGCATAGCTTTAATCCGGCTTTCATCGAGATAAAGCTTCTTCTATGCTTTTGGGTTCTATTTCGAAATAAGAGCCACGGCACTAGACTCTTCGCGCCTTTTGGATCTTGTGCGAATTCCTTCATTAATGTCGCCAATAATGAGATCTTTGGGATATTTGGACTTATGCTTCCGATTCTTGATTGATTTTTCAGGTTGATGATCACTTCCTTCATTTGAATCTTCGGTAACCACTTGTTCTTTGGTCTTCGAGTCGAGTTGCTTCTTTAGACTTCATAGAGTCGAAGCGGTTCAGATTCTTCAAGATGAGTCTCGAACTGATTCATTTTGCATAGAATCTTGGAATTTGACATTCATTGATTCTTCCCAGATTGAGTTTTCTTGTTATAGACTCTGTAGGCTTTGCTCGAGGTAGAATATCCAAGGAAGATGCCTTCGTTTGATTTTTCTTCAAACTTGCCAACTCGATCATTTGCGTTTTTCAAAATAAAGCATTTACATCCAAACACATGAAAGTATGAAACAATGGGTTTCTTTCCTTTGAATAACTCATAGGGGTTTTTTTTTTTCAGAATTGGTCTTAGAAAAACTCTATTAATGATATAACATCTTGTATAAACTGCTTGAGCCCAAAAACGCGAGGAAATGTTGCTTTCAATTAAAAGAGTTCTAGCCATTTCTTGAAGCGACCTATTCTTTCTTTCCACAACTCCGTTTTGCTCGGAGTATATGGAGAGGAGAATAAATGCTGAAAACTAGATTCATCACAAAATTTTGTAAAATCTTGATTTTCAAATTCACCTCCATGGTCTCTGTTCTTATACTTGAAATAACATATCCTTTTTCATTTTGAACCTTTTTAGCAAACTTTTCAAAGTAAGAGAATGTTTCAGACTTACTTGCCGGAAATATACCCAGGTAAATCGTGAGTAATCATCCACAATTACTAGGCAATATTTCTTACCTCCAATGCTTTGTGTTTGGTTGGTCCAAAGAGATCCATATGCGAAAAGCTGCAGTACACGATTAGTTGAAACTTGATTTATTGGTTTAAAGGAATTTCTTACCCGCTTTCCCAATACGCATGGAGTGCATAGATCAGACTTTTGGTATGATAAATTGGGTAAACCACGAACAAGCTTCTTTGATGAAATTTTAGCTATCTGCTTCATATTGATGTGCCCAAGCTTTCTGTGCCATAAGTTCGCTTTGTCTTGAATTGAGATCAGACATTTCGTTTCATCGGTTTCACGTCCAAGAGGTAGATATTTCCATGTCTTCGACCCATAAATGACGAGTAGAATCTTTGCTTGGTTCCCGAACATATTCCCTCTTGAAAGTTTATTTTGAAACCGGTATCACACGGTTGGTCGATATTGAGCAGATTGTAGTTGAGTCCTTCCACTAGGGAAACATTGCTTATTGTGAGGTTTCCAATCTTTACTGATTCCAAACCCCACAATTCTTCCTTTGTTGTTTCCTCCAAATGAGACTTTTCCACCATTTACTTGAACGAGCTTTATGAAGCAATTTGAATCTCTGTCATATGTCTTGAGCATCCACTATCCATATACCATTTTACCTTTTTCTTGATAGTGACTCGCATTTAAAAAGGAGACTCAAGCTTTCTTTGGTACCCATATTTTCTTGGGTCCATTGGTGTTAGTATGATATGCGGTTTTTGCCCATACCTTTTTAACAGGTTTCCAAACCATAGAACATTCCTTTTCAAAATGATCTGTACTATTGCACTTTGAGCATCTGAGAGCATTTCGTCCTACTAGTTTTACAAAAACCTTTTCGAAATGATTTTTGTAAGCATTTCTTGTGAGTCTTTGCTTAATTCTTTCCTTCACTTTAGGAAAATCAATTAGAGGAATGGTTTCCACGAGTCATTCCCATACCAGATTTATTGAAATAAGGTCTTTGTCTTGAAAGAATTTTCTCAAGTTTCTCGAGATCCTATTGAAAATCTTTTTGAAATATTTGATATGTCAATTTTTAAAAATTCATTTTCTTTTAAAAGATTTTCTTCACTTTCTTTGAGAGTAGAAACATTCATGTCTCGAACATTTCAACTTTTCTTTCAAAGCATTTTCCTGTTGTTTTAGTGTAGAGTTTTCCTTTTTGAGTTCGGAAATCCTTTTAAGAGAAGTCTTAAGACTAGAACACAGCTTATCAATGTATTTAGAAACTTTAATAGGGATTTTAAAGTTACTTACCTCAAACTCACCTTTCCGAGTCTCGAGTCCGAGTCCGAGTCCGTCTCGGAGTTTGAATCGAGTCCGATTGTGCCATCGACATATATTGGCATAATCATCATCACTTTCTTCACACTCGTATCACTCCGGGTTTTCGCTTTAAGAGCCTTTCGATACTTTTCAGCTTTTCCTTTCTTCTTCCTCGAAGAGGACAGTTGGGTCGATGTGTCCTTTTTCTTACATTCAAAGCGGACTATATCTTTGTTTGATTCATCATCCTCAACAAACTTAGTCTCTGTTGCTTTTGAAAACTTTGTTTCTTTGGATTGAATCTTCTTCCTTTTCTCGTTCAGCTTTTCGAATCTTCTTATCATAAGTGCAAGCTCCTCATCATCCATATCGCCTTCAAAATCGTAACATCATAATCATCATTGGATTTTAATGCAATGGATTTCTTACATTTAGGAAATTCGTCTTCATTGATTCGTTCCACTTCATAAGGCGAAGAGTTCCAACCAACTCATCGACATATAGTGGCATGATTCTTTGTGTCTCTCTTATTGAGGTCTTTATGTGATTCCAATCCTTGGAGAGTCCACGCAATAGCTTGTTTACTTTCATGGGATCAGAAATTGGTTGACCTTGATTTTCAAGACCATTCACGATTTCTGTAAAACGACTAAACATGTCAGTTATAGATTCTCTTGAATTCATTTTGAAGGCTTCGTATTGACCGAGGAGAATGTTGATTCGGTCTCTTTCACTCGATCAGTTCCTTCATAGGTAATATGTAATCTATCCCAGACTTCTTTGCTGTAATACAAGAAGATATTCTGTTATATTCAGTAGGTGACAAGGCACAATATAAAGAATAAATTGCTTTTGCGTCAAGAGCTTGTCTCTTGATTATCTCTTCCTGAGTCATTTCACTAGACTCAATAGTATCTTTTCCTCTCTCTGAGACAGATGCAGCTTTAGGAGTGATTCCTTTTTCTACAACGTCCCATTCTAGAGGATCCTTTGATCTTAAGAACGCTTTCATCTTGTTTTTCCAGATGTTGTAATCCTTTCCGTCAAAGTAAGGAGGTCTTGTATTGCTTTGCCCTTCCACCAACCCGGAGCTAACATACTAGCCATGGATCTTTAACTCAAGTAAAACACTTTAAACAAAATGAGTACACGAGGCTCTGATACCAATTGATATGGCTAGTATAAACACCTAGAGGGGGGGTGAATAGGTGTAAAAACAATTTATCAAGATACCAAAGCAATACTAGGCAAACAATAGAAAGAAGGTCCTCTAAAACAGATTATGATCAAAATAAAGAGAGTAGGGAAGAGAAAAATTGAACACAGGATTTATAGTGGTTCGGCTTATTCCAAGCCTACGTCCACTCTTTCGCACCGACAGACCCACCGACCGGATTTCACTATGAACAAAAGAGAAGTTACAGCAATGCTTTCCCTTGATTCCACGGTGTAGATATTTTACCACACTTCCTCAAGGTATCTCAAAATATAGACTCTCTTTTGCGTACAAGATTTAGCTCGAGTAAATGAATTGACTAAGAATAAGGAGCTTCGAGACTTTGGAATTCTTCTATCGTGCACACCCACTTCGAACAACCGGAACGTCTTCCTTATATACTCCTTTATGCCATCATACCCGTTGGCACTTACAAAAGGAATTCTTCCAATCTTCCCGTTGGACGAATCAATTAGGAAGATCATTCAAGCCATTAAAGGAACATGTCGATAGCCCATCAATCCTGCTCGCACATACAATCAGGATCTCGGTTTCCATAAGTAGAACCTTCCAAGTATGCTTCGCCAATCATCGGATCTTCAATCAATCTTGATTCGAATAAAGAAATCCGTTATGTCATATCCAGCCAAGAGATCTTCGTCGTCGATAAGATCAAATCCTTAACGAAACACACGATCTGGATAGACCTTCTTCGACAAAGCTGTTTGTCAATGGGAATAAACTTTGAGTCTTGAGTACGCAGACGCGGTCCAAAGGTCTTCAGACTTTAAATAGTAGAGTCTGCAAATCTTCAGACTAGACTGATGGAAATGTTTTGTCAGCTTCAAAATATTCCAGAAAGATTTCTCCAACACATCTCATGTCCTTTCCTTACTTACATTGACAAAGGAAGTCTATATTGTACTATGCATACATATAGAATTATTTGCATGCCATATGCTAAAAGCATATGCATCGAAGCCTGGGAAAAGGATCAAAAGGAGACTAGCTTCGTACGATAAACTATATCATGTCACCCAAAAAAACTCCTACATGCTTGAAGTGGTTTAGGTGCCACCCACGCTTGCACCAGCTCCATCATCTTTGAAACAAAGAGGCCCAAACAGTTCTCCCCGTGGTTAATGAACCATGCCACGAATCGCATAAGTATACGGTAAGATCGCCCATCATCCGTCCACAATGTGACTTCATATCATACGTAGGTCAGGTCAATATCGTGGTCGAATATATTATGGAATGAAACATCAATGCAAGCGATGACCCCTTACCGCGCAATGGGAGGAATATCCATTCTAACGATCTAAAAAAGATAATGAATTAGCAATGCCTAGTAAAAAAAAAAAAAAAAAAAAAACTAAATAATCCATTACTCACTAAGAAAAAAATGCATAATTTAACAATGAATAACCCATATGTACTAGAATAAACTAACATATAACTCGCTACTTTGTCACAAATATCCATACTAGACGACACCCAAGGAGACACCACAATCACAAAACATATTCCTATTTGATCGCCAAGGCCAAAACAACATGCAAAGCACACACAAACTCAATACCAAATGTATTTAACTCATCACATGTTTATAATATCTACCCTCGAGTTTGATTTACATCGGGTTTCCAATTGGTCTGATTGAGTTACTTTTGGTTCACCTATCCGGACTTTCATAGAATCCCCACCATGGGCATCTCACTCTAAGGTATCTCAGTATCACATAGCCAAGGCATTCCAGTCACACAACAGGGACAACTCACTCAAAGGCATCTTAGTATCACAAGCTAAGACATCTACGAGCAAATAGCATGGGCATCACACCACCTAGGGCATCACTGGCATCATAAAGTCGATGGAAATCTCTTATATTTAGTTTATTTCACACAATTCACTCATTCACACCTTAAATTAGTCGCACCACGGTAGCATGCTTATCAATTTAGTACACTAAATCAATTCGCAAGCCAATCCTCAAGTGGATACATATCTGACTTCAAAGTGTACTCCATCTATCACACAAGGCACTCGACTATCCACAAATTAATGATACCTCATCGCGTATAAAAGAGAAATATATCAAATGGCAATGTATAGAAGGCCGTATGATTACTGAAGGGTCGCCAAAAAGATTCAAGAAATTTTCCATTGATATTTACAAAAATTACACTAGAATAGAAAGTGGACACATATTGTGCAGTTTGAAACATTAGGGTCAAAACCATAGTAAATCATTTTGAAAAATTGTGAAATTTTAATACGTTATAGAAAAGACAATGATAAACTTTTTTCGTGAAGGACACTAGATCATATTTCTTATTATACAGAGAGCAGCAAGTCACTGATTTAACCTATAGACCTGTAAAATTTTCCCAAATTTATCACGCGCTGAAGAAAAAGCATTTCAACACTCAAATTTTGATCAGTTATTATCACAATTTAGTATACTATACACATGAATATATCCTATAACTTTTGTGAAGTGAGCATGATCTAAGTATGTCATGAAAATTTCAGAAAGGTTGAAGAACGCACTGACGTCCCTCCTTTATTCATCTATGGATAGACTACCACCTTAGAAAGAAGACACATTTTCACTACTTGTACTAAATTTAAAAAAAAAAAAAATTGAGGAAAATATATGACGAAGTATGCACAATTTACTACAACTTCTATAGAGAAAACAAGAGTAAATTCACAATAAAACTGTAAGTAGGAAATTCACAAAATCTTGGAGCCTCTTATGTCCGATTCTAAACAACAGAGACCCTATACAATCGTGTGTTCATACATCAACCAATTTATTCCTGAAAATTCCACAAAAATTTTATGTCGTAGGTTGAGATCCTTAGAGTAACTTTCAAGGAGAAAAGTTTATCTAAATCCAAACACATTTGATGGCACAAAATAAACAAATCAGTGAACTCAGTAAACCCTGATTCTGGACAGACCATTAGTAGCCTTAAGGTATCTACAAACTCAGCCTCTCCTATTTACCTAGTTCTCTTGCAAGCCTCTTTCAAACCTCAAAGCACACACATGGAGCATCTATGCAAGCACTGATCACCATATATTAATCTTGAACTTGAATGAAAACTTAGAATCCATGAGCAAACTACTGGCTTACATAGATCAACATGCAAGACTATTTCACAACACACTCGGCCTCCCAACAAGCAAACGACAAACTACAGCTTTCCTCCTGTACCTTACTCCCTATACCAGCCGCGAACCCCACATGCAAGCCATAAACTGCCCATCTGACTCTATAACCAGCAAGATAAACCCAGAACAGAGTCATCAAAGAGACGATTTCCACCCTAAACTCGCACAATCCACACCTCACTCGGCAACCAACGAATAATCCTAGCTTAGCACCCCCTCCATTTCCTTACTCGGTTGATTCTTGTTTCCCTCCGTTTGCTGGCTCTTCAGAAACTCAAGCCTTTATAGCTCAAAACCAAAAAAAAAAATGCAAGGAAAAAGGGAAGGATTTTTGCCGAACCAAAGGAAGAAGAAAGGAGAAGAAATGAGAGAGAGAGAGAGAGAGAGAGAGAGAGAGAGAGAGAGAGAGAGAGAGAGAAGAAGAAGAAGAAGAAGAAGAGATTTGCTTGGAATTTTGGTATGATTTTCCATGAGTTTCTAGGCAGCTCATGATTTAATTTCTTCAATCACTGTGTCATGGCGACCAAGGGTGAGTGGAAAAGCTAAAGAGAAGAAGAAGCGGCTTCTTGCATGCAATTTCCATGCATATGTGTTAAATGCCGAAGGTTTTGAGGGCTAATTTGGGGATTTCTCTTGTATTTGATCATTATTTCCTTAACATTTCTACTTATTCCATCTCTACCCCTCTAGAATTCGGCCCCTACAAGAAAGAAATTCATTCTAAGATTGAAAACTAAGAGGAATTGTAAGAAAATACTAAGATTAATCCTGTGATCCTGCATAAATTCCTAGATTAAAATAAACGCGACCAATCAAAACTTTATGCTGACGAACAAAAATCTTTTCCGTCCAAATCGAGCCTCATGCATGCATCCCCGACTCTCCGGCCCCAAATCATGGCCCTATTAGGCCCAAATATCAGCCCACCGGGCCCTTTAATCAGCCCGTTCCTTACCAGACTCGACCCACGGCCCATCACTCGGCCCATCAACCCCTTGCTCGTGGTCCTCACATCGTCCACTAAGCTCTCACGCTCATGTCTCTCTTACGATCCATCGGGCGTGTTGCTCGACCCACTTCCAACGTTCCATGCCCATACTGACACATTCATAATTGTAAGATAAAAAAATCTAGAGTATCACAGTTTGACATCTTATAACACCATTTGGGCACCACCGTTGTATGTTTTGTTAAATCCTAAAGCATTCTTCATTAAATTTCCTAAGCATGCACGTCATTTTTGTTTTAAAATCTTGATATGTCACCAAAAATACTCGTTTGACTACATTATTAGTTGAGGAGATCATTTTTTCATGTATATTGGCGTTTATGAGTGAAAGTGTTTATGCAAATGTCAAATAAAGTGCACAATTCAATCATGATGTAGAACGATAATAATCACATACAATAATAAGACATGATAAATCGGATACAAAACATTATGAAGAAATAACATGACATGGCAATAATTATATATGACATGGCAATAATAATGGTGATATGATATGAAACGGCAATAATAGCACAGCACAACAAGTTAGATGTAAGACATGACGGTGATATTATACGATATGATAATAACCACATGAAGATGTAATTTTGCAATAATCACATACAATATAACATAGCAAGCCAAATGCAAGATGTGACAATGAGATGGCATGCCATAATAATGATCCTACGTAGCATGACATGGAAAATCATATGCATAATATGATGATGAGATGGTATGGTAATGATCACACGCCACATGACATGATAAACTAGATGCAACATGCAATAATGAAATGACATAACAATATTCAACATAACATGACAAATCAAATACAAAACATAATTAGAATTGACTTGACATGGCGTTATTGTATGGCATAACAATTCATATGCAAAACATAACGATATTGCAAGTTAAACTCAAGATAAAGTAATGGAATGAAATGACATAACAATATATTCACACGCTGTCTGACATGACAAATCATATAAATAACCACATTCTCTTATATTTCTATCGCAACTAATATCATATCAGCTAAATTTCATATCTAAACAATCATTATGATTGCCTAAGAATATGCATAATTTATAGTGATATTTCAACAACACAATCACGTATCATAATCACTTGAGATATTATTTCCTCATTATGGTGCCTTAGAGTGTGTATTTTAGGCTATTTAAACATGCAACATAACAACATAGTTAGGTTTTTGAGTTTTTGACATCACGGCATCCTAAGAACATATAGTTTCAACTATTCAAACGAGCAGCACGATGAGGCACTATAGATTTTATTGTTCTATATAGACATTACAACATTCTAGTATGAATCTTATATGAATTTGAAAAAACGAGGGGGTGAAGACTTACCTAGAAAGTGCGAGTCTCAGTACTCGTACAAACTAGAAAAACAAGCTAAAAAAAAAAAGAGAAATGCATGATGAACCCAACTTGAGAGAATTTCAAGTGTAGAAGATCAAGGAATAGACAGGGTTTCTTTAGGCATTCGGGTACCTTAGGATGAGGCGCACGCCTCAAGTCAAGGCTTGCTCTTTTGGGCCCGCATTTCTTTCGTTTGACGTCTGATTCGCGTGATTTTTTGCACCATTAGAACTCATGTGTTATTGAGCTTAATATTATTAGGTGAAATCACAAAACCCAGATTTCTTCCTGTAGCATGACATGGCAATAATTATATGTAGCATAACCAGCAAATCAGATACTGCATATAATGGTAATATGATATGAAACAGCAATAACAACATAGCATGACAAGTTAGATGTAAGATATGACAATGAGATAATATGATATGATAATAACCACATGAAAACATGATATTGTAATAATCACATGCAGTATAACATAGTAAGTCAAATGCAAGACGTGACAATGAGATGGCATGATATAAGCGACATCGCATGGAAAATCATATGCATAATATGATGATCAGATGGCATGGCAATGATCACATGCCACATGATATGATAAATCGAATGCAATATGTGATAATGAAATGATATGACAATATTCGACATAACATGACAAATCAAATACAAAACATAATTAGAATTGACTTGACATAGCATTGTTGTATGGCATAACAATTCATACGCAAAACATAAGATAAAATGACATAATATGTCAATAATTGAATACAGTAAAATATTGCAAATTAAACTCAAGATAAAGTAATGGAATTACATGACATAACAATACATTCACATGCTGCCTAACATGACAAATCATATAAATAATCGCATTCTCTCGTATTTCTATCACAACCAATATCATAATAGCTAAATTCTATATATAAACAATCATTATGATTGCCTAAGAATGTGCATAACATATAGTGATATTTTAGCAACACAATCACGTATCTTAATCACTCGAGATATTGTTTCCTCATCATGATGTCTTAAAGTATGTATTTTAGGCTATTTAGACATGCAACATAACAAAATATGCAAGGCTTTTGAGTTTTTGGCATTATGGCATCCTAAGAACACACAGTTTCAACTATTCAAATGACCAGCATGATAACCACTGGGGGCCACCCTTCCAACATGGAAGGGGGAGGCGGGGGTTCGAATCCCCATATTCTCAGAGGGATTGGGGTGGGGACGAATTAGTTTCAAGTGTGGGTTTCAACTTCCACGCCCTGTAAAGAGGTAAGGCAAAAATCTGAGAGTGAGAGTTAAAATAAGAATAGAATAGGTCCGACAAAAAAAAAAAAACGAGCAACATGATGAGGCATTGTAGATTTTATTGTTCTATATAGAAATTACAACATTTTAGTATGAATCTTTATATAAATTTGAAAAAACGAGAGAGTCAAGACTTACCTAGAAAGTGCAAGAGTCTCGGTACCAATACATACTAGAAAAAACAAGCTAAAAGAAGAGAAATGCATTATCGAACCCAACTTGAGAGAATTTCAAGTGTAAAATATCAACGAATAGACCAAAAATGAAGGGAAATGGGGTTTGTGTAGGCATTCGGGCAACCTTAGCATAAGGCGCGCGCCTCAAGTCAAGGCTCGCTCTTTTTGGGCCCGCATTTCTTTCGTTTGACATCTGATTCGCATGATTTTTGCACTATTAGAACCCCCATGTTAACGAGCCTAGTATTATTAGGTGAAATCACAAAACCAAGATTTTTTGCTGTAGCAAAGCCTGAGGAATAGGTTTACAAATTGGGCTTCATTTCAATGACTCGTCGTTTCAAAAAATCATATTTTGCCATAACTCAGAGATATCTCTGGAAAATTTTCATTCGAAAATTTGGATAAAGTTTGACTAGCGATTACATCATCGTCCGACATCCATTCGACATTGCATTGGGATGCTTGGATTCTCTTTTTTCAATATGTGCAGTTGAAATCAGGAAATCTCGGACTTTCGACATTAAGAAAAAGAAGCAGCCAATCCAAGGGGTGAAAAGTTAACCGTCGTCGGATTTGAATAACAATATATTTGTCAAAAGACTAGTTTTGATGTGTAGAGCCCATTTTTTATGTTTAAATGTGTTTTGGGCCTTATATTTCGTCGGTTAACCTTTGATCAACTCACCATCAACACTAGGTCAAACTTGATGATTTTATGAGATCGGAGACAAAACTTGAGATGACAACACTTACTGAGTCAAAAAGAAAAAGAAAATAAGGTTTCAAATGGTAAACAAAAGCGGATTTTTTCCATAGCTAGGAACAAATAACATAAGCCTAAGAAGTTTCAAATTTTCGTTCAATTTAAAAATATAGGGAATAAGACATAATCAATTCGTTGAATTTTTTTTCTCCATATCCACATGATTAGTGTCTATTTTCGTTATCAGTGTGAAATTATTTAGACCATTGAATTTGTGACCGGCAGGTGGCATGACACGTCAAGCACATCTGTAATGTCTAGTCCTAGAACAAGGAGTCTGATTTCACTGCCCTTGTGGAGTTTATACAAACTTATCTCACATTTGGTCTAAGGCCATATGAATACTCCTTTATTCATTTGCTGGCGAGTACACTTGTTATATGGTCATTAGGATATCAAGTCGGATAGGATAGAATAACAAGCACCCTTAGATTTCTCATGCCCAATCTCTTATTTGGTAGGATAAAATAATTGATGAAATTATAAAATATTAAAAAAAACACCTTAAAAATGAAATCAGGAAAAAGAACATAAGATAAAGAAATACTATGGGCAGCCACCGCTGGCTGCTGCCGCAGTGGTCACTTGTTAAAGCACCACCGTGGCGGTGGTTGCTTTTTTCGCGATGATCGTTCCGTGCCAAAGCGCACAACGCCAAAGGAAAAGAAGTTAAGCACGGAGGGAAAATGGGGAGGGGCATGAGAGGAGTGAAAGCTCCCCATCAACCGTGGAGCGCGACTGCTTGAGGACGGTGACATCGCGTGGTGCTCGCATGAAGTTGGATCAGCTAGGGTAAGAGTCCTCTGAGGTCAAATTTGACAGCAAATTTGTACGTCGGTGGTCACGGGCAATTATTGATAGAGGAGACGTTTTGTTGCAGATCAAGTCGATTTTCATTCTTCTATTTTTCGTTAGGTCCTAGTCTATAATAGGTGAGGGCAAAACCATCACACCCTGAGGCTGAGATTAGTTATCTAGGCCTGGATTTAGACTTATCTTCATATCTCATCCAAAGAACATCACCAATTGCCGGATAAGGTAATTATCATCTTATTAAATCTCGCATCCAAGTTGCCATATATGCCCTTAAGGTATTATCCCGTGGGGATTCTCAATGATGTCGGATATCGTTATGTCGTTCTCTTTAACTATTGGAATGTAATGAAATGATAGAACATGATATAATAGGTTTGACCCAACAATCGATATAAGTGATTGAACGGCTAAATCATAAAACATTGAGAAGATAATAGGTGACTTTTTCCTGCTTTGACTCATTCCATACTGAATTTCACTGTTTTGTTCACCGTTCTACAAATAATCTTTCTTTTTTTTATGAGATCGTTCATCTTAATAATGCCTAAGGTCGAAACTGCAATACTAACTAAGCCGTCCAGCCAAAATACTCTTATTTTATCTTTAATTTCGCATATATAATTTAAGAGTGCTCTTTCTTTCTTTCTGATCATAGGGTAATTTGGTTCCATCGAGTCGGATTCACAATTTCATGAACTTGTTTGAAGCCGGATTTTGTCCGAGCCCTCCGACCCTACTATTATGACCCGGACGGCGCATGTATCGTTCATCGTACATCGTCCATCGAAATTGTGAGCAAGACAGTGCATCGGCGCTGCCCGGTCGTCCAGCTCGACACCGCAGACGAAGAGAGCACTGCAACGGGGCTTTTGACAAACTCTGTTGCGTATAAAGGAGGCCTTCTCAACTTCCTCGGCAACGATTCTCTCTCTCTCTCTCTCTCTCTCTCTCTCTCTCTCTCTTTCCAAGGCTCAGACAAATACGCAGAGCATAAACAGAGGGAGATCACCGGCCGTGTGCTGGTGATAGCGAGAGAGTACCATGTCGCTGGGCTACGCCGAGAAGCTCTCCTACATAGAAGATGTCGGCGACGTTGGAATGCGGGAGTTCTTCGACCCACCCCTCGTTTTGCAAGAAAAAGTAGAAAATGAAGTTTTTTCTCGCTAAATCTCTGCTTTTTCTCTTCTGGGTTTCTGTTCTTTTTCGTTTAGATGAATAATCTCCTGAATCGTTCTTCTGGGTCGTTTATATTTTTTCGCCCCGTTATGTAAAACGATCCGTGCCCGCGTTGCGGACGATCCTTCTCGTGCAATGAATGCGGCGAACTTTTGGTCAATCGCATATGCTGCTTTATGCAGTTCTTGATTGGCTCGACCGTCGACGATGGCATGTGCGCTTGCGGTTGGTGTTGCTCTCTGTTTCCTAGTGGTCTCTCGGGTTCGCCGCCTTTGATGTTTCAATGCGAGGGTTTTTGTGGAAGGATTGAGTGTTGTTCCTGACTCGTCAGACCTAATGACTATGCATGCGTAGAATTGGTTATCTTTGAATGGCGGTATAGGTCTTAGATGGCAAATGTACATGGTGAAGTCGACAATTAAACCGCCGCGATTGTTGTGCTACGGGAACTATGTTCTGTATGCGATGATTGCGTCACGATCTGTACTATTGCCTTCGCGATCCCAGATCACAAAAGTATTGCCTTACTCAGGAGTCTCTGCCTGAGTAAAACGGGCCAAGGCATACAGAGCCCTTGTTGCCATATCTTTTGTCTTTATGTGTCAGAGCTGTGGCACTATCAAAATGCTTTTGCTTTAGAATCTTTAAGGCTTTTTGGGTGTGAAGAAACTTGAGTAGACAACAGTGAGGACTCTCTTTATTTCTTGTTGATATTACGTCCTTATGCTGACTTTGATTAATGAAATGGTCAAACATTCATGAGCTCGTGTTTTCTTTTCGTATGAGAGATATGCCATTATGTCTAGTGCTTGTGATAATAGTTCACCTTAGTCTAGCATTTGGAAATGTGCTTTCCATTTCTGCACTTCCTGCCATTAGAGAACAGAGGTCTGCCTAATTTGCTGATTTAGAGTTTTGCACGTCTGGAATTCAACTTTAATTCCTCATGAATCTTCTTTAGTCTAATTCTTGGCTGTTTTTGTTTTGGCAGATTGAAAAACTTGCAATGACGATAAAACAGGTTCGAATTCTGCAATTTTACTCAATAAGACAGTGATAACCATATTTGTTAGCAAGTTGAGTAATCCTTTTCAATTCTCTTGTTCTTGCAGAGTAAGCATCTAGTGGTGTTTACAGGTGCAGGAATATCAACATCTTGTGGCATCCCTGATTTTCGAGGTCCCAAAGGAATTTGGACACTCCAGGTGAAAATTAGTAGTCATAACAATTAAATTTTGCATTTAAAGGTGACAGTTCAATTCTTCCTTCTTTTCTAAGGAGGATAGAAGCACACTTCATTACAATCTCAAAATGGCGACAAGAGGGAAGAAGCATTACTTGGGACTAAAAGCACTTCTTTTTTTTTTTTGTCGTGAGTGCTTTCTGTGGATACTCACCTTTGAAGGTGTTTTTAAAAGCTTAGTATCCAAGTGGATATTTAAAATGGCAGTTCATTCTCTTAGCAAGACAGTAACTAGGGATTTCAGCAAAAAGGAGGAAAGAGACAGGAACTAGGAAAAGAATGTCAACTTCCACCTATGGCACCAAGAACTTTTAAAACATTTGTGAAGAACAAGCTTAATATTATAGCAATTTTAGTCAACGAATCTCATCTAATCCTACTGTCCAAGTTGCCAGATCTCAAGCATCTGATATTTCTGCACATGGTCTGATATGGCAATCAGTAGTAAGATGCTCCTTGTAAAAGTTACTTAGCAGTTTAGTTATTTTGTTGAAAAGTCTCCATTTGTTGAGTGCAGCGTGAAGGCAGGCCATTGCCTCAAGCTTCACTTCCATTTCATCGAGCTGTACCAAGCATGACACACATGGCTTTGGTTGAACTTGAGAGGGCTGGCATTTTGAAATTTGTCATTAGTCAGGTAAGGCTAGGTTTTTCATATTTTCACTAGTGTATACTTTTTAATAAGCTGTGGCAATGAGAGCTCGTTTAGTTTGAGTTTTTGCTTTTCCTTAGCTACTTTCAATGTTCTTAAGAATAACTGGTGCCTTAAGATGGTCATTTCATGTCATGGATTTTTATTAGAAATACTGGATTCATCACATAATCAGTAAAAAATTCTCATTAATCGATACCTGTTGTTAGTTTGTGGGCATTCTGAGCTTTAATTTCTAATTCAATCTTATCTGGGATATCGCAAATTCTAGAATGTCGATGGTCTCCACCTCCGGTCTGGAATCCCAAGGGAGAAGCTTGCTGAATTACATGGAAATTCATTCATGGAGACTTGTCCTTCCTGTGGAGCTGAGTGAGTGATATTACAGTTGTGGTTGCAAGTAGTTGTTTTCCAGTTCCTTTGGGTCCTCACAGTGAGCTGTTTTGCCTATGTTTCTATGCGCATTGCCTTTTGTTAATACTTGCAGCATATCTACTTTTGTGAGTGTGGAACTGTAGTTATTTGGCACATCAAGTATGATATTGCCCCGAAAAAATGTAGCCATGAAGATAAGGAAACCTTTATGTGCGAGTCAGGGCTCTGTTTGCTGTGAAAAGCTTGTAAATAACATCTTAGTGGAGACGAGTATTTATTTTCAATATGATAAATTCTGCAGAAGCTCAACAAATTGAAGTCTATCGGTAAAGGCATCAGAGAATTAGGAAAGTATGGAAACTATAAGACTGCATGTCACATGAGTTGGTCCATCCATCTGTGGAGGGCTAAATTTTCCTGACATGAGTTAAGTTTAGAAGCTTACGTCAGTTGAATTAGCATTAGTGGCCACTGGAAATTTAGTGACTTTTCACTTAACATAAATTTTCATCCTGTGTAGGCTTTTTGCAGTCTGCATTAGTTATTACATTGAAGACACAAACTTTGTATCATCTGTTCTTTTTTGCACGTACTTGTCAATTAAGAAGCATTAGTTCACATATGAAGGTACTTTCGAGACTTTGAAGTGGAGTCAATAGGACTGAAGGAGACTTCACGTCATTGTTCTGATGCAAAATGTGGAGCAAAGCTTAAAGACACAGTCCTTGATTGGGAGGTACCCATATGACTTTTTTAACTTGCATTATTTTACTTCAACTATTAGTTGAATATTATTCTTCAATTAAGAATAACAGGAACAGCAGAGTTAATGAATATAGCTGCTTACCTGTGTACCTTTTCGCTGTTTAATGTTCTTTGAACTTAGTGCTCGTTTAAGTTGATAGTTTCATTGAAAAAGAAGTTGAACCGAATTTAGACACGGTCTGATTGTTTAAGAGTCCATCCGAAGGCATGTTTTTGTGTTGAAGGACAGTGATACTAAAGAAATGTGCTTAGTACCGTTGAAAATAGCCAATACTCATCTTTGGACAGGGACAATTAGGATAGTTCAAACGGCCATCCTATACTGGCATTGACTTGGTTCTTCTTTCTTTCTTTCTTTACCCTCCTTTGAAGTGGATTTCTCATTTCATAAGTAGTTTTAGCAATATGTTGTCTGTGGAAAGTGTTGTAACCATTTCATGCCACCACGCACGATAAATATTTGATCTTACTTATCGGTTCTCTCGATGTGGTTTAGAGTAGTCAAAAGGAAACAGGGAGTTTTGACACCTGTATTTTTTCTTATTATACTTATGGTGCTGAAACCCAGTTTCTGTATTAGGATGCTTTGCCCTCAAAGGAGATGAGCTATGCAGAGAAGCATTGTCGAATGGCTGATGTTGTTTTGTGCTTAGGAACAAGGTAATATTGAGGTTGCCTGGTCATGGGAACTGTTTATCTAGTTTTGGTTACTTGTTAAATTTAATTAGGAATTTATCTCTTAAAATCATGGCAGATTGATGAGATTTGTATTTATAATTGTATGCCGGTCTTTCGTCTATAGCATGACCATGATCTATCAGCTTAGTAGGTAGTATATAGTTGACTTTCAGGAGACAGCACATTAGAAAAAATATGTATTCATGTATTTGATCTTATTTGTGGGGGAAGGTTCGGTTGTTGTTGGTTGTTTGCATCAACTCATGGGTTGTCTTCAATCAGAAGTATATTTTATCCAATATTTTTTCTTTCCATTTAAAATCTACTTCATTGGTGTGTCTTTGTTTTGTTAGTTTTCCTCTTAACTTGTCTCAAGTATGGTTGCTCTATGACCTATGCAGTCTGCAGATCACTCCTGCTTGTAACTTGCCTTTGAAATGTCTACGTGGTGGAGGGGAGATTGTGATTGTAAATCTTCAGGTGCTTCTTCTTTCCAATCAAAGACAAGATAAAGAGCTAGATGACATGCAAAAGATGTTAGAAATTATAAATGATTTTTTATACTTATAGATGCCAGAAGCTGGTGAATAGGTCCAGAGTGTTACTCTAATTGCCAACGAAGCAGAATGCCTACTTGTATATCTAGTTTCTCATCCTATATGTGGCAGGGATTAAAGTATTAGGATTCAAATAAAATCATTAATAGTCTGATCAATATTGTAACATAGGCAAGGAGTTCAGATCATTTCTTGATGACGATGCTTTTACCAAATGATTGTGCTTTTTCCCTCCCAACTGTAAGAAGCAGATGAATGAGGACTAGACTGAGCATAGCCACAAGTTTTGATGTCATTGAAGGAGAATTTTGGCATTGCCGTATCTGTAAATCTTATGGGTTGGCATGTGAGAAGAGTGAATCAACGAAAGAAATGTTTGTCTCTATTCCTTTCTCATGGAAATTGATCTATGGGTTGTAACTATATCTTGACTAATCTACTGAATTCTGCATGTTAACTTGTTTGTGTTAGTGGGCACAACAAAGGCCATTTTCTATATATCATGAGATCTTGGCTCTATATTATTAGACTCTGACCTTGCTGACTTATAGAAGCATTCCATCGAGATATAAAATTAAACATGGAACAGACTCGATGAAAGGAGATGGACAAAATCAAACATACCGTTAGTTGATAAAGTTCTAGCATTTTCTATATATCAACTCTTTAGTGAGCTTATTTCCCTTACCAAAAAAAAAAAAAAAAAAAACTCTTTAGTGACCTTATTTCTGTATTAAACACATTGACAGAAAACTCCAAAGGACAAGAAAGCAAGTTTGGTGATCCGCGGATTTGTAGATAAGGTACTAAATTTTCGCTCTTGGGTTCACAGAGATCTCTGTGTGATCATCTTCTATCCTTGTGCAGCCATCACCTGTGCTAATCCAATCTGGATGATTTGTTGGAGCTGTCATCTAGATATTCTGTTATTCTACCCATATTAAGTTCATTTTCTCTCAACATTGCGAGCCTAATGCGACACGTCCTGGTGTACATGTCTTGTACTTCCTACTGCATTGGGAGAAAAAGTGCTTATGAGTTTTGTGTGCCTCATGGTTACATGATACCAAGCATCTGAAACTTTGTTGCATCTTTTAGGCCTCAGAGTGGCTTGACTTGCTATCTACACCATAATTTTCTTTTAATTTGAAAGAGCACAGGTTATTGCAGGTGCCATGAACTTGCTGAATATGCAGATTCCTCCATTTGTGAGGATTGACTACGTCCAGATTATTTTAACTAAAGCTTTAAGTGCAGGTAGCTATTCATTTTATGAATCCTAGTGACAGTGATGAGTGGTATTATACGCTCCCTTTATGGTTCATTATTCGCTCTTAGGTTGGCAGTACTACTAAATTCAAGTGTGGGATATGTTTTCATTTAACAGTGAGATAGAACTTCTTTTCTTCTATCTGTATGTATTTGTTGCATCATTTTCCCTCTTAACTTAGCTAGGTCTGGAATTTCATACACTATTAGGGAGTCACCCTTAGCTGAGCTTAGCATAGCTTTGTGATGAATTTGATGGATTGTTGATACATTATATACATCCTCATATGGTGACATTATTAAAGGGTCTATTATTCTGTAATGTTGATTTGTTGGTTGCATAACAGATGAAAAATATGTCAACTGGATGCTCAGATTGTCTAGCGTTCATGGGCAGAAAGCTCCATTGCCATTCATCAAATCAGTTGAGGTGAAATTTCATTAAACAAATTTGAGTTAAACATTTACCTCTACAAATATTTTCTGATTTCTGGCGAAGTCAGAGAAAATTGTACACTTTGAATAATTGGTTCTCAGACTACCCATTTATTTATACTTGCTTGTGATTTTTTTTATTTATTATTATTTAGAAAAAATCTTCTATGTGTATGATCTATTGTAGTTGAAATAAGCAAATGTGGAGTTGAATCGCAAAAATCTTCTATGCCTGTAATTGCTTAGCTTGAGATGGTGACTGCACTGCTTCCACTTGCTTCTTTCTGCAGGGGGTCTATATTGATGATATTTTCAGCCTTCACAATTTCTTTTGCTTTGTTCTCAAACTATTGATGTCTTCAATACTCTTAATTAGTTATTGAAGCTGAGTAGCTGGAGTGGGTTTTCTATCAAGTTGGGACTCTGTGAAATTGGACTGTTTGCATGCCCTTCTGAAGGCTCATCACAGCTTGACTGATGGATGTTCTTTTAACATCCCAGATTACTTTTTTGGATGAGGAAAAATACAAAGCAGCTGTTCTTCATGAGCAACCATTTCAACTGAAAAGGTAAGTTTATGGAAATATTAATGACTTTTTTCTGCCTCCCATGAAAAATGAGAGAACCTTCATTGATGACGTTTCATGGTGATGGCTAACGTGGTAGAGGGCCATTTTCATTTGCAAATTAAAAGAGATCTTGTACTTACTCTACTCTGTTAGAGCAGTATGTCAATTGCTTGGTCACTCTTTTATTTATTTTTTTTTGTTTTTTTTTTTGGGGGGGTTTGGGGGGGGGGGGGGGGGGGTAGCCTTCGTAGGTGCAAAAATTTGAGTTGAAAGGCTTCAAGGTTGCTTTTCTTTGAGAGGCAACAATGCAACAGCGATGTGAGTTAAGTATTCATGAAAGAGGGACCTGAGGTGTTCTTTTTCTGACCAATAGACAATCCAGATACATGGCCTGAGTTCATATAATTATCCTCTTCGAATGCTTATGTACATTTTAAATCAGAGTGGCGATTGCCAAACTCATCAAACAAGCGAAGAGATTGGCTCTTGATTTGGAAAATATTACCTGAATTATAATAGAATATGAAAATTTCATGTGATCACTGTGATTGGTGTTCCTGAGATATAATGAACATTGTGATAGAGCACGAACAAGTCATGAGTCCCTTGAGATACTTTACCTGAAATCACAATATTTCCATGGCGACAGGACCAAGTAGTGCTAAGTGAGGAAAATTTCTCTTTAATCACAAGAATGCAAGATGTCTTGACATAGCTTCTTGTTTTTTGATTCCCTTGACGTTATTCTTTACATATGTGCAGGAGAACAGAGAGGACGAAAGTATTTGAGATGGTCTTGAAAATTAATCTCTCTGATGGCTGCGGCTGTCTGTGCAGCCAAATTAATATCCCTTTTGATCCTAAGGTAAGTATCTTGAGCAGCTTCGCTGACATTTCTTTATCAGCTATACCTGTCATCATTGTCAATTTAAAGATTGTGCCTGTGAAAATAAGTTCTGATATATTTATGGGCATGCAACCCCTTCCATGAGGCTTGAAATGTCTTTGAAGTAGGCTGCCATCTTTTTTTCCTTAGGTCGTCGATCAGGTTCCAAAGTGATTCTATTTGGTCACACGTTAGAAGTCAGCATCTTCGTGTTGCAATCTTATAAGTTTTCCTTCTTGAATTGCTCAATTTAAAATTCCGATTCCAATGAATCTTGCTTGCTTGTTGGCCAAAAAGAAGAAAAAAGGAAGTGTCTCCCTTGCTCGTATCAAAGTGGAAAAAGAAACAGTGAGCTCTTTTCTTGCAAGTTCTTTGTCTAGTAGTGCACCATCTTATCAGGATCAGCAACTTAAGGACATAATGTTTCAGTCACACGGAAAATATGATGCCTGTCCTCACTCTCTTGTTAATGGTGCTGTAGTAACAACTTATCACTCGCAGGTTTCAACTGATTGTTCTACTCCCGATAAGGACGCAGTACTTCAGAAGCTCAGAGATTCAGCAATTCAAGGCCTGTGCTGTGGTCAGAATGCCATCATCGAAAAGAAAATCAAGCCGGCCCCCAATGGGGAGACCTCCACGTTTGCCCTCGTCACCAACATCGTCATGCACAATAAAGCCTCCAAGGCGTTTGAAATTGAGGCAATAAGCAACGGGGACAACATCAAGAGGCGTAAAAGAAGCGCGAGAAGCAATGGATCCTCCCGGAAGCGATCCAAGACGAAAGGATCGAACTAACATTAGCCATTTTTGGGGGAACAGATAGAAACTGTCTCGTGGGATTTGTAGATACGGCTTTCTTTGGAACTGACCATGTAAGTCTCTGTGATAGGACTGAGTGAATTTTGTTAGATACTGCACTCAGCCTTGCTTGCTCTGTAAATGGTCCTTTTGGGCATGGCCAAATTAACTTTTTGGCTTACAACTGATTTACACCAATACTATCTTCTACAATATAGCGAAGGAGGACTTCCGATTCGTTCTGTTAAGCGTCATACATGATTCAAATGGTAAACTGATAACGTTCCGGATCATTGTGATGGTGTTTTTGAATATGCAGTTAGGTAATTATTCCTTATTTTGCTGTATCATCCATGACATTATGGAGTTTCTGTCGATATAATCCAGCTTCGCGTGGACAAATGAGAGACGGGATTATTGATGACAGGCGCAAGAAAGACTGGCAAATGCATGTGCTGCGTGAATGACGTGATTATGTGCTGGTTATTAACGAAGTATGGATCCGTTAGATTGAGTGGACACAACCACACTCTCCTCCTTGAATTGTTAGGAAGGACATCTCGAGTAACCGAATTCGGACCTCAATTTCGACGGGTTACGACATAATGGTGCTGATATAATAATATTTCAAAGAGGTAAGAGGGTGGTGGCATGCAAGTAGCCTTTTAAAGCCTAGTTAATTGTTGCGTGGAAATGGAGTACGTGTGCGTTGCCGTGTAGTTTGCGATGAGATGGTCTTGGAAAAATAGATTGGAGGTAGATCCCCAGCCAGGTTCTTTCTAGATATACTTCTAGATATAGAGCGGAAAATTACCAAAAAGATCCTAAATTTATTGTACGAATGTCAATAAGGTTATAAAGTTTCAATTTGACTAATTTAGTTTTAAGTTTTTGAACTATTTATTAATCTAGTCCTTTCGGTCAATATTAGCTCACGAATGTGGACAATGGTCGTTTTTCATGACATGACTAGCGTTGACGAGGATAATCTTTATAATATTTAATAGTTCTTTTTTCCCTTTTTACTCTTTCTTATTTCCCTCTATCGGTCTGTGGCCTCAGTGATGGCCAGCGGAGGTCAGTGGCCATAGGCGAGGGTTGCAATGTCCTTACTTGATCGGATCTAGCTGCGTCACGTAGAATAGTAAATGTTTACGTCAACATTTTTTGATAGGAAAAGACCACCAAAAACACCAAAATTTGTCTAAAGTGACAAATTTACCCCAAACTTTTTTTTGTGACATGAAAAAACCCAAAACTTTGCAAACTGTGACACATTTACCCCATTAAGGACATTTTTGTCTTATTTTTTCTATTTTTTTTCTTTTTCTTTTATATTTTTATTTTTTTCTTCTTCTCTCTTCCCTCCGCCGGCCATGGCGGAAGGAAGCCGACGTCCAGCCAGGGTTGCCCGACGCCGACGAGGGCCGCCTGACGCTAGCGAGGGATGCCCTCGCCCAACCCAACCGAGGGCTGCCCTAGCCAACCCAAGCGAGGGCGACCCTCGCCCAACGCCGGCGAGGGCGACCCTCGCCCAACGCCGGCGAGGGCGACCCTCGCCGGACGCTGGCTTCCCTCCGCCATGGCCGGCGGAAGGAAGAAAGAAGAAGAAGAAAAAAAGAAAAAAAAGGTTTTTAAAAGTAAAAAGACCAAAATGCCCCTATGATTTAGGATAAATGTGTAATACAAATGAAAGTTCAAGGTTTTTTGTGTCACAAAAAAAAGTTTGAGGTAAATGTGTCACGGTTAGTAAACTTCGGGATTTTTCATGTCACAAACAAAGTTTGGGGTAAATTTGTCACTTTAGGTAAAGTTTGGGGTTTTGGGTGGTTTTTTCTTTTTTTTGGCAATAATTGACCAGGAGTACATTGACAAATCATCAAAATGTTTATAATTTGACCAAATTAAACAGTTTAGAATTGAATTGACACTAGTATAATAAATTTATGACTTTTTTCGGGTAATTATCGAAACAAAGAGAGATAATAACTTTATGCACCTCACAAAACTCGTAACCTTCGCAAAGCTAAGTATTCAAGCTTCTTCGCAGCAATCTCTATTATAGTTGAACCCATCGTCTGTTGGTCATTGAATTCTGTCTAGCTTTTACTTGTAGTTTCATTTAGGGGTGAGTGGTTCAAAATTTCACCTAGAACATGAAAACTATCCATCGGATTAGATCCACATTTTTATGGAACTTAGAACTTATTTTGCATATCTTGAAATCTAGAACCTATCTTGTCACAGGTCCCAGGATATAATAAGTTCATTTTTTATGTTTCATTTTTAGTCAAGCATAAAAATGGAAGTTTCTCATTTGTTATTAGAATTAATCCATAAAAGATGAATACATAAAATGAAATAAATAATAAAAAAGTTCAAAATACTTATAATAAAACCTACATTAAGAAATTTTAGTTATCAATCATTCATGAAAAATTGCTTAAAATTTTAACCACCTGAAATCAAATGAAACAACAACATAATTGATTACTTAATGATAGTTTTAAATTAAGATTTCAATTAATTAAAATAAAATAATTATTAGAAAGCCTTACCACATATATTCATTCCACTTCAACTCGTAAACCCTATTTGCCAATGATAATATTCTCATCAAAACAATTTATCTAAGAAAAAGAAAAGGTTAAATAAAACGTTCAAATATTATATATAAAAGGAATTACAATATAAAAATATAATCTCTTTATTCTTGGTTCTCCTAATTCGATTTTTGGTTCCTAAAAAATGGAACCAAGAATCGAATTAGGGTACATCAAAATCTAAAATCAGACCGGTTTCTACCATTCTATTTCTCCAATTCCCGATTCTATCTTAAAATTATGCTCACCCCTAGTCTCATTGTCGATTAGCCTCTGTCAATATCGCTTAGTCATCGAGAGTGCGCATGACAACTATTCTATTTATATTCTAGAACTATTTTTCTGTTTTAGTATTGTTTTTGAATCAGAAATCTACTTGGTGATGTAGTTTCATTTTTCTATTTCCGGAATGCATTTTTAATACAGAAATAGTTTTGAACAGAAATGCAAAGTATAAATTTTTTACTTCTCTAATTCTGAAATAGAATTGAGAAATAAAAACTCTTCTCATCACTCATCCTCTTTACTAGTTAACCACCCACCCATCATTGCCGCTCGCCGCCATCCACCATAGCCTAAGAGTGAGAAATTTTGTGAAATTTTATTCCGAAAACATAAATTTGGCATCATTATTGAACAAGTATTTTTACTAAAAAACTCATCTAGGAATAGAAATAGAAAAATCTATTTCTCTTTTAAAAATCTATTTCTAATTAGAATGGTTATCATTTGTACCCAATGATACCTAACTTGTCAAGATTTGATAGTGAAGCCATCCAATGGTGAAGTTCAAGTAATCCAAATACGAAAATTAGACACTCGCGTTGCCAAGCACCTCTAAAGCTTGTCATCAACAACAGCAAGCCCCCCTCACAGTCAAAGTTGAGCACTGTTTCAAAATTTCAAAAAAAAAAAAAAATCTTAACTTTAGGTTCAATCTCAATTATACTCCAAATTCTTTTGTTTGATTTCACTCTACTCCCAAATCTGTCACATGTTCAAAAATCATCACTGGTTTCTTTAAGATTATTAATATCAAGAAGTGGTTATTTGATAGATATGTGAGAGTTTGTGAGCATGTGTTTCGATAATGAATTTCTAATCGCAAAAGCAAGGGGTGATTTTTGGACTCATGTGCAAATTTGAGGCTAGAAATTGTAAGACCAAAAATCTGGGGCAAAATTAGGATTGGACTAAAGTTGGGTTTTTTAGGGATTTAAGTCCCTTTGAAACTCGTCTTACAATCTATGCAGAATACTCTTAACACTCGTGTCATGTGTAAGCCTGTGGGGAGCCGCATATGCGCATTAAACTGGAGCAAATCACATGTTTATAAAAAGCCTTCACAGGTGATATTGGATACTTTAACAAATTGAGCAAGAGTTAGTCCCTAAGTCCTCTACGGAGAAGTTTCTTTCTCGAAAAAATGAATCTCTTTATCTGTGGTCTTTGTATCAGCTATTGATTTGAAGGAGCTTCGTTCGATCCAAAAATGTTTGACGTCGTCAAAGGCTACAAGCTCGAAGGTTGTTTGTGCTCTAATCATAGCCAGTAAAATTACCATTGCAATTGCGAAATGGGAAATTTCTACCATCTATTCCTCTCCTTTGATGCTTTCTTCGAATCAAGTCTTTGTATCTTTAATTTATCTAATCGAGTCCTTCTACCTGCATGGATTTTTTAATGCTGAATTTGGTACCGGAGAGACTCAATTAGAAAATTTGCACAAGTAGAAGGACTTGATTCGTCAAATTGAAAATATAGAGACTTGATATCAAAAGCGTTGTCTTACATATTGATTTAGAGGGAGAAATTTATATAGAACGACCACCTAGATTCGTTGCTTAGGAGGAGTGATCCAGTAAGGTGTGTAAACTTGTATGTTCAATCGATTCAACCCTGCAGTTTCGGGATTGGGCCTCAAACGTTGTCGTTCAGATCATTCTGCATTCCACCGGTACCATTGGGGGGAGATGATATAGTTAGCATTACTCAACTAAAGCCTCATCTCCGTTCGTGGTTTAGCAGTAGCACCAAAGTTTTGAGGCTTTTGAAGTACTTTATTGGAATTGAGGTCCTTCAGTCTGAGCATGGTACTTTTATGTCCAAGAGGAAGTAAGTGTTGGATATCTTACAAGGAACTATCACTCAGGGTACGCTTCCTTGACGGAAAATATATGATTCAAAAAATATTTTTTTTAAATAATCATGGTATCGCTTACAAAAATAAATAATTGAAAAAAAAAATCATCATATACAAAAATGCTTGGATATTAAACATGTTTAATAGACTAATTATGTCAAGCGATACAAATAATCATTTCTAAAAAAATAATTATCAAATTATTTATTTTCCGCGAAGTAAATGAACCTTAATGCAAGACCTATTGCTACACCAATGAATTCATTATGTCAACTAGGTGAGAGGAAGCTTTTTTTTCAGCCTCTAGAGATATGGGAGACTAGCTCATAAGCCGAACTATCTCACAATTACCGAACTAGACCTATCTTTTACTATTAGTGTCGTGAGTCGATTATTAAGCGCTCTTACCAAAGCACATTAAGATGCATCAGTTCTTATTTTGAAGTATGTCTTGCTTCTTAGGTAGGGGTCAGGGACATCAAATTCTCTTTTGAAATATCAGTTCGAGTGAAATCTCATAAGACCTAAGTATTTAAATAATTAATGCATCTAGTAGAGGACTGTTGTAGCAGAATAGATATCACACTTAGGTAGATGGATATGCTGACATTGATTAAGCTAATTCACCTTGCATAGGAGGTTCACGACTGGTTATTGTATGTTCATTAGAGGAAATCTTGTTTCATGAAAAAGCAAGTAACAAAATATCCGAGCTCAATCTAGTGCAAAAGTCGAATATTGATTGTATAATATTTTATAATCTTGGAAATTCTGCTTCATATCCACCAATGCACTCGGTGTTTCTATCAATCCTTTCTCTTATTATCGTGAAATGCAATCAAATCCTAAATTTTTTCATCTTGTGCGATTAAATCCTACTAAGGCCCCATTTGGTTGGACTTTCCCAAGGGGTTTTTGGCCCAAAGCCCCTTGGGGAAAATTTTTTGTGTGTTGACAAATGTTTTTGAATGCTCATTTGCCAAATGTGAGTATTCTCAATGCTGAAAGCTAAATGCTGGGGAGGAGGTGCTTTAGGCGTTGGGCATTTTGGAAATGCAACCGCGTCACTGTTTATCATCTCTCCCCCTTCGCCTTCTTCTCTTCCCCGCTCAATTTCTTCTTCCTCACCCATCAGGCTTCTTTGGCAGCCGCCACCGCCGCCTGAGGGTCGTACGTCTCCGGAAACCACCACCTAGGGGTGGTGCGACCCGCGACCTAGGCAGCGTCGCCTGGGTCGCGTGCACCTCAGGCGGCGTCACCTAGTGCTCGCGGACCTCAAGCGGCGTCGCCTGGCACGCCCGGACCTCAGGCGACATTGCCTGAGGTTGCGCGGTCGCAGGCCGCCAAATCTAACGGTCCAAAGGCCGGATCTAGCCTCTACGACCTCAAGCGCCTGAGGTCGCGCCTCCAAGCGGCGTCACCTGAGGTCGTGACCTCAGGTGGCCAAATCTGGCCACCGGATGGCTGTTAGCCAGCCGTCGGATTTAATTTTCAGATTTTAAAAAAAAAAAAACAAAAGTCCATTACAAATATTAGTTTTGCCAAACGGTATTTATGCTAAAGTTGCATTTCAATGCTATTTAAGACTACAATTTACCAAATGGTATAACATTTCAGAAAATCCCTTTACCTCAAAGGTATTTGCATTCTCCTAGGGACATTCCCCCAAAGCTGAACCAAACGGGCCCTAAATCTTTGGCCAAAGTTCAATCGGGCACTTCAAATAAAAAGAAATTAAAAAAAAAAAAGAGAAAAGAACAAGACTGCGGGCGAATATGAGAGTGCCTGGTGAAAATTTTCAATGGGCTTTGAGACTCAAAAAGCCCAAGGCAAATTGACGCTCGTGGGCCCATTAGCATTACCCCGACCCGACCCGACCCGGTTGTGAAGCCTGGGTCATACCGTCCTCCCCGAAAAAATTCAAATCTGCGGTCGCGCCCATCGACACCCGCTCGGAGAATCCATTCCTGCGTCGTCCGCTCGGGAAATCCCCACCCAAGGCACGACCCCCTGCATCGACCGCACCTCTCTCCCTCTCCCCTCTTCGAACTCGCCGCCGTCGGTTCGTTCTCGAGTCCCATGGCGGAATCGTGACGCGAGAAGGACGTCGGCGATGGAGAGGCTGTTCGCGCAGATCTTCGAGCGGAAGAACTGGATCGTCGACCAGGTGCAGCACCAGACCCGCCTCTTCGACCACCACCTCGCCTCCACCCTCCTCATCGACGGCCTCGCCCCTCCTCCCTGGCTCCTCCCCTCGCCGCACCCGTCCTCGCTCCCCGCAGGTACTCGGAGAGAGAGGCGCGCACTGTTTTCTTCTTTTTCTTTTTCTATTTTTTCTTTTTTTGTCGATGCCGTCTCGCTCGGTTAGCCGTCGTCGGCGATTCCGTCGCGAGTTTGCTGAGCCGGTGGCGGATTCGCCCGCGCCCTACTGTTTGTGAGCGTGTGAAACGCTCGTAATCTGCGCGACGGCGGCGTGCGGAAAAAACGGAGTTTTGCAATTCCTCGGGTTTCGATTTCGAATGCCGATGCGGTTTTGTTCGTACGGAAAAGCGTTGCTTGTCGATTGCTTTGGAACGGTGCGTGAACGATGAGCCAAGCTCGAGCGGCGATTGCTGAAGTCGATTAGTGAACTGGATTGTTTTCGAAGTCATTCCCCCTGAATTTTGATGTTTCTATGATTACTTTGTACTCTAATGTTGCTGCATTATTGTGATGCTTTTGTTCTGTAATCGGTTGTTTTTGTGTAATTGGGCAATGGCCAATGCTGATGGATGTATTTACATGTGAGGATGCGCTATTGCTTTAGATACAGCACTCAGTCGTTCGTTGTACAATGCGTTTGCTTGAATTTACATTTACTGTCGTGTCATTGCAGAATTTCAGAGAGAAGAGCTCATTACAGAACTTTTGCAACCGCAACCGCAATTTTCAGTTCCTTGTTCCATTGGTCACCATCCCGTTTATGATAAACCCGTGCTTACAGCTGACACAAGAGGGTTTCCAGCTGATTTACACGCAGATTTTTGCACTTCGCAAGAAATAGGTGAAGCAAGCAGTAAGTCGTCTTCGTTGCATGAAATTCCTAAAGATGACACTACTTTTGTCCTAAATGGTGCTTCTGAGGCGGATCCTAACATTAAGTCCCCTCAACATCAAGTGGATGTGATAATCTCAGAAGATTATCATGATCTAGATCAGTCACTGGCAAGGGTCCAGAGATCCAAGGCGAGGCAAAAGGCTCTTGAGGTCCGCAACAGTGCAAAGGCATCTGGAAGTTGTTTGCCTAAAAAAGACCCTATTGTTGAACCTAGCAGATCTGCTGTTTCTGGGGTTGCTCCTCCACTGTCTGAGAATGTATTTTCTGCAGAGCTGGTCAAGCCTTCTCACACCAGTTCTCACATCCATTCAACAGAAGAAACACAGATGGTCAACTTCAAGAGCAAGGAAAAGGGCAGCAAAACCAGCAGCAGTAGAGCCATGAGATCCTTGATATCTGGAAGCCATTCAAATGGATTATTGGAAATGGATGCTCCTTGCAGTGTCGATCTTGAAGTTCAAAGGCAAAGTGAAGGGGATAGAGGAGATTCTTTGAGAAAGGAAAAGGAAAGCAACAGTCGGTGTAGGGGAATAACAAGACCTCATAAGTCAATTGAAAATTGTCAAATGAATGAGGCTTTGAAGTCCAATAGTCCCTTCCCTGTTGGAAAGAACAGTGGCATGGATAAGCTAATGCAACCGATGACACAGGCTGACAACTCTAAGGAGTTGAATGGAAGTGGCAGCATGCATGGACTGGAATCCAGAGAGTGCCAAATCGATGGACATCAAACTACTGTTGGTTCTCGTGAAATCACACAGTTGAGATGTTCTTCCCATCAACCTAATTGTGAGGAACTTCCAGGATTGGAGATATCTTCTGATCCAGGTGATGTGAAGATGGCTGGCTCTTCAGGAAAACCAGCGCAATCTCCTCAAGATGATGATTGTGGTAATGGCATTGCATTAGTAACTGAAAACTTCTTGGTTTCAGGTTGTTCTGTCAACCAGTTGGGTTATACTCATTCTGACCAGCTTATCATAGGCAGTACCCATAACCTGCCAAAAGCACACGGTACTACATCAAAAGCGCTTTCCAACTTGAGCGATAATGTTGATCCAAAAAGATGTACTAGAAATGCTACTCAATCTTCAGTTGTGTTTGAAAAGCGGCCTGAAGGATCTTCTTTTGGCATTCCATCTAACAATGATCCTGCCGATTTGGAAAATGTGCCAGAAGCATTAGCCTCAAGCCTTTGCTCTGATTCTAACATTCTTTTAAAGCCCAAGCACCTTGACTTTGATGATCTCGGGGAGAACGGGAGCTGCCTGAATAATGTTCCTGGAGCTGTGTTAGAAGAAAGTGTCGAGGACACAGGGCTACGTAAAGGGCTGGTCACCTCGTGCGAGCAGGAAAAGAGCTCTGAAGAACTTGGATCTGCTGGACATTTATCGGAAAACCCTGTTGATAAGATAGGTCAGACAAGCACATCCCTTGGACAGGATGATGAGACAGTAGTGAGTGAAACGTGTGGAAATGACAAAGATGTCATTCCTAATTTTCCCCTACACAAAAGCAGGATGTCTTTCATTGATCATTCAATTGATTTGTCTGCTGCCTGTAAAAGTTTTCCATGTGCATTAAATGATGGACAGTATTCTTCATCGTCCAGTCTGAAATCAAACAGGGTAATAAATACTTCCTATGGGAAGGATACCTATGGGAAGGATACTAGACAGCTTGATGCAGCAGAATCAACTGAAGTGGACCTTGGTCATCATAAACTAGACCCCGATTCTTATGGTAGTCAAGTAATGCCAACAGAAATAATTAGTTCTGCGACTACCGGCACTCCTCATTTTGTTCCACTTTTGGAGAATGTAGCTTGTTTCAAATCTTCCAACCATCAAAGTGTGAAGAGCTTACCGGTACAGTTCGAAGGCAATGGTTTTGCAAATTCATCACCTCAGTTTCATAAATCAACTGAGCTTTCACCTGCTTCATTGAGCTTGCAGAAGGATCCATTGCACAGTACTTACGGAAATTGCGGAAAAAGAAAGGCGATAGTGGCAGAGGACGATGAAAAGACTCATGTTAGTTCAAAGAAATGGTCTAAAGTTGATAGCAGCCTAAATAATCTGATGCAGCATAATGCCAAGCATGATGTGACAGAAGCATGTGAAACTCTGCAGATGCAGCAAACTCCAGAGGTACTCAATTCTCCATTTCCAGTTAGAAACTTTTTATTTTTGTACTATACTATTTGGACAAGATTGGTGAACATATATAGTACATGTACCTTGTAGAAAAATGCTGCTTTTAAAAGGTCGTGGGAAAGGTTGATTACAATAATCTATTGACTCTTTATGATCAACATGGCTGGCCTTCTTAAATCATCATTTTCACATGGTGTGCTATTAGTGATGATAAATCGGTTTCAAAAGAGGACTAGGTCCTAGATTTAATAGTTCCTTCTGTTATACTTGTAAGGGGACCCATAAGTATTTTCGGTAGACATCTCTGTACTGTGTACTATTAGCGTTTCGACCTCCATACCACAAATTCTGAGAGTGAAACTGTCGAGTTAGGATAGCTCCAGAGAAAGCTCAGGACTAAAGTTGTCATGTTACAAGAGGTTTTCCTTAAAAACATCGGATAGTTTTTGGGGATTGCAGATCTAAAGTTCCAGTCTAAGTTGGATAATTAGTATTGTAGAATACCTGAATAATTGGAGTTAGTTAACTGATGCCAGCACAAGAAAAATACTTCTTTCACCTCATGTCAGCAATTTCTTAATATATAAAACACTTAAACCTGCTTTGCCGAGCAGTCTCTGCATCAATAATTTAGTTCACAATTTGCATCTACTCTAAATGCATGTACTCTGGAGCAGATCTATCACTGCATTTGCTGCTCTATGCTTGTATGATGCAAAATGGTGCTGCAAATTTTTTGATCATTTTGTCTCACAGGGTGTTACCTCAGAAGGGCCACATGAAAATACAGGTTCCCACTTGGTGCGTGAAAACCAAGGACAACCTCACTCAAATATTTCTGGTCTATCTGACGTTGCATTTGTAGCAAGAATTGAAGGCACCATCAATGAGGAAGGTCAATGCCAGACTAAGGATATTTTCAATCGGACAGATGAAGAACATTTAGCTTGTTCTGAAAGACCTGAACAGAATAGAGAAGCCCATAACCAAAGGAAATATGAGTTCCCTCACCACTCACCCAGTTGCCAATCCATGGAGCAAGTCGGAAAGGATCAAATAATGCCTGTTTTTGAGGGATTCATCATGCCAACTGATGATGAAAAGCCAATCTCTGATGATGGATTTAGCTTTGAGAAGCTGGATGTTCAAGATGGTATTACTGAAAATGCCAGCGCGCAACAGCTGCTTTCCAAATCTGCTTCTGTGCATACACCGTTGTCACATTTCTCCACTGCATACAAGCTGCGTAAGGCACCGAGCTTATACAAGTCAGTTCCAAATGGCCTTCTTGAATATATGGACGTGGGGAGTGCTTTCTATATGAATGAGTGTAATGGGGTGAACAGCTTCTCGAACACGGAAGTAGAGCAGGCTCCTTATGGAAGGTCCCACTCTGATTGCCTTCCTCTTTCATATGCTGAATCTGCTGGATATCAGAAGAAAACCTACACATCTCCCGTCGGGAAGTTGTGGGATATAATTGCCTCCAAGTCTGGAAGTTCAAAGGAGAAAAGAAGCTTAAATCCTGAGCTTCCCTGCATTAGCGAAGAAAATGAGAATGTAGATGAGTTAGCTGATACATCAAAAGAGGGCATTGATTTAGATGTTAGAACAAGTGCGGCAAATAGAAAACCACTTGCTGATATTACAGAAGATCCTAATTGCCCTGCTTCAGTTTCTGATACAGAAAATGAGATAACAAGATGTAGTATAGATTCCATCAGAACAGAAATTAGTTTTGCTGGAACTCATAGAAAGGCTAAACAGAAGCCTAGGAAGCAGGAAAGCAGCAAGAGGCATAGGGCGAAGGACAGCACAACCATGCCAAAAGGGCTGAGTGGAGTGAAGAGACCCGTGGAAGTGCCTAATAACAGGTTCAGTAAGCCGAAAAGCAGCCTCAGGAAAGGTCGCCCTGGCATCTCAGAAATGGACTCTAATTGTGACAACATTGTGTCTCATATGACTTCATTCTTACCACTAGTTCAACAAAAACAAACAGTTGCACCTTTCACAGGTACCGACCACATCTTTGGCTACAAGTTCTGTTCTTGAGTTCCTACCGAGACATATGAGATAAGACTACTTTGGGTAAATTATGTCATACTGCCATTTTCCAGTTCAAAAGGGTCTATTGTTTTTCCTGGATTCCTTGGAAATTTGCGATGCTGTTTTAATGGTGCTAGAGTTCTCTCACATACCGTTGCTGGACTCAAATTGTCAGTAAATTTACATCTCGTTCTCTGAATTTTTCCAGTTAGATTAGCTAAATTTTGATGTTTGAAATCAGTCACTGATAGTGGGATTGTTGAAGTACTATCCCACATCGATTGACAACGGGTCTTAAATGTTCTTTATATTCATGTAGTCTCTCTCTTCCTGTTATCTTAAGCTTTTGGATTGGACTTTTTAACATAGTATTAGTGTCAGGTTACCCCTAACAAGAAGGTGTGTGTTAAAAATTCCACGTGAATGTGCATAGTCAAAAATTCCACTTGCAATTCGTAATCTGACTTGCATGTGAGATGGGCTGTTGAAGTATTATTCACATCGATTGACAATGGGTCTTAAATACTTTTTATATTCATGTGGTTTATTTTTTGTATTCATGTGGTCTCCCTCCACCTGTTAACCTAAGCTTTTGGGTTGGACTTTCTAACGGGGATGAAAATGGAATTTGTTCTTTTTTTTTTGAACTGATTGCTGTTTGTTTCATGAAGAAACTTTAGATATGTGAGGGCTTTCATTAGAATAAGCAATCAGTTTCTTGTGGCTTTATTATGTTTATGTACACAAGACAAGACTATACTGAATTTTGTTGCCGGTCATTTAGTTTAAGACTTCTTATCTTTAATAGGGAAGAGGGACGTTAAAGTGAGAGCTCTTGGGGCTGCTGAAGCTGCAAAACGTCAAGCAGAAAAGAAAGAGATTGAACGTAAAATGAAGAAGGAGGCATTGAAACTTGAACGGGCAAGACTTGAGAAGGAAAACATGAGACAATTGGAGCTTCAAAGGAAAAGGAAAGAAGAAGAGCAGAAGAAAAAATTGGCTGATATTGCCATGAAGAAAAGGCAGAGGGAAGAAGAAGAGAAGAGGGAGAAGGAAAGAAAAAGAAAACGCGTTGAAGGTGCTCGGAGGAATCAAGAGAACCGAGAAGACATGCCTACCAAAAAGGAGCAGCAAGGGCAAAAATATCATGCTGCAGTATGATCCATCCAGTGCTATCTTGCTTTTTCTATTTATTTATTTTTCTTTTTGTTAGTCCTCATGGTAGCATTGACCTCATTTGTGTTTGGGGATAAAATGTTTCAGGAAAGGGGAGAATCAGGAAATAAACTCAGAAAGAATGAAACACTAGAGACAGAAAAAAGAGGTGCTTTTCCAGAGAAGATAATGGAGAGTGAAGCTGAACCTGACCAGGGCTTAGGCTCTAAACCCTGCACGACTGAAATAATTTGTGCAGATGGAACGAATAAGGTACAATTTCTGATTCATCTTTGAATAAATAAGCTAAGTTCAGTCGTCAATGCATTGTTTGAATGGAAAGGGGAAAATAAGTTGAAACGAAGAGCCAAGAGAGCGAGGGACTTGAACGTGGATATAATTTGGAAATATGTGGGACTTTGCTTGCCCTGTGTGATTTTTATTTTCATCAGAACAACTGTATGAAAAATATCATCTCTACTCCTTATACCTGCAATATTTAATATGCAAGTAACAGAAAAATCCAGCACTCAATGCAGCTTTGCAGTCCTTCTTGATAGACTGGAAAGGAAAATTTATACTTGTATGACAGCAGAAATTGAGGGAGTAGCTTTAACTTCCGCATCATCTGAATTCTTGTATGGGCAGTTGTCTCTTATGATGTATAGAATGACTTTAATTGATTATAGAATAATATTCTTATTGTCTCCTTAATCTGTTTAATTATGCTTTCTACCATGGTATTGGAATAGCTAAACTTCAGAAACTGGAGTCGGCAATGATTTTGTCCAACAAACTAAGTGGCTATTCCATGACCAAGTGACCTTCATCCTTGCCTTGTTGTATTGTTGTTTTACTGAAATTGTCAGTAATGCCAGCTGCATGTGTTATAAGTTCTCTTCTTCATTGTCAATAGCTTGTGCCCAAAGCATTTTTCAATAAACAGCTTGTACTCAGTTGTATAAGCAACTTCTAGAGAGATGAAGGTTTGTTAGATCTGCTGAAGGAACTTGCTTGCCAGTTGCCTGTACTCTTTCATGCTAAGAGTTGCCTATCATCCAGGCAATAAGCATTTTGCAAAAAGCAACAGATATTGAGGACAGCGTCAGCGATGGCAATCAAGAACAATCATATGAGATTTCGCCCTACAAATGTTCGGATGACGAAGACGAAGACGAAGACGAAGACGAAGACGATACACCCAATGACAAATTTGTACCTTCATGGGCGAGGTTAGTTGACTCATTATGTTGTACTAATTGAATACTCTTTTGAGAGCACAAAAAGCAGGTGGCATGGAATTAGGTGCTGAACGATTTTTCTTCTCGATCCCTGTTGTCACCTATTACCCATATATCATCTGAAATCAAGGGATGGGTAGAGGCCACTCGTAGGCGTAAATAGCTTTTATGTCTTTCTGCAAGCTGGAAATTATCTCTATACTTATGCTGCTCTTTTGCAGTAAAAGTCGCATGGCGCGGGCACTTTCATTACAGCAAATAGTGGATCCAGACGTAATTTTCCCTCCAGATAGTTTTTGTGGTATATCTGAAGGTTAGTTGGACTACTGACTCTAATCTATCAAACCGTAACTGGTACTTCACTGACTAACTTTGAAATACCACGCAGTTGTCATGCCTCGGGAAGTTTCAGCTAAATTAGGGAGCATGCGACTTGCCAGATGACTCTGCAATGGGATCTAGTCGCACTTTGTACATTTTTATCGCGAGACAAAGGGTAACATTATCTCAACTAGCAGGTCATCTTAAGTAGTTACCCATTCTTTCGTGGTCGATCTTAAGTTTCCAATCTCTTCTCGTATGAACTCGTTGCTGAACTCAACGATTCGACTGCCTTTCCTCCTCGAGAGTTGGCCAGCCCTTCAGTCCTTCCTTCAGCTGCTGAGATTTTCTGCGCACCATGACTATCTTTACATAGTGAATTCGGCAAATCGAATGGCTGTCTTGTTACAGTCGGTAGTGCTCCCTTTAATTACTTTCTCGCCACGTGAATTAGACCTTTCTAGGAATCTCTCTATGCAGCATGAGCACCGGAAACAAGTCCCTTGGATTCCAAATAGAGTGTGCTGATGACCATTTTGTGTTCCTTTTGTGCAGAAGAAATGGTGGTCGGAATAATAATTACTTTCGCGAGATTCCAAGACGAGGACTCTAGATTTCTCAGGAGTAGGTGAGGGAGTAGCTGAAGACAGTTCTTGGCATATGGCAAGTATGTATGTACATAAAATGTCATCCATGGCCCTACTTTAGTGCAATAACTGCTTCACCATATTCGAGTAAAATCTCTTTACCTTAAAGGTGGTCTTAGAAATGAGAATCTCTCTCTCTGAAATTTTTGGGGTCTAAAATGATTCTGACACTCGGTCAAAGTTTCAGTTCAGGAATTCCTTTTTCTTTTTTTAGTATAGTTATTCTGAATCGGTCTTGGCTTGCAACGGCTCTATGGACCGTACGGCAATCAATCACGTGGGGCTGAATCGGTCACCTGACGTGGGATCCACCACCACCACCACCACCACCACCTCCGTCTCTCCCGGAAGTCGGTGGTCAGATGACGACGCTCCCAGACACTCTTCCTATTCGTATAGTGCCGTTGAGATTCGTCATCCGTCCGACCGCCTATTCAGGTGGTGGGGTACGCGAGCGTGATGGAAATCCTTTTCATTAGATTCTCCCCCAAAAGAAAAGAAAAATGATTGTTGTTATTATAACGAAAGACCCACACTTCGTCATCATTCTGAGCAGTTTATCATTGGAGGGTGCATCTCCACGTGAAAAGCAAACCACTTGCTTTGGAAATAATGATTATATTCATTGGTTAATCACCATTACCGATAAAAGTTACAAACTGAGAAACTTGTGTGATGTTTACCTTCAAATTAATTTTCATGTTGTCAGAAAATCTTACCTGATATATTTATAATAAATTTATCAAAATTTTATAATTAGAGTTTGATAAATATGGTATGAATGTATAAATTGATGATTTTTTTATGACGCGAAAATGAATTTTTGACAAATGTGGTAAAGGAATATTGATCCGGGGGTTTTTGTGACATAAAAATTGATTAGGGATAAATGTGGCATTGCTGATTTTGAGTTTTATGGTATTAGCCCTCAATTCATTGTGAACACATGGGTCCTAATATGATGCAAAAGTTAACCCAAAATTCCATGCGAAAGGAAATAGATATGTGCATTTAAAGTGATCTTTGATTTTTGCTTTTATAAAATTGTGCAATGCAAATCGATGTTCTTTAAGCTTTAACATCTCTTTTAAAATGTTTATTGGGCATACTTAAATATACGTCGGTTTTTCCTAAATATATAATTACACGAAAAAAACTGTAAATTCTTTTCATTCGAGTACTCGACAAGTATTCTCATAAATGTCATCATCCAACGTCCGTCCAAACCGTGTTATAATTGTTCCACAATCAAAAGTATTATCTTGCACATTGGACGGATTAAAGTATTTCAAAATCTTGACCGCAAAAAGTTTCCCTTCGGCACGACGCCGTTTGGCGGAGCTGGAGTCGTATTCCTCGGTAGCCGTTAAAGAAAGAAGGAAAGAAAGAAAGCCCACTTGCTTCTCTTGTTTCTTTATTCTACTCCTTCCCCTCTTTATCTTTAAGCCAAAGACGCGCCCATTCCAACCGTTCAAAACCCCTGTTCCTCTCCTCCTCCCTCCCTCTCTCTGAATTCAAGTCACAGTAACATTCTTCACACATCAATCATCATCACCTTCGTCGCCGTCGCCGTCGCCGTCGCCGCCGCCGCCGCCGTTTGGTGACATACCCATTTCCCGTCCCTCGGTCCTCCCGCCAGATCACATGACCAAATGGCTCCAAGAATTCTCCACCTTCTCACCCTCTCCGCCTTGCTCTCTTGTGCCGACCTTGCATCCTCCGCAAACACGAGCTTCCACTTCTCCTCCTTCACCTCCCCGTCCCTCCAGAACCTCACCCTCCTCGGCGTCTCCTACCTCCGGAGCGGCGTGGTGGGCCTCACCCGCGACGCCGACGTGCCCTCCTCCTGCTCCGGCTCCGTGATCTACGACCGCCCCATCGAGTTCTTCGACCAAGAATCCAACACCACCGCGTCTTTCTCGACGAGCTTCGCGTTCTTGATCGACAACGTCAACCCGGCCTCGTTCGGGGACGGCCTGACGTTCTTCCTCTCGCCCGGGAACGAGACCTTGGGCAGCCCCGGCGGGTACTTGGGCCTCGTGAACTCTTCGCAGTTGACCAAGAACGCGTTCGTCGCCGTGGAGTTCGACACGAGGGTCGACTCGCATTTCGACGACCCGAGCGAGAACCACGTCGGGTTGGACATTGATAGCTTGGTTTCTGTCAAGACCGAGGACCCGATGGTGCAGGGGATTGATCTCAAAAGTGGGAAGCTGATAACTGCCTGGATTGATTACAAGAATGACCAGAAGAAGCTGATGGTTTTCTTGAGTTACAACAGCTTCAAGCCGCGAGATCCTCTGTTGACGGTGGATATCGACCTCTCTGAGTATCTTAAAGAAATGCGATACGCGGGCTTCTCTGCGTCCACGGAGGGAAGCACCGAGCTCCATTTGATTCAGAGCTGGAGCTTCCAGACGTTTGGCTTCTTGCCTGTGAGGCCGAATTCACATTCTCATAATGTATCGGATAGCTCCGTGACGAATGAGCCGCCGATTTCTTTGCCCGAATCAGAAAGTAAGCATCATAAGAGGATCGGGTTAGGCCTTGGGATTGCCGGCCCGGCCTTCTTCTGCGTGGCGCTTGCGGTGTTTGGCTATATTACTGTAAAGAAATGGAGGGACGTTAAGACAGAGAAGAGTTTCAAAGCAGAGGTTTTTGCTGGTCCTAGAGAGTTCGGTTATAAGGAACTGAAGACGGCTACCAAAGGGTTTCATGCCAGCAGGATCCTAGGCCACGGAGCTTTCGGAACCGTGTATAAGGCCTTCTTTATTTCGTCTGGTACTATTGCTGCTGTGAAGAGATCAAAGCATTCCCACGAGGGAAAAACCGAATTTTTAGCCGAGTTGTCGATCATTGCTCGGCTGAGGCACAAGAATTTGGTGCAGCTCCAAGGTTGGTGTGTCGAAAAGGGTGAATTGCTGCTAGTTTACGATTTCATGCCCAATGGGAGCCTCGACAGGCTGCTATACCAGGAAGTTGAACAAGGGTCCTTGTTAAAATGGCCCCATAGGCTCAACATTGCAGTTGGATTGGCTTCTGTTCTTACTTATCTCCATCAGGAATGCGAGCAGCAAGTGATTCATAGGGACATCAAGACCAGCAACATAATGCTCGATGGGAATTTCAATGCAAGGCTCGGCGATTTCGGGCTGGCAAGGCTGATGGATCACGATAAGAGTCCTGTTTCCACTTTGACAGCGGGAACAATGGGTTACTTAGCGCCCGAGTATCTTCAGTATGGAAAAGCAACTGAGAAAACAGATGTCTTCAGCTATGGAGTGGTCATACTTGAAGTGGCTTGCGGCAGGAGGCCAATTGAGAAAGACCCAGCTGATCAGAAAATGGTGAATTTGGTGGATTGGGTCTGGGGACTGCACTCTCAAGGGAAGATCATTGAAGCAGCTGACAAAAGGTTGAGTGGGACCTTTAAGGAGGAAGAAATGAGGAAGCTGCTGCTCCTAGGGTTGAGCTGCGCAAACCCCGACAGTGCTGAGAGGCCTTCTATGAGGAGGGTCCTTCAGATCCTCATCAGTGAGGCGGAACCGGTTCTCGTGCCGAGGATGAAACCAAGCCTCTCCTTCTCTGGCAGCTTACCGCTAAGCCTTGAGGACCTCGTCTCAGACAGCGAGGATATCAAGTTGTCCTACCCCGCATTGTGCCAAATTAGAGTCGATTGACGCGTTAATCTCACGCTCTCTCTCCCATGCAAAAGCAGTTTGATTGTCTCATTCTTTACATTTTTCCTTGTATAATAGTGTTGTTGATGTTAATCCCGTGATATTAGGGACGTTTCGAGTTCAACATCCTGAGAAACTGCTCTGTTGAACTATATAGTGATTTGCAGCACCCCTACATCACTAATAGAAAATTTAAGTTTCTCTCTACTACTTGCAATTGCCACCTAATTATGAGATCTCCATTAGAAAACATATGTTCTTCAGCTATGAGATCGTAAATTGTGACGTAACAGGTATCATGTTTCATTAGTTAGCTAGCGAACCAAAGGTTGATTTAGAACTCATACTACTTTGGGCTGTATGGAGGTATATCGGCTCTTTGAATCCAAGGCGAGCAATTTGGCACTCAAAGCATTTGAGTCCTGTCAGATTCCTTGCAGACCCGCCAAGAAGACCCATTCTGGAATTGGTAAGTTTGAGGTTGCCCTTGCCATGGGGCCATGAATAGCGATATTGAGCTCCAGAATATCTACATAACACAATATGATGGCACTTACCCAGTAATCACAAGATTAGAAGATAATGAATCACTGTAGATCTTGCCTAATTTTGATTAACCTATATGTTAAGAATACTACAATACCAGAACAGGAAAGTGGATTCTACAAATGGAATTAGGTAATATTCCTTTCACTTAATGGAGCATATCAATTGCTTCATATGATCCACTAATCATATTTCAGCACCTTTAGCTACAACTCAGCTCGAACGCCCATCTTCATCTTGTGTCTTTCAAAAAGAACGGTCGAGGACTCGTGGTAATTAACAACACATTAGAAGTAACAGTCCATCATACTCGAGTAGATGTGACTGGATATAATTTGGTGTATTATCCAGATTATTTTTCTTTCACCAAACTTGACGAAAAAGCAAATCGCATTTTATCCTCAATATGAAAGTGATACCCCAAAAAAGTCCCGGAATTCTAAACCCGTCAACCCTCATCTTCAGAAGTGTTCATCAAATGATGCTTCTTAGTTCACAATTATATACAGGAAGAAGTATGAAGATTGATTTTGCGAAAAGTTAGCGCAACCGTCCGTTTCAATATCTAAAGTTTTGCAAGGGACTGACAGGTGGTGGTACACTTTGTCCTTATTCCATGCAATGAGAAGAATGCAATTAATGAATTGTCTTTGACCCTATCATCTCTGAAGCTGGAGGTCTGGGATATCTCCTCCATCTGATACAATCTTCCTGAGCATCAGTTACAAAAACACAAAAGCGTGGCTTCACTTGGACCTGTTGAGTTTCCACTCTTTTCTCTGTTCTTATGAATTAATCTGCGCCCTCGCATTGCACCTCCTCCACCTACGTGAGACATAATGAAGGATGGTGTTATCTTTAACCAAAATCGGGATTCCAGCTGTACCTGTCCAGGAATGCATCTGTGTTAAGGGCAAGAGCACGCTAGCGTTCGGACTCATCTGCAAACTCAAGAATGTTAATGAACACGCAGAGAACATGTACGAAGTAATTGAGATGCTATCATACCTACTATAACCCTCAGAACATATCGTTGTACGTACTGCTAGAGCTATGGATCAGAATTGAATCATCATAAGCAAGCATATAAACAAGATCAATGAGATAAAAGCACATCTCCCGAAAAAATTCCTCCTTTTTGTACCTCCAACTCAAGCCATTGCCCCAGAGAATAAGGAATGTACCAGAAAGTAAGAATCACCAAGCTTCTTTCTTTTTTCTTGATTTTCTTCTTTGGGGCTGAAAAGCAACCTTAGAGTTAAGTAGCTATAGATGGTTGGGAAAGTCGTTTACTTTAAGTCCACATTCCAGAAGTTTCCTACATCACCAGATTTTACATATCGTGACGATCATGACGGTTGCGATGGAGATGGAGATGGTGATGGTGACGGAAGAAGAGAGAGCACACTCCCAGCAAGAGCTAAGACCTTTTAGCCAATGGAGGGTTGTGCTCTCTCTCTTCTGTCAACACTTGCACGACACCCTTTCACCTTCTAAGTCCAACCCATTGGCGGATCTGCATTTCAAGGGCCGCAAACACCCATTAGCACATGTTAGATGCAAAAGCATGCAGGATCAAGCAACGGATGAAAGATTAAAGACTATAAATCTGCTTCCCTATACGGCTCTGAAAAAGCCATCCCTGTCTGATCAGTGAGAAGATTATTTACTCTAAAAGAGGAAGAGTGCAATATAAAAGACGATGCTAAGCATCTACATAGTTGAAAAATGTCACGATTCAACTTCCAGTAGCCAAAAGATCGTCCCTTTTCGCCGGCAGACATGTAAATAAGAAAAAGAGAACTAGATCGACCCATGCATGCGCGAGCCCGCAATATTTAGTCACAACAAGGCGGATATCATCAAATCAAGAGCCAGGCCAAACACGAATTGGCTCGCATACATAGGAGGAGCACACAAAAAGCATGCATACTGTTGCAGACATATCATGCAAAGACCGAGCCCGCGAAGAAAGGCAGACCAGCTCCTTTTCGTTCCTCCAGAAGAGAAAGAGATCGTACGTGCCATGCTTGCCTGCGCTTTGGTAACTTCCCAAAGCTCTCATCCTCAGAACTCTTGCAGAACTCGAGGACCTTTTCACTGGGTTTGAAGCAGAGAGAGAGAGAGAGAGAGAGAGAGAGAGAGAGAGAAGGCAAAAAAGCAAACTCTTTTCTCCAGTTCGAGGCGTATTGCTCAAAAGGGTCGGAACCGACTCGAACAGAGAAAAAGAAAACGAGGACGGATCGAAGAAACGGCATGCGAGGACAATTCAACTCCCACCGAGATGGAGACTCGCCAAGCGCCTGATGGAACAGTACGCAGGACATCCGCCTTCTTAAATAAGACGCAAGACGCTCGCCCACCGGCTACTGCCGGTGGACGGGGGAGACGGGCGACCGGCTGCAGGGCGTGGGAAGAAGAACTGCCCCCCACCCCTCTCCTCTCCTCGGAGGTTCCTGACCGGCTGAAAGAGAGAGAGTCTGCCAAACACGGCCGAACCGTTTCGCTGTCTCAATTACTGGGTTTTCCATATATGGCCCCGCACAGGAACGTGCATGGCCGAGCGACGACGACCTCCGCTCGGGCTAGGCAGGGTCATAAATGGCGGAACCAGATACGTGCATGGTGGGATGACGTGCGTGTGGGGCTCGGTGTGTGTGTGTGTGTGTGTGTGACCGGCTACTGCCGGTGGGCCCCCGGACGGTACACCTGATGATGCGTGTCGTTGGCCATTTGAGCCTCACGCGTGACAAGGACCTCGCCCCCCCTCCGCCGTCCATCGCGACACGTGGCACGCAGGGAGCGAAGATAGGGGGGCGATTTGGAGCGGTCAAAGCTGAGGTCACACTCTCTGCGAGAGTCGTTGGCTTGCTCCTGCGGCTGAAGTTCTTATGGCTGCGATTCTGCTTCTTCTCTCTTTCATTTTGGGGAACTACATCATGATCAGAAGCAGATGGTCCCCTCTTTCAAATATAGACAATGGAATCCATGGATTTCCCTGGGATTTGATTATGGAACACAATTATTAAGAAATAGGAATTTCTTCAGATACATTGCATGCATCTCAGATCCGGTCGAATCCATCGTAATTTCTGCCTATAACGACACATGACGACCTAGGAATTTCCCTAAGAATATCTTGCCATAACATACGACTTTGCTTTAGGTCGACAAAAACTTTCGCTCTTTCCACGCGAATTTTTCTACCCATTTTTTAGCTGACGTTCCATTTGAAGATGTGATGTTGGGAAATGGAATTACAGGACTCACTGAGCCTGAGCGGAATTCTGAGTTTAAGAGGTATGACTACGAAGTGAGGAGTTCTTGATCCTCTCTATGATAATAGGGGCCTCGATTTTCTTCCCTACATTCTCAAAGGCGATCGCAGCACGACGATAATAATGATCAAAACAGAAGAACTAATGCCCTCTATCATGAATGGAAGGGCTCGGATCCGTGTTACAACAAGATTATTAGTATGGATAGGCAAAATTTCGAGTTGAAGCGGTAATGAATTGAGACTTCGAGTTTTCACGACTCTCTACTTGATCAGGAATTAGTAAGTCCTAACCCGCTCGACTTCGTGGGCGCAAAGAGAATCAAGGATTGCCCCACATGACAAACTCCGATGATTCGTATCGTCTGATGCGCTCTTTTTGCTCTTCAAGTTGGTTTTATCCAAAACAGAATCCACTGCATTTTCTAGGCTCAAATTCGCATCACCTTGTTTTCGTATCCCCTCCTCCCCTGGCACTTCAGACTCGAGCAATTTGGTCTTCCATTTAACCCCAGCTGCCCGCGCCTGATCTGAAAAGTAGACTTCAGATAGAGGGGAGCTGCAAATTTCTTTGTAGGTCTCATAATCAGCCGCACAAGTGTTTCCTCCCTCCAACACTCTCCATAAAGGATTCAGAATGGAGATTGGATCATCATTTCTCTCTAAAGTTTCTTTCATAACCAGAAAATCAGAAACCAGCTCTGCCTCCTTGAATTGAACGAAGACCGTAGTTTTATCCAAAGAGTAGACTGAAGTAACAGAGGTTGGGCCAAAAACTTTGCAGATGCACTCCTTTATCTCCCTTGCCTTGAGTTTGGGTGGGAATCCCCAAATCAATATAATGTTCTCAAACAAAGTCTTCGAGTATAGGTTCTTCAAGTAAGTTGATCCAACAGAATTCCCAGTCACACTGCCGGTGCTAAAGTCAATAATGTCTTGGTTGTTCCAACTGAGATACAGACGATTGACATACTTCTCAAGAATTTCATCACACGCCAAAATTTCGGAAGAAGAATGAGGATGGAACTTAATGCCGAGATGAGAGCATGCCTGTGCAAAGACACAACCAGTCATGAAAGCATCATACCCTGCCTCATGCTTGGCCCCGGCATTCCAGCTGGAGGCCCTGTGATTATAAATAAAAAAATTATGTTAAACAAATCCGCTAGATCAAAGGAATAATCTAAGAAAGAATTAGCTGGGAAAAAGGGAATTAATGCACGCATTGACAGTAAAAACCATATGCATAATTGTGGATCTGAGCTAAGATGTATATTACCACCACATCCATTTCTGATATCAGCTTAATGTAATTAATCGCAGCTCGACAAAAAACTAATGACACCCAATGATGCTTTATCGTATCATCCTTGTAAATGTGGTTTGACCTGACACCTAATGGACATATGCAAAATAAATGCATAAAGAATCAGATATGAAGGGGGAAAAGGCTAGAAACGCTGAAATTTAGTAAATCAGCATATATGCAATAGAGAAACAATGCTCTATCGTATCATCCTCATAAAACTAACGACACACAACAATGCTCTACCGTATCATCCTCATAACTATGTGGTTTGACCTGACACCTAATGGACATGTGCAAAATGAAAGCATAAAGAATCGGATATGAAGGGGGAAAACACTAGATATGCTGAATTTAGTGAATCAGCACATACGATCCCGTGATCATATAGATTACACTAGCTAAATGAAAGAATTAAATTCATAAAATTTGTCTAACTCTTATAAACATCTCCAGGCCTTGCTCTTGTAGGAAGAGCACAAGCCAGGGGACATTTATGACCCAGCACTTGCCACACTTTTAGTATAAATACATATTAATTAGTGATTTTTCACTCTCTCCTGCCAACCCTCTTTCTTGTTTTTATTCTCCATCTTTGAGAAAGGATTGAAGCTGAATTGTAAGTGTGTCTGAATTATCTCTTCAGGATCGACACTGACGCATAAGGTCTGACTAAAATGTTCTATCATCACTATAAAGATGTATCTATTTGTAAGCATGCACAACATTCTTATAATCAGATGCCCCATCAAGTCTCATAGTTACTGACATCTGTTGGGGAATGACCAAAACCAAACAAACAATAAAAAGTGAAAAGAAAGTGCGAGTCATGAATGAAGAGATCAGGGAATTCAACCTCAAATCATCTACTTGAACCTCCACTTTCACGCAAGCTTTTGAAGCCAAATCCGTACTCGTGTAACCTAGAGCAATTTGAGGGCACAATCTGACAAATGACGAGGACAGAGATGTTTTGGACTTCCTCATCCAGTACTTAAGTATGTCGCTTGAATTCAAAAGAACTTTGGTGTCAACAATATATGGGAGGTGCTTGTTAGCAGAAGAGACAAACTCTTCGGCTGTGAAGGGAAGCTGGCCAAAGAACTTCCTATATATATGGGCAACATCTGCATTATAAAAACAATAAGCTTCAGATGATATTTAATTTAACTAATCAACGAAAAGCTAAGCTCTCGGCAATTATCATACCAAGAAAGCAATTATGACCAACAATCAATTTCTGCTCAGAAGATAAAAGGTCTATAACATGACGAAATCCAACGGCCGAATGAATCTTTAATTCTTCTCCTCTGCGATTCTCATCCTCCACCTCTTTCTACAAAAAGATATCTGCAGGTTATTGCGGCGAGCAAAACACATCCAAATTACATGGGATGCTATTATGTATTCATCTCCTCTCTAAGCACAAAATTAGCAACTCATATCTAAAATGCTGCTTTGGCCTTTACAGAACATCCAGCACAAAATGCGAAGCAACAAGTGCTTCAAAGTTCATGGTCTGGCTATTATTGTCATTGATCATTTCAATCCAGCCATCAGATAAGATTTCAATTCAGCTTGACTGTTGGAAATAAAAATGCAAAGGTATCAGAGAAATGAAGGAAATTGAACTGACAGATATGGACATTAAAGAAGTGCCTCTTTACCCACTTCGGTGAAATAAAATTACTCATTCAAGATTTAAGAAAAATACTCTCCTCACAATCTTGCCATTTGCATTTGTCTTACCATTAGAAGGTCCTTGTCAGTGTTGCCGTCCGTATACACAAGCAACGGTTGGACACAAGCGTTTTGAACATTCATGCAAACATATACAATATCTTCAAAGTGATTTCTCATAACCTGCAAGTTTCAACCTTTATCAGCAATTAGCGCTAAGCTCATCGATATGAAGTATATCAAGCATATTAAGGAAGATGACAGTCTAAACAACTATACCTCCAGTCCACCTCTCAACTATATTAAAAACAAAAAAAAAAGTGTAAATCTTGCATGCACATTCTTGCACTTGGAGATAATTTTCTATGTTTTTTGCCAAGCCAAGTCACCATGACTTCATTGCACACTTTTTGCAAAAGACCCTCCATCCTTCCTAATCTCTTTTCTCCTTCCAGGAACATCAGTGAGACAAAAGAGCCAAAGGTGACCTAAACCGCTTCTTGCAAGCCAGTAAGGATATATACGGACAATTGAACGGTGGGGCTCTTTCACAACGGTACCAAATATCGATATGGCAATTGTTTTTTATGTGACTTCTGCTTTTAGATATTGGATACTCCCTCAACTTTTACATTTGAAATTGGACTTTCATATGATGTTAAACACTCCAATTACAAATACATAATATCAGCATGACAAGTTATCCTAAATTCATGAAACTTAAAAGTTAAAATATTATTTTCATTTTAAGGAAAATTTATATTAACTTATTTGGTGGCTCATGAGCGCCCCCCCCCCCCCCCAAAAAAAAAAAGCCTCTAAATGACTGCCACGACACTGATCAGAGAAATTAATAAGCAAGGAAATCAACCCCTTTCTTTCAAATATACATATACAACATAAGCAAAATCACTATCTCCAAACAAGAAACTGAAAAAAGAAATTACATTACCAGAGAATGGAATTACCTGCTGAATCAACCTAAGCTGATGAGCCGTGAACCCACTAAGGGCAAGAGCAGGGCGTGTTCTATAGAAGATGGTTTGAAGTTGCTGTTTTGAGTCATTCGAGCTCTCATTGAACTGTAGTTCACAATTTCTGTCATGTAACAACTCATCATGCCATTCCTTTATTCGGTTCTTTATTCTCTCGCTGAAAAGAACATCCGCTATGCTGATCAGAGGTACATCTCTGAATTCCTTATGCTTATTCCGGGAACATGATGACTCCTCCAGATGTCTCAGCAGCTCATTTTCTTGTTCTCTGGATAAATAAGATATTCCTGAGATTATTTAACATTGTGAATTTCCAGATTTAAGACTGTACAAGTCTATATCGTGTGAATGCTTTAGATTGGGCAAGAACACAACAAAATCTATCAATGAAAATACAATAACATCCTAAGTCCTTATTTATCAAGTTCAACAATAAATTGTAGGTCAGACTCAAGATAATTGATTTGCTTGAATTATTTATAGCAACCCAAACAAGAATCAAAATCCACAAATTCTTTCTCGTTCATCAATCACAACTACTTGAAGATACCCAACTAGGCAATCACCCATTAAACTTTCAATCATTTTTTACCGAAAAACAAAAACTTCAATGATTAAAGCACCGCACACTCCACTGCAAGTTCAGGTCCAGTTACTAAAACCCAAAACATGTCTATATGTTCCTCAGAGCTACCGTATGACATGAACTTACGATCATATCATGGCGAACGTATTCGAAAGCATTCAGAGCAACCTCTGTGAAGAAAATAAAGGCACATTACCTTCCCGGATGCACATGTTGAAATCGAACTGGTATTTTGCCAAGAAGTCGACTGAGGCGGTCTGGCAGAGGAATTCATAAGCTGCTGGGTCATCAAATGACAACTCTTGCCGAGGGAAAATATAGAAATTGTGCCTGCGAGATTGCCACTGAGTCACTCGAGGGAATTAAGAACCAAAGCCAGATTTTCGCATGAGACAAAGAACGAATCAAGAAGCCAGCCCTGATTTTACCGAAAGTAGGCGACAAATTTCAACTGTCCAATCACTCGAATCAGCTCAATCAAAAACCGGTCGCAGCCCTTCAATCAAAAAATGCGAAAACAGAGATACTCACGGGTGAGCGACGAAGCAGAGCTCCTGAGGATCCCAGCGGAAGGGACACACGCCGAACTGGACGACGGCGAACTTCTCGGCCGAATCCTTGACCTTCAGGTACCTCACGTCGTAGCGGTCGAACTCGAAGGACTCCCGCCAGGGGGCGCTGGTGACCCCGGTCATCTCGAGGTCGACCGCCACGTAATCCGCCGCCCTGACATGCTCCCGCAGGGACTCGAGCGCCGGCTCGAAGTTGGACCTCGTCACGTTCTTGATGGGGAAAGTCGAGGGCGTCGGCGCCTGCGCCGCCGCCGCCGCCGTCGGCGTCGCCGTAGTCAGGGCTCGTGATAGGGCACGGGAGAGCGCCCCGACGGGGCACCGACGCTTCATCGTCGGAGCATGATCGAGGACGCTCTCTAGGGTTTTACAGGAGGAGGAGGAAGAAGAAAGAAGAAAGAAGACGATGATGATGACGACGACGACGACGACGAGCGCGACGGCGACGGCGACGAATGAAGTTGCGTCTGCAGACGTCGTGCAGTCCGAAACGTCGAGTCGTTTTCGGTTTTTGGGCCCGTTTAGTGAAGGAAGACTGACGGCCTTCTGGTTCGTAGCCCGTGGGCAAAAAGTCTCTATTTACTTTAGATTTTCGTTTTTTTCCCGACACTTTTAGAAAAGAAATAAATTGTAGAAAAGCTCATAAAAACTCCAAAACCCGGAAAGTTCCTCGCCAAAAAAGTTATGGAACCCGTTTTCGTGCACGAAAAGTCAAGAAAATCCATCAATGTCGTGACCAGATCTCTATACCACAAATTGCTTGATAATAATTATATCATCTTGACATCTATTCCTCGAATCGATTCTACAACCAACCAGTTTGACTTATTCTCATTCTTTAAAGGAAATCGACCCCAACCCAAAAATAGGAAAACGACTCTAATAGAGTAAGTTTTAGATTTTTTGTCCGAAACTTACTCACCTCACAACCAATAGTTAAATTTGTCAAGTGAGTAGAGCAAGTTACATTTGGATTGAATTTGAAAATTTTAATACAATACAAATCTAATAACTCATACTCAACCTAACACATACATGATCAACTCATATTACTAAAATGCTTATATATTTAACATCATTTAGGAAAACTCGTACCCATATGAAAGTAAGAGCACGGATAAAGCGAACATAAAATTGAGTAAAGGCTAGAAAGAATAGAGAGCTATAGAGGTAAATTTGAACCAATTCAAACATCCGTATATTATTTTAAATTTTGAATCCAATTATTGAATATAAGTAATTAATGTAACTACTCAGTCCATCAAATATAAGTTAAGAAATTGGTCATAAACCTATTTTGAGAAGTCTATTGATTGCCTTGTATATTTAGTATGGTTTTAAAGGTTTTTCAGGTTTGATGCCGAACGAAAATTCAAATTTCGAAATGTGAAAAAAAAAAAACAGTTAAAAAAAAGAAAGTAAAACGACTCGTCTTCAAGCAGCTACAGGCCTTCCCCAAAAGGAATCTATTTTCTACCGAAACCACCTCTGTTCTTTTCGAAAAGCGAATGTTAAATGTCACCTAACATTTTCATAAAGTTAAGCGTACAGAAAAGGAGAGTTCTTATAGGCGAAGCATAAAAAAAGGTATCAAAAGAGTTTCTTCGGATGAAAGTTTCGTCAGATAATTATGCTGTTTGAATCAAAACTCAGGACCATCTTTTTTTTTTTTTGAAAAATTTTGTTCTTGTTTAAATTAGGGGTTTTTTTTATTTATAAATGCTATTTTTCATTATTTCAATTTCATTTCGAGAATATGAAAATAGGAAATGAAAAAAAAAACGAAGTTAAATCACGTGATGAAATAATCTACATTTCAAATTAGGATTAGTTTACATATGATTGATTTGCATTATTCAGTAATTATATATCGTTTGATTCCATTGATTATATTCAAACTAGTGTTATTGACGTGATAATTTATAATTCTCATATGATTCTAACTTTATGCTCCATTATAAGATTCTCGAATGAGTGCATTTGAAAGAAAGTGATAAAGCTAAATAAAATGTAAATATGCACGTTAAAAATAAGTTGCACATTGTTATTCGTTTATTATAATGGTTATATCTAGTGAAAATAAAGTAAAGTTTATATGAGTAATAAAATTGGGCTTCTTTCAATCTTTTTTATTTATTTTAGACTGAATTGTAAACAAGGCATTTATAGCAAAACTATACGTCTAGACATGAGAATTTTTCCTAAGAGATATTTCTCCTTTTCAACTAACTTTATTGTTTTTACAAATTTAAAATGAATGAGATAAATTGAAAATTATGAATGTTTGGGAAGTGTAATCAGAATTTAGTCAAGATATTCTCTTTAGCTTTATCTATTTTATTGGTCGTATACATTTAAGAATAAATCCGAAGATACTTTCTTTTCATCCATTTTATAATTTAAATTCAAATCTAATAACTACTATACATTTCAAAATTACGAATCACTAAAGTAATTTTGATTGGTTGGATACAAGCCACGTGCCTTGCCAAGTGACAAAGCACAGAGGCAAAGCTAATTGTCATATGACAAATACAAGAGCGTACATTCTTTTAGTTTCAAGTTATGACTTTATACGGATTACGTACCTCTTGCTTTGTATAGGCATGTCTATAACCATATTTTTACAATTCTATGTTTTCTAAAAGAAAATCGTAATTTAAAGGATGCCTAAAATTAATTTAAAAAATGATTTTTTCATACTACAATGGTGAATACACGTGTGTGTATATAGGAATTAACTTTCAGTTCATAAGGAACATATAGGACTAAAAACATAAAAATGCTCTATGTTTTAAGTAAGTTGCAATAAAAAGATCAATTGTATAACAAAATAAGAGTCCGTGATGTTGAAATCCATATTTGTGATAAATCGATTTATTGTATAGAATAAGCTATAGTTCGAATTAACAATAGTTTTTTCCATTATCAACATACGTCTATAGTTTGTTCTAGTTCTATTTAAGCTTATATCGAGCATTCTATTTATTTTTAATGTAAAACTCTTGATAGTACTTATCTTACTGTTAAAACTTTTAATAGTACTTATCTTACTCTTATCTTGGTTAAAGAGATATTTATTTATTAAAAGAAACTATATTTAAAATATGTCACATCGCTTAAAAGCATATAAATGGTTTGTCTAATTTATCAAATGTTTTCAAGTTTAAACTTGGAAGGAGATAAAATCAAGATATACTCTATCTCTATCCAATTTTCTAAAGAGTAAAATCGATAAAAGATAGTAGTTGAAAGAGAACAAACCAAAATAAGTAAAGTCTATTGGTATGAGCCATGTATTTAAGTTTGTAATGGGTTTTACATTTTTAACCACATGGCAATTATAGAGACTACCGCATGACACATGTAGAGATAATATCTCGAGTTTTAACTATACACTATACACATGTCAATAATTTTATTTTGATGATATTCTATCTTCATCTATTTTTTTTTTTGGATTTTTAAATTGGAAGAGATTAATTTTTCAAATCAAAACGCAATTATTTGTTGAAGGTCATTAAATTTCTTTTCCATAAATACTAATGAATCATGTCCCATAGATAGTTGTTAATCATGGGAAACCCTAAAGATCTATGGTGCAAAAAGTCCAATTACGTCCTCCATCAATACCAAGTGAGGATGTCTAAGTTGATGGAAAAATATGAGGAGGTACTCATCTACATCTACTTTCATAATTGGAAGCCAGATTCTTTCTTGCAAGTTTTTTAACTTCTCTTTCTTGTTATTTGACCCCCCCGCCAAAAAAAAAAAAGTCTCTTTTATGTTCTCTCTTCATCTTAATGTAATGGGTAATTATGTTCACGATTAAGGTTTCATTTATTTCATGAAAAAAATGATTACTTATATAACTTGTAAAAATGAATAAAAGAAAAATATTTTCTACCAACTTATTATTTCGAGCAATATAAAAAAATTTATTTTTAGGAATTTTTAAAAAAAAATTATTCATTTTTCTTCAAAATAAATGAAACCTAAAAGAAACCTCAAGTTTAGTAACCTCACTAAAACTAGATCTTTCAACACTATATTGGTAATTACATATGTAAGAAATCAAGCCAATTTTTCAGATGTGACAAAATCAAGTCTTACTCATTAGTACGTTAGATCCCACGATAAAAAATTCATCACTCATGTCCACTAAGAGCGACGCTCAAATACTCACCATCTCAATCATTTCGTAAATAAGTGGGGAAATTAGGTCAAGATTGGAACGACACGTACCACGGTCGGACTCTCTGAATTAACTCTTCTGGATCCACCTAATATTCCAAATTAGCCCGGCATAAAAACGAATCGCGCGATTATGGTAAATTAGCTAAGCCCAGCAATATAAACCAAATCATTTGGTAAGAGTGAATTTTCCCTTAAACCGACCTTCTCTTTTCTTTTCTTTTTAATTAATTCCTTTCCTCATGACAAAATTTTAGTGGCTGATTTTCCATGATATTCTCTACACCTTTTCTTTTTTTTTTTCCGTGCTGATTTTCCCAATCCTCCCTTCCTTCCCTTCCTCCCGGTATAAATACAGAGCAGCACTCTCACAACTCCTTCCCAGTTAAGAATAGAATTCTTCTCCACTCGTCTCTCTCTCTCTCTCTCTTTCTCTTTCTCTCTCTCTCTCTCGTTCTAAATCTCTCGCTTTGATCGTTCGTAAAACCCTAATTCTGCATAGCGAGTGAGCCCCAATCTCGGGCCTTCGCGCGCGCGATTTCCCCCGCCCTCAATCGGCGGCGTTCCCGGAGCATCCGATCGCCGGGGGAGCAGTGATCAGCAGCTCCGCCGTCGCCCCGCCCCCGCTCGCCGTGGGGTCCCCGATCGGTCAATTCTCGCCGCCGCCGAGGATTGATCGGTCCCCGGAATCGCTCTCGGCTTCAGGCAATGCGTGCGGTTACGACATGAAGATGAAGCGGAGGGCCGTGGAAGTGGTCAGTGTCGATCCTTTTTTCTTTTTCCTTTTTTTTTGGTTTTATCTGCGCGCTCGATGGCTTGCGTGGTGTGTGGTTTCGTGAATTGGTTCTCTGCGGTGAGGAATCCAATTGGGTCCGATTGTTCTGTCGGGGAGTTGGGTCTATTTAGTTAGTTGATCCCCTCTTCCCCCCACACCCCCTCGCTTTTATGCGAAGAGGTTCTGTGAACTGAGGATCGTACGGAGCGAGGTCTTGCTACCGGGGCTTATATCATCACCGATCACTGCATGGTTTTTTTGTCTTTTCTCCCACTTAGTCTCGCCGATATGAAGCAATGTCTTGTCATAAACTGAGGATCATACAAGGTAGCGTCTTATTAGAAACCAGCAAGACTTAGCTTCCTGCGAAGGATCATATTGAACTTCGTGATTTTTTTTCCCGTCTTACCTCCGATTCCACTCAATGGTGTCGACTGACTGGGTTTTGGGTTCAAAGGTAATCCTTTTACAGCATACTGTTCTTAGTCTTTACTTAATTCAGGATGCTGCATATAGACATCAATGTTATTTTGGAAATTTACATATATGCAGCGTGTTAAGGATTTAATTCCATGGAGCTGGATAAAGTCTGTGACAATGGTTAGGGGTTGGCAGTAATTCATTTTGGGTTATTTGGCTGACTGGATTGTCAGATAAGATTTTTTTCTTTTCTATTTTTTTTTTTTTGGCTTCTTCTCCTTTGAAACAAGGACCTTGGAGACGAAACTGGGACACTAATTTTGCAGTAGAATGGTGAGATTTCAGTCGGTTTCTTGTATATTTTATATTTTCTCTGTTCTTGGAGTGATGTTAATTCACTCAGACCAACCTAAAACAGTTCAAAGTAAGTACTCTAGTAGGCAAGGTAAATTTGGTACCTAGTGCAAAAAGGGAAAGGGGCAAAATTTTGCATCTTAAAGTCCAACCTTTTCCAATCAAGATTGAGTAATGACCAATGATTAAGACACTTACAGAGTTCAAACAAGAAAATGGTATCCGGTTCAGTGCTTCTGGTTAACAGAGTGAATGATGATGACCTTTGTAAGAATTTTTTCAGATCAACTTGATTATTGAAATACAGATGGGGAGCTTTGTTTGTTGACTTGGTCTTGTTTTAATAGCCCAGAAATTTTTTAAAGCTTATTTTTGAGCTTTCAGATGTACACTTAGAGTTTGCAAATGGCGTATTCCGATCACGATATGACTCTGAATCTGGAATTGCAGTACTAGATCTTTTATCCTCAGAGAATATCATGACAATGAGTTATTAGAATCTTTCTTGCTCGGACTATTCTTTAAGACATTTTAGAATGATGCTGCTTAGTGTCCTTTGCTTGTGCCTTGTTAATGGTACTTTCTGTGATGGAACTTACAATGACATTTGAGCACGGTTTTGCAATATGGAGGCTCTTTGTTTGAATTTTCTCATATTTTATTGGTAGACACAAGACAATTTTGACCATCAAATGAGAAGTGAGAAGAAATTGGTTAGAGCAGGAGAGGAAATTGTCATTTATTTGCAAATTTTGTCATATTTTTTATTCCAATAATCTCTCATCTCTGTTGAAATTGCATTTAGATGGCCATAGAAAAGTATACGAATCAAGAATTCTCATTGTTGGTTGGACTTTTTATTTTCCATTTTTTGCTGCAGCCTCCAAAGATTAGATCCTTCATTGAAAGTGTTACTGCTGTTCCGCTCGAGAATATAGAAGAACCCCTTAAATGTTTTGTCTGGGAGTTTGATAAGGTGAGTTTATTACTTTTAATAGAATGTACATTGCTTCGCAAATGGTACTCATCACTTAAGGATCATCTTTGGGCAATGCAGGGAGATTTTCATCACTGGGTTGATCTTTTCAATCATTTTGATTCATTTTTTGAGAAGTACATTAAGTCGAGAAAAGATTTACAGCTCGAGGATAATTTTTTGGAATCTGATCCTCCTTTCCCAAAGGCTGCGGTTCTTCAAATTCTTCGTGCCATACGAATAATCTTGGAAAATTGCACGAATAAACACTTCTACAGCTCATATGAGGTGCGTATCCTTTTTTTCCCCCTATGAATCTAAATTTGTCCTTGCAACACTGAAATTTTTTGGGCTGGTCCTAACTGAAAGCATTGGGATATCACCTGCCTTTTTTTAGTTGTGTCACAGCATACTTCTGATTGTCACCATACTTGTATTAAGGAGTACTGCTTTACGAAATTTTAGAGAAACAGAATCCTACCTATATACACACATATCTATATAGGTATCATGTCATGTGATTGCACCGTTGTAACTTTAACATTTTCAGCTCATGTTGCCATAGTTGAGATGGGTAGTTACCCTTAAGTAGTGAGAACAGCTTTACTTTCCTAGTGAAATGGATAAGATCACCATTACTGTGTTTTTTATTATTGAAACTCTTGCTTTTGGTGTGTGAATGCAGCAGCATCTCTCATCTTTGCTTGCTTCAACTGATGTGGATGTTGTTGAGGCTTGCTTGCAAACTTTGGCTGCCTTCCTAAAAAAGACTATAGGGAAGGGCTCTATCAGAGATGCATCTTTGAAATCCAAGCTTTATGCTCTTGCACAAGGTTGGGGTGGAAAGGAAGAGGGCCTTGGACTCGTTGCATGTGCTGTGGAGAGTGGGTGTGACACCATTGCCCATGAGTTGGGCTGCACCCTTCATTTTGAATTTTATGAGGCAGATGAATTGCCTACAGATTCGGGAAATGAGCAACAGCAAATCCAGGGGTTACGGGTCATTCATCTGCCTAATGCGAATGCTTGTCTAGAAACTGATCTAGAGCTTTTAAATAAGCTTGTTATGGAGTACAAAGTACCAAGTGGTTTAAGATTTTCATTGCTAACAAGACTGCGGTTTGCAAGGGCGTTTGGCTCTTTAGCTGCTCGGCAGCAGTACACCTGCATTCGCCTATATGCCTTCATAGTTCTAGTTAAAGCAAGCAGTGATGCTGATGATTTAGCTTCTTTCTTCAATACAGAACCTGAATTCATCAATGAATTATTATCATTATTGAGCCATGAAGATGCAGTTCCTGAAAAAATCCGCATACTGTGTCTACTTTCATTGGTTGCTCTTTGTCAGGATCGATCTCGTCAGACAACCGTCCTGACTACAGTTACGTCAGGTGGATACCGAGGTATCCTTTCCAGTCTTGTGCAGAAGGCTATCGAATCTGTTACAAGCGGCTCCTTGAAGTGGTCTGTTGTATTTGCAGAGGCTCTACTATCTCTTGTTACCACTCTGGTTTCGTCATCAACTGGGTGTTCAGCCATGCGGGAAGCGGGATTCATAGCTACTTTGCTTCCCCTTCTCAATGATACAGATCCACAGCACTTGCACTTGGTCTGTACAGCCGTGCATATTCTTGAAGCTTTCATGGATTATAGTAATCCAGCTGCTGCATTGTTCAGGGAGCTGGGAGGTCTGGATGATACCATCAAACGGTTGGAGATGGAAGTGTCTTATGTAGAAAATGGTTCTAAGCAACAAGGTGAAAAGGCTGAGTGCAGTGCCAGTGCAGATGTAGTGTCCGTCGCTTCCAGTGACTTGGATAACATACAGCCTCTGTATTCTGAATCATTAGTTTCACACCACCGGCGACTACTAATGAAAGCTTTGTTGCGTGCAATATCTCTTGGAACTTATGCTCCTGGAAATACTACAAGTATTAATGGCTCCACCGAGAGGTTGTTACCTCATTGCCTGTGTGCAATTTTCCAAAGGGCAAAAGATTTTGGTGGTGGTGTTTTCTCACTTGCAGCAACTGTCATGAGTGATTTGATTCATAAGGATCCTACATGCTTTTCCATTTTAGAGGCAGCTGGTCTTCCTTCTGCTTTCTTGGATGCTATCTTGGATGGTGCTATCTGCTCTGCAGAAGCAATATCTTGCATACCTCAGTGTCTGGATGCCTTGTGCCTTAATAATAACGGTCTCCAGGCTGTGAAAGATCGAAATGCATTGAGGTGCTTTGTGAAAATATTTACCTCTAGAGGATATTTGCGCTGGCTTACTGGCGATACACCTGGTAACTTGTCTAGTGGACTGGACGAACTACTGCGCCATGCTTCCTCATTGCGGGGACCTGGTGTGGATATGCTCATTGAGATTTTGAACGTAATTTCAAACATTGGTTTAGGGGTTGAGTCATCCAACTCCACTATTGAGTCTGCGTGCTCATCCTCTGCTGTTCCCATGGAAACTGATGCTGAAGGGGGAAGTTTTGTTTCCCCAGATGATAGGGACTCAACCAAGATGGATGTTTTGGAGCATAACCTAGAGCCATCACCTGATGCTTCTGGCTTGAATGTTGAGGCTTTTCTACCAGATTTTGCAAGTAATGCGGCTCGTCTTCTTGAAACGGTGCTTCAGAATGCTGAAACATGTCGTTTGTTTGTTGAGAAGAAGGGGATTGAAGCTGTCTTAAGGTTGCTAACCTTGCCTTTAATGCCAATGTCAGCTTCACTTGGGCATAGTTTGTCTGTTGCTTTCAAAAACTTTTCATTACAGCACTCTGCTTCTCTCGCACGGGCAGTATGTGCCTTTATCAGGGAGCATCTAAAAGAAGCGATTGATCTCTTAATGTCAGTTGGAGATACTCCATTTGCAGCAATTGAATCTACAAGGCAAGCAACTGTTTTGCGACATCTTTTTATTCTCGAAGGTATTCTGTCTCTTTCTAATTTCTTGTTGAAAGGGACTACGACTTTATTTTCTGAACTGGGCACTTCGGATGCTGATATATTGAAGGGTATTGGGAGGGCATATAGGGAAATTATCTGGCAAATATCTTTGTTTAGTGATTCTAAGGGGGAAGAGAAGAGGAATCTTGAGCAAGAACCTGAGAGTTCTGATGCAGGTTCTTCCAGTGCTGTTGGAAGAGAGAGTGATGACGATGCCAATATACCAGTGGTGAGATACATGAACCCTGTTTCAGTGAGGAACAGTTCTCATTCTTTGTGGGGCGGAGAGAGGGAATTTCTTTCAATTGTGCGTTCTAGTGAAGGTTTACACCGACGTACTAGGCATGGTTTCACACGTTTACGTGGAGGAAGGACAGGGAGGCACTTGGAGGCTCTGAACATTGACTCTGAAGCTTACTTAAATGCACCAGATACATCTTCCTTAGAATTGAAAAAAAAGAGTCCAGATGCCCTCATGATAGAAATTTTGGGCAAATTGGCATCAACAATACGTTCCTTTTTTACAGCACTTGTCAAGGGTTTCACCTCATCAAACCGTCGCAGAGGTGACTCAGGTGCATTGGGAACGGCTTCAAAGACCCTTGGATCTGCATTGGCCAAAGTTTTTCACGAGGCTCTTAATTTTTCTGGGCATTCAACTTCTGAAGGGCCATCAGTGAAATGTCGGTACCTTGGTAAGGTTGTGGATGATATGGCGGCTGTCACATTTGACAGTAAACGCCGAACATGTTATGCAGCAATGGTGAACAGCTTTTATGTTCATGAAACATTCAAAGAGCTTCTTACCACTTTCGAAGCTACGAGTCAGTTGCTCTGGACACTTCCATATTCTATGAGAACATCGGGGGATGATCATGACAAGCTAGTTGAAGAAACTAAACAATCTGGCAGAATATTTCTCGATACGCTTCAAAGCTACTGTCGTGAATTGGAGTATTTTGTTAACCCTGCTTTTCTGTTATCTCCTTCTGCCTCCCAGGCTCAGTTACTCGTGCAGCCGGCTACAACTGGTCTGTCTATAGGACTGTTTCCAGTACCAAGGGATCCAGAAGTCTTTGTGAAGATGTTGCAATCTCAAGTTCTGGATGTCATACTTCCTATCTGGAACCACCAACTCTTTCCCAATTGCAGTCCTGGTTTTATCGCTTCTATCATTTCCCTTGTTATGCATGTGTATTCAGGCACTGGAGATTTGAGACGGAACCGAAGTGGTGCTGTTGGGAGCACAAACCAGCGATATGTGCCTCCTCCGCCTGATGAGGCAACTATTGCAACCATTGTTGAAATGGGTTTTACAAGGGCAAGAGCAGAGGAAGCCTTAAGACGGGTTGAAACAAATAGTGTTGAAATGGCGATGGAGTGGTTGTTCAGTCATGCTGAGGATCCTGTGCAGGAGGATGATGAACTGGCACGAGCACTTGCTCTGTCACTGGGGAGTTCATCTGAAACCAGTAAAATTGACGTTGCTGACAAGTCAATGGATGTTGAAACGGATGGAGGCCAGACTAAGGCACCCCCTGTTGATGATATTCTTTCTGCTTCAGTCAAATTGTTTCAAAATGGTGACATTATGGCATTCACCTTGACAGATCTGTTTTCTACCCTCTGCAACCGAAACAAAGGAGAAGATCGTTCAAAGGTGGTGGTATATCTTATCCAGCAGTTAAAGCTTTCTGGGCATATGTTGAGGGATATAAATGCACTTTGTATCATATCCCGTGTGATGGCACTGCTCCTTTTAGAAGATGGAAGTGCACGAGAAATCGCTGCTCAAGAGGGTATTGTGTCTGTTGCAATAGATATTCTGATGAACTTCAAGTCTAAAAGTGAGTGGGGGGATGAGACTTTGTTCCAAAAGTGCATTAGCGCGTTGCTACTTATATTGGATAACATGCTACAGTCCAGGCCCAAAGTTTCTTCAGAGAATACTGGGGTTGCAATGAGATCTCTACCTGACTCATCTGCAGAGCAGGCTTCATTACCAACGACAAACCCAATCACGGAAAATAAAGAAGCTCCTGATGTCCGTGACAAAGAATCTGGTACTGCCATGGAGAAGATATTTGGCAACCCAACTGGTCATTTGACTATTGAAGAGAGTCATAAGTTATTGGAAGTCGCATGCGACTTTATAAAGGATCATGTCCCTGCCATGATCATGCAAGCCGTTCTGCAATTATGTGCTCGTTTGACGAAATCTCATACACTGGCTTTGCAGTTTCTAGAAAATGGAGCATTGCCAGCACTTTTCAGTCTCCCCAAAGCTTGTTTCTTCCCTGGATATGACACTGTTGCATCTGCCATAATAAGGCATCTGCTTGAAGATCCTCAGACACTGCAATCGGCTATGGAATTGGAAATTCGACAGACTGTGAGTGGAAACAGGCATGCGGGGCGTCTGTCCCCGAGAACATTTTTGACATCTATGGCACCTGTCATCTCCAGAGATCCTGCTATCTTTATGAGAGCTGCAACTGCTGTTTGTCAAGTAGAGTCATCCGGGGGTAGGAACTTTGTTGTTTTGTCAAAGGAAAAGGAAAAGCCAAAAACATCCAGTGAACACAGTCTAAATTTAACTGAAACTGGTCGGGCTACTGAAAGTAAGGTTCTTGAGGGATCAGCTAAATTTTCTAAGGTCCACAAAAAAGTTCCTGCCAATCTCACCCAGGTCATTGACCAACTCATTGATATTGTACTGAAATTTCCTTCAACAAAAGGCCAGGAGGAGTGTGGGAATTGCTCATCACCCATGGAGGTTGATGAACCTATAACTAAGGTAAAGGGAAAAAGCAAGGTTGGTGATAACAAAAAAAATGAGTTGGAATTTGATAGATCTGCTGGATTGGCCAAAGTGACTTTTGTCCTTAAACTAATGAGTGATATTCTTTTGATGTATGCACATGCTGTGGGGGTTATACTGAAACGGGATCTCGAGATGGCTCAGCTACAAGTTTCTAGTAATCCATACAGCTCTGGAATATTACACCATATTTTACATCATCTCCTTCCATTATCAGCTAATAAATCTTTAGGACCTGATGAATGGAGAGACAAGTTGTCTGAGAAGGCATCCTGGTTTCTGGTTGTTTTGTGTGGTCGATCTGGAGAAGGGCGAAGGCGCGTAATCTGTGAATTAGTGAAAACATTGTCGTCTTTCTCAAACCTGGAAAGCAACTCTGCCAGAACCGTTTTATTGCCAGATAAAAAGGTTTTCTCATTTGTTGAGTTAGCATATTCTGTATTGTCAAAAAATTCATCACCTGGCACCTTGCCCGGTTCAGGATGCTCGCCTGACATAGCGAAAAGTATGATAGATGGAGGCATGGTACAGTGTCTGACAGGAATTCTTCAAGTTATCGATCTGGACCATCCTGATGCTCCAAAAACTGTCAATCTTATAGTAAAATCACTGGAGAGCCTCACAAGAGCTGCGAATATGAATGAGCCAGTAATCAAGCCAGATGGTTCAAATAAGAAAAAATTGGTGGGGTCAATTGATAGGGTGAATGAGCATATAAATGCAACTTCAGCTGTGGAAACAGCAGAGCAAAGTCAGAGCAGGTTCAATCAAGAGGAAGTTGCAGATGCTGCTGAGACACAAGAACCTCAGCTTCGAGGATCTTCCCAAATTGATGCAAGCCGTGATGTGAATCCCGAGCGGTTGATGGGCCAAAATAGGGTAGATGAAGCAGAAGAGACATTGGCTTCTAGTCCTGCTGCAAACCTTGAGATGGAATTCATGCGGGAAGAGATGGAAGAAGGTGGTTCATCGCATAACACAAACCACCTTGAGGTGACATTCGGTGTTGAGAACAGGGCAGATGATGATATAGGTGATGAAGATGACATGGGTGATGATGGTGAGGACGACGACGACGACGACGACGATGGTGAGGACGAGGATGAAGCTGAAGATGGTACTGGTATGATGTCTCTAGCTGATACTGATGTGGAAGACCATGATGACACTGGCCTAGGGGATGACTACAATGATGAGATGATTGATGAAGAAGACGATGACTTTCATGAAAACCGCGTTATTGAAGTAAGGTGGCGGGAAGCTCTTGATGGGTTAGATGATCATTTGCAGGTGCTTGGTCAACCTGGAGCTACAAGCGGTCTTATTGATGTTGCAGCTGAACCTTTTGAAGGGGTGAATGTGGATGACCTTTTTGGTCTCCGTAGATCACTGGGTTTTGAACGGCGTCGGCAAACAGGTAGGTCTTCGTTCGAACGATCCACCACAGAAACATCTGGTTTCCAGCATCCCCTTCTATTAAGACCAAATCAGGCGGGAGACATGGTCTCTATGTGGTCCGGAGGGAATTCTTCCAGGGATCTGGAATCTTTGACATCTGAAAGCTTTGATGCATCTCACTTTTACATGTTTGATGCGCCTGTCCTTCCATATGATCATTTGCCAAGTAGTCTGTTTAGTAACCGTCTTGGAGGCTCAGCACCTCCACCTTTGTCTGATTACTCAATAAATTTGGACTCGTTACAACTACCGGGTCGCAGAGGACCTGGTGACGGACGTTGGACTGATGATGGTCAGCCCCAGATTGGTTCTCAAGCTTCTGCAATAGCTCAGGCAATAGAAGAACAGTTCTTATCTCACTTTCATCAAAGCATTCCTGCCAACAGTCCAGCTGAAAGGCAATTAGAGAATTCAGAGGTCCAGGAGAAGGAACAACAGGATGCCCCACCTTCAAGTAGTATTCAACCCGCACTTGAGGTCAACAATAGCATTGGCCAACCAGTTGAAGATCAACAGCAAGAAGGTTGTAATGAAGCTGAAAATCAAGAGAATATTCGGGCTGTTGAGAGTGTTCCTCTGGAAGAGCAGGTCAATACTGAGTTGGTTGCCGAAGAACCCATGTCTATTCAACCACTTTCATTGAACTACACTCCCAGTCAACAAGATAGCATGGAAATTGGGGACAGAAACGGGGCCATTGGTCAGGAGGGAGAGACGGTACAGGAGTTGATCATCTCATCAACTGAGTCAGTTGATCAAGTGAGTGCAAATGTGCTTGCAGATGGACGTGCTTTGGCTGCTCATAGTACTGGAGGATCTTCAGTGGTGGGTCAGGCCAATAATCATGTCATTGTTCATCCTAATATAGATATGGCGAGTGATGCTGATGCCTCTTCTGCACTGCCCAATGCTGACATTGACATGAATAGTTTGGATGCCGAAGAAAATCAAATTGAGGAATCTGTGCCTGTCCCTGAACCTGGTGGGAATGGACCGTCGGCAATGCAGGCCGCTATGGTTGCTCAAAATGGCAGTCACACTGATCAAACTGCTTTAGATGGTGATGTCCCTGGGGGAAACGTTATTGATCCAACATTCTTGGAGGCATTACCTGAAGACTTGCGCGCAGAAGTTCTAGCTTCTCAACAAGCCCAGTCTGTTGAACCTCCAACTTATGAGCCACCATCAGCAGATGAAATTGATCCTGAGTTCTTAGCTGCCCTTCCTCCAGATATTCAAGCAGAAGTTCTGGCCCAACAAAGAGCGCAAAGGAGTGCACAGCTGGCCCAGCCAGTTGATATGGATAACGCCTCAATAATTGCTACTTTTCCGGCTGATTTACGTGAAGAGGTTTGGATTTTTCGCCCATCCTCCTAGTTTTCACTATGCTTTCTCATAATGCTGTCTTTGTGTTTTTGTCTAGGTGCTTTTGACTTCATCAGAAGCAGTGTTGTCGGCATTGCCTTCCCCACTACTGGCTGAAGCTCATATGCTGAGGGATCGAGCAATGAGTCATTATTCAGCTCGTAGCCTGTTTGGAAGCAGCCACAGACTGAGTAACCGGAGGAATGGTTTGGGTTTTGATAGGCCATCAATGGACAGGGGTGTTGGAGTTACAATTGGCCGGAGGGCATCTTCTACCGTATCTGATAGCTTGAAGATGAAGGAATATGAGGGTGAACCGCTTTTGGATACAAATGCACTAAAAGCATTAATTCGCCTCCTAAGGTTAGCTCAGGTAATGCTGTTTCATGGCCTATTAAAGATACTAAATCATTTGAAAGAATCCCCTAGCATCTGCGGGTCTATGTACATTTACGTAGATGACTGGTTTGCATATGTTTTAACTGGCTCAGCAGTTGAGCATCTATAGATTTTCTTTTTTGCGCTAGGAAAGAGGTGCATTTCAGAGATGGTAGGACTTGAGTCTTTTGCAATATCTAACTTTGCAAAGAATCTTGGACTCTCTGAATATTCAAAATTGACAACTCGATATCTTTGTTATCTTCTTTTGCTTCTTGGGAGTGAGTTTTGGCTAACATAGACTTTGTTGCCTCTCATGTGGATAGCCTCTTGGCAAGGGCCTGCTTCAGAGACTCTTGCTTAACTTGTGTGCACACAGCATTACAAGGTCAAGTTTAGTTCATCTTTTGCTCAATATTATTAAGCCAGAAGCTGAAGGTTCAGAAAGTGGATTGGCGAAAATCAACTCCCAGAGGCTCTATGGCTGTCAGTCAAACATTGTTTATGGCCGTTCACAGTTGTTGGATGGTATATCTTCTTCTTTTCGGGTGGCTTTAGTTACCCTTGTTTCTTTCTAACCTAGTCTCTAAAATGTTCTGTCAGGTCTTCCTCCTTTGGTGTTGCGTCGGATTCTTGAGATTTTGACTTTCTTGGCTAGAAATCATCCTGCTGTAGCAAGTATGTTGTTTTACTTTGATTTCTCACTCTTGCGGGAGCTTTCAAGCCCAAGTCACACAGATGCAAAGTCACATAAAGGTAAAGAGAAAATTGTCGAAGAAGGAGTTTCATCAGATGGATGTCAAATTCAGGATGGAGATGTTCCTTTGGTCCTATTCTTGAAGCTCTTGAACAGGTCCATGTTTTCACGGGGCACTACTCATTTCGAGCAGGTAAGTGACGAATACAGGACCTTACTTTTCTTAAGATTTATAAGCATCACTTAGTTATTTTCAATTTATTGATCTCAGAATATGCTCTGAGATAAGTTTATAAATATCCATGGCGCAGGTATTAGGTCTAATTAAAGAAGTTGTTGATAACGCGACTCGCAAATTAGAAAGTCAATCTGGGTCTGAACAAGCGATAAATGAGCCCCAGCCAGCAGAGCAATCAGAGCATGGCAAAAATGAGAAACCTTCATTAGAGCCAGAGCTTCATAAAGAGCGTGAAAATTCAAATCTGAACTTATCTTCTTCAAACGGAAGGAGAAGCATCAGTATATATGATGTCTTCCTGCAGCTGCCACACTCTGATTTATGCAATTTGTGCTGTTTGCTGGGACATGAGGGGTACTGATCTTGATTCTTATTTGATCTTTGGATATCACCCATGTTTGCAGTATCCATGCTTTTCTACTAATTCCTACTGAATGACGTGAAGTTTTAAGTTTGACTATGTTTCATTTCTTCCAAGATATGTTTATGATTCTCTGCTCTTTCTCGCTGCTCTAGCAAGAAGTCAACCATTCAACTATTTTTGCAGGCTTTCAGATAAAGTTTATGTTCTTTCTGGTGACGTGCTGAAGAAGTTGGCGCTAGTTGCTGCTCCCATCAGGAAATTATTTATCTCAGAGCTTTCTGAATTGGCTCATGAGTTGAGCGACTCTGCTGTCCGTGAACTATCTACCCTGAGGACTACACATATGTTGGGTTTAAGTGCTGGTTCCATAGCCGGGGCTGCTATCCTACGTGTGCTTCAAGCACTTAGCGTTCTCACTTCATCCAGTGTTGATGGGAACTCAAGTGTCGATGTTGGTGTGGAACAGGAGGAGCAATCTATGATGTGGAAGTTAAATCTTGCTCTTGAGTCGTTGTGGCAAGAACTAAGTGACTGTATAAGCATGACAGAGACACAACTATGTCAGAACTCACTGTCACACATGAATATTGTGGAGCATGTGCAGGGAACTACTCCTGGATCTCCACTTCCTCCAGGGACTCAACGTCTTCTTCCCTATATAGAGGCTTTCTTTGTCCTGTGTGAGAAGCTGCAAGCCAGTAATTCTGTCACGCAACAGGATCATGTTAGTAATTCCACTAACGAAATTAAAAAATCTCCTGGAAGATCCACTTCAGTGATTGCAGAAGGTGATGGAGACTCTCACAAAAGGCTTGATGGAACTGTCACATTTGCTAAGTTTGCTGAGAAGCATCGCCGGCTTTTGAATGCTTTTATAAGACAGAATCCAGGCTTGTTGGAGAATTCTCTTTCAATGATGTTGAAGGCACCAAGGCTTGTTGATTTTGACAATAAAAGGGCATACTTCAGGTCCAGAATTAGGCAACAACATGAGCAACATCTCTCAGGCCCTTTGCGCATAAGTGTTAGACGGGCCTATGTGTTGGAGGATTCTTACAATCAGTTGCGCATGCGCCCAACTCAAGAGCTGAAAGGACGATTAAATGTGCAATTTCAGGGGGAAGAAGGCATTGATGCTGGTGGCCTAACTCGAGAGTGGTATCAATTGCTATCAAGGGTTATATTCGACAGAGGTGCACTCTTATTCACAACTGTGGGAAACAACACGACTTTTCAGCCAAATCCTAATTCCGTCTACCAAACTGAGCATCTTTCATATTTTAAATTTGTTGGACGTGTGGTAAGAAATTTTGTTGGACAACTTCCATTAACAGCCTACTTCTTTAATTTCTGCTTTCAGTGAAAATATCTTTGGTTTGTGTTTGATGCAGGTTGCTAAGGCATTGTTTGATGGACAGCTATTGGATGTTCATTTTACCCGGTCCTTTTACAAGCATATTCTTGGAATTAAAGTAACTTATCATGACATAGAAGCTGTGGATCCTGACTACTACAAAAATTTAAAGTGGATGCTGGAGGTTTGTAGGATATGCTGATGCATAATCTGCTTTATTAGAGTGCCCAGGCTTTTAATATTGAAGAGTACTATATCGTGGATTTCTTATTCATGACGAGACTTTTATTTCCCTGGCAGAATGATGTGAGTGACATTCTTGACCTCACGTTCAGTATGGATGCAGATGAGGAGAAACACATTCTTTATGAGAAAAATGAGGTTTGTGTTTTTTTAATACTATCATTGACTTAGTCTGTCCCGTATTTCTTATGTTTCAGTTAGCTTCTTCAGTTGTTTTGATCCTTGTGGTTTTCCTACTAGGTCACCGACTATGAGCTTAAACCTGGAGGAAGGAATATAAGGGTTACAGAAGAAACAAAGCACGAGTATGTGGACCTTGTTGCTGACCATATTTTAACTAATGCCATCAGGCCTCAAATCAATTCATTCCTGGAAGGCTTTAATGAGTTAATACCTCGGGATCTCATAGCTATCTTCAATGATAAAGAGCTTGAGCTACTGATTAGTGGACTTCCGGAAATTGATTGTGAGTTGGCTCTTCTTCCGTTAGCTATTAGTTTTTCTTGTAGTGCCTGTGAAATTTATAATTAAATACTCTTGCAGTGGATGATCTGAGAGCCAACACTGAGTATACTGGTTTTTCGGCCGCATCTAGTGTTGTTCAGTGGTTTTGGGAGGTTGTTAAATCTTTTAACAAAGAAGACATGGCAAGATTGCTTCAATTTGTCACTGGAACCTCTAAGGTGATTTTCTTTGGTGCATTGAGTAACTTCTCGATGACGATTTGGTTCATTTTTTATATGGCTGAGATAGGATTTGAGTATCTAACTAAAGTGCATGCTGTTGGAGTTGCAAATGAATTATGTTCTATTTGGAAAAATTTACTGTATCCTTTTGGGTCCTTCAGGTTCCATTAGAGGGGTTCAAGGCTTTGCAAGGCATATCTGGTCCTCAGAGATTCCAGATTCACAAAGCATATGGAGCTCCTGACCGGCTACCTTCAGCTCATACATGGTCAGTGGATGGAAAAACTTACTGCAATGCTAAATAAGGTCACTGGAGTTTTCATGACTTATGTGCTGCATATGTTATTATTATTTATGTGAGCATCTCTTTTTTTTTTCAGTTTTAATCAACTGGACCTGCCAGAATATATTTCCAAAGAACAGCTTCAGGAACGCCTGCTTCTTGCAATTCACGAGGCTAGTGAAGGGTTTGGGTTCGGTTGAGCAATTTTTTTACGCCAGATGTCATTGATATTACAAGTGTCTTCAGGTACGGTTTGATTCTGTGCATCTGGTCCACTTACATAGTAGAGAGGAGCATTGCCAATGTCACTGAATATTGGACTTCGTATGTGTGAGGAGAACTATTTTTTATGTGGTATTATCTGTCAAACAAATATATTAAAAAGGAGAGAAGAACATTTATTTTATTTGTATGGAAAATGAGGAAGATCCTTCTCAAACTGCAGGTTAAAGTAGCTTCTTGTTCCAATTTGTCTTATGGAATTTTCTTCACATTTGACCTGATTAAAATTTATTGTTCTTCTGAACTTGTAACATTCTTAACTGGATTCACCTGGGGATCTAACGTTTAGATCTTTCACATAGCATGGTATAATGGTGGTGTATACAGACCCATGAATCTGGGCCCACCTTTTAAAACAATGATTGGCGGTTGGTTGTACTTGAGCAGAATCAAATGTTACATATCTGAACATTCAAGGATTGTGCTTGGACTGATTACTGATGCTAAAAAATGTCGTGTTTTTGAAGGTACAAGCTGCATCATTTTCAGCTCCTCCATGTCCAGGTAGTAGATCGTTTATACACATTATCGGTAAACTAACGTTTTATCTGACTGTGTTGTCGATTGATATATGTTATCTTTGAGTAACTTTTGCTTCACTTAGTCACTTTACTTGGGTGTGTAATACCTAGGCTAACGTTGTTATGTCTCAGCGGCATTACAATTGATAATTACGGTGCCTGTACTTGAAAATCCCTGAAGAGTGTGGGTTTTGTTCTCTGGGACATGCTGGGCGTCTTATTTTAGATTTATATGTTGAGAGTCTTTTGATATTAACTTGCATGACATTCAGACAATTATAGGTTTGGTTGATTGATTGATCATATTTATTGGCAGGCGGAGGTGTTCTCCTCGATTCAAAATTCTGCGGAGCTTTTTACCCCTAGTGCTGAAGGTGCGTGATCGGATGACTGTTTATCTGGGCTTCCACACAACCCTTGTTGAGAAATAAGCGGGATAAATTTCGGTTTCGAGTTAAATGAAGACAAGCTTGATGTCTACATAAATCTAGTTAGTTGCGTAGCCTCTTAGCAAGTAGGCTGGTACATAGTATGTTTTGCTGTGGCGGAGAACCAATGTAAACCCAGCACAGGGGTGCTGCCTTTCTTTTTTGTGCATTATGAATTTCATTTACAGCTCTCGGATAGAGCCAGCCCTGCTTAATTATCACCCTTTTTCTGTACATAAACAGACCCACCTTTTGATAAAGGCAATGAATATATATAGGAACGGATGGAATCAGTGAACTGCCAAAGGTGCAGATTATGCTCTTTCGTATTCATACTGTTCGAAGCCCGCCTGAAGCTTGTGGCAAAGGGAAGCTCGGGTCGGTATGATGCTTAATTGCTCGCCTGTATAATGCCCCATCTCGAGGTGCATCTCTGCTTGGCGAGGATCGGAGATTAGCCGTTATCCATCTTCTGTCAGGGTTTCCCTGAAAGAGCCACCGCAATCGGGTCCAACGCGTTGACTGCTTGTAGGAGGACACTACATAAAACTCTGTAAACAAGGGAAAAGGTGACGAGAACGAAGAGCTTCAATTATAGGGTGGTCCGAGGCTGTGTTTGCTGTGTTCTTGTGTCTTGTAGAGATGATGGGGGGGTGGATATTGGCCCGTGACAATGTTATAGGTGTGGCAGACAGAATACAGCAAAAAGTTTAGACAGGAATTGAAATTGATGTTAATAATTGGGCCACCCTATTGTCGTCGGGTCATTGCGGGAATCTATCCCTCCTCTAATTTTTTTCTTATTTATAAGCGATTAAAATGTTGGAAAAGTCAAAATAAATTGGCTTAATTTGTCAGAAAAACCAATATCAGGCCTCATTTCAATTTTGCCTCGAATTTTCTTTGTCTAAAAAAAAATTCCTAATTCTCAATTCTAGTATGAAAATCGTCGCTGGTTTTGTCAAAATTATCAACATGGGCCATCATACTCGATGTTCTTGTTTTTCGTATAAAATATCAGCAGCCTTCTTCTGATGTTGATAATCACAGACTTTGAACTTGGGATATTTTTATGGTAAAATTGAGATTGAATTTTAGGTTGGAAACTTTTTAAGGAATTAGCGGTTGCCCCTCTGTGTAAGAGCTTTCCGTTGATTGTGGAATGTTTAACGCGGAGGGAGCTAACCCTCTCATTAGAAAAGGAAAATACAAACCTGACAATGCCAGAGAAAACAAATCATTTTAAGAATTGATTATTACAGAAGTTCAGGTTCTACCTGAACACAAGTAATTGCCTTCGTGCGAGACAACATCACAGCCCAACCCTACCCTACCCATAATCAATTTGGAAAACAAACGAATGGACATATATTATTAAAAATTATCAACGTTAGTATCAATCATCCTATGTGCCATGCTGGCGTCAATGTTAGTAATTTTCGATTAAATTGATTGGATGGATTATATTGATAAGAAGTAAAAATGTTTAGAACTGAATTAGCAAAATTGAAAAGTTTATGACTTAATTGATAAAAATGCAATAAATTTAGGACTTTCTGAATAATTTTTCCAACCTTTAGATGGATTGAGTGAAAATTTTAAGTGTTTCTTCTAGGAAATATTGAGCTAGTTGTGATATAAATGGTGATACGTCACTTGATTCAGCTTTAATGATTTTTTACAATGTTTGGAGTGGTTACATTGATGAAGATTGGGCTTGTGATTTGGATCGTGATCCTGAAAATTGGACGATATCTTTGCCTTTTTCTTTTCAAGATGGTTTTGGGGGGTATGATTGTTTTCTTTGCAAAAATTCTCTTGTAAGAAAATCAGGTAAAAAGTTGAAGAATCGTTAATAAATTCAATATCAAAATCAATAACCGATAGAATGTTGTTTTAAAGCAATATTCAATACATCTTTTTACAAGACTTCTTTTATTGATTTGCTGCCGATACGTATTGAAAAAATCTCATTGAAATTGAGATATTGATAAAGCAATAGCTAATGTTTCTTTTTTTTTAATGGTGGAATAATTTTGTTGACTTTAATTATGATGTTTAGAAACAAATTGAATAATATACTATATTATTCTTGACTTGTTTGAGTATCTTTCTATAGTCTATTTCTGAAACATTTGTTTCTACTATTATGAAAGCAGATATATTTGCTAGATGGAGATAGGACATGAGTTTTAAATTGTTTGACAAAATTAGTATGGGTTTCTAAGGTGGAGGATTTTTTTGTAACTTTTGATGTAAAGACTTATAAAGTATGTTGTTGAAGATAGATATATATATATGAGACTTCCAAAGAATCTCTATAATTGGATTTTGTCTTTAATTTCATCACGAAATTTTTATGCAAATAAGATTGATCTTCCTATTGAAACAATGGTTCCTTGGACAATGTAATACCCAAGAGATCTAATTTATATATATGAGACTTCCTAAGAATCTCTATAATTTGATTTTGTCTTTAATTTCATCAGGAAATTTTTATGCAAATAAGATCGATCTTCCTATTGAAACAATGGTTCCTTGGAAAATGTAATACCCAAGAAATCTAATTTTTATTTGGGAAAGTGATATTTTAGTGGGAGATACTATTAAACCATTTTTCTTGATGATGCTTATGAAGACAAATATATGTATGAAATGTTGGTAAATATTGAAGGTAGATATTAGGACATCATCTAAATAAACTAAAATATATTTAGAATATGGGTTAAAGATATCATTCATGATTCGCTAAAATACAAGAAGAACATTTTTCAGGCCAAAAGGCATAATATTCCATTCATATCGTCCAAATAATATTACACATGCCATTTTAAATTTATCAGTTTCACTCATTCGTATTTGCCAAATTCCTAATTTCACATCAAATTTTGAAAAGATTTTTTAATTATGGAGATTATTTAATAGATCTTTTTTGTTAGGAATTGAATACCTTATCTATTTTAATACTTTGTTTAATGGTTTGTAATTGATGACTAATCTAGCTACTCCTCTTTCTAATTAGGCATTTTTGTTGAAATAAAAAGCATAGCAACTCCAAAATGATTGACTTTTCTTGATAAGTTTTTTTATCTAGTAGTTCTTGGATTTCCTTCCTGCAAAATTGCAAAAGTCTTGGTTCATTTGAGTAGGTCTAGTTTTTGTTAAAATTTGTATTTAAGGAAAATTAGGTTAATAAGATAAGATAAATTGACAATATAATTTTTTTTTCTTTTTCAAAATGCATTGTGTAAGATGAGCATATATCATGTTCTATGGGTTTTCGGAGGGATGCAATTTTATTTTCTAATTTTAGGTTTGTGGATTTTCTCTATTCTTTTAAATTCTAAGTCCTTTCTAAAATATTAGAGTTCATCTTCTTTATTTTTCATGAGACAATTGATTTTCGAGATTAAATGTTCTTGTAAAATATTTAAATTTTTTATACGAGGTTTAGTGATAAATTTGAAAATGATTTTTGTGTGTGTGTAAAGCTTAGGTTCAAATACCTTCACTTGTAACCATAAAGGGTTGAATTAGTTGTGTGAATGGCATTCCTAAAATCATGTTTTGTCTCATTTTTTACTAAGAGAAAAGATATTTTATAATACATTTGATTTTTTACTACTGAATCTTCTGGCAACTCACATCTAATACGAAGTTTATCTCTTAAGGCTGATTTTAATGATTCTGTTATTTTTTTTTTCAAAATATTTCGTTAATATTAGACATTCTCCAATACAATTAAGATCGGCACTAGTATCAAAGATTGCTATAGTGTTAATGACAATCTCATTATTAATTTTTATCGTTATATATAGATATATATTATCCATTTCCTAGAAGTTATTTTTGATAAAATCATTAAGAAATTTGGATCGGAAGTATCAAGTTCTTTTGTTTGTTCTTTTTCTTTCCCTTTATTCATTCTAGATTTAATATCTAATTTCCTTTTGCATTTGAATTTGGGTAGCTTTAAGAGTTTGAATTTCTAATTTTTTATTATTAATCTCATTACTGAGGTCATTAATGTCGATTGGCGTAGATTGAATTTTCTTATTTTTGGTAAGGATATCTTCGAGGTTATAAGTTGTATTAGCCTTAGGAGTGGTTTTTATGGAGGACTGGAGTCTATATAAGTAATTTTTCTTAGCTTCAGGATTAGATGACCGATCTACGATATCCAAAAAAAAATACTAATTCTTTTGTCACACGTTTATTTCAAGTGTTGGTTCATTAGGAGAGTTTCAGCTTCTGATTTTGAAGTGCTTTCAATTTCGTTGATTTGAAAGCCTTCTTCTTCAAGAAAATCTTCTAATGAAATGTCATCATCAATTGTGGCCATAATGTTGTTCAATTGATAGAGAGTTTTTTATCTATTGATAGTTCATTCGGTCATTTGTTTATTCTACATTACTTAAAATATGTCCCCCTTTTCCCACAACTATGACATTTAATGTCTTTGTTCATTTTCCTCCTAGGTTTACTATGTTTGTCTTGTTTTGATTTCTTTTTGTGATAATTTTTAAATTTTCTCTTTTCTAACCTAGGAGGATAATATCCTCTGCACTTTGGTGGGCATAAAAAGTGTCTAAATTTTTATTAGTAAGTGACTATTCCTTTTTAAGTTGTCATTCTAATTTGATTGAATTACACATTTGTGTTCCTTATTTATAAATGTATGAAATAAGTTCTAAGTGATAAGGAATTTGACCATCATATTATTTCTCGATTTTATTACAAAATTGGTCTCCTATTAAATGGAGTAAATCTGCTAAGAATTTTTCTTTTCAAAAAAGTTGATTACCATCCGATTTAACTAAAACTCTTTGCAAGAAAAGATCTTTGTATTCTCTAAATTTTCTTAAGGATTTGCATTTTATTTTTAATAAAAGATCTCAATGTGAACGGTCTCATATAAAGTGTTGGGATATATAAAGATGAGTGTAATGACGACATCTTGGATGATTTATCCATTTTCTTCCTCAATGCTTGACCATAATTATCTATTTTATATGCATTTATTATTTGAGTTTTTTGTTCATTAGTTAAGTAATTATCACATCATCCTTTTAGCGGACCCATAAAACTGGCCACTAAAAAATTAGCATCTGCGTGATCAGAAATTTCTTGTTAAGCTTTATAAGCATTTGGTGCCATGACCATAGAATTTAATATGTTGATAATGTTTTTTTCAACAATAATATCTATATTCTATTCATAAATGGCATCAGGAGAATATTTATTTTAAGTTCTTTGTGATGATTCTTCTAGCATAATATTAGGGGGTGTAGCTCTAGTGTAGGAAAGTTTTATGAATTTTTCCATGTGAATCTATTTACTTCATGAGTGGATTCATCATCAGATTCTTCATCAAATTTTTCAGGGACTTTTATTTGATCCGGAGTGTCATTTATGACTAATCCCCTCAATTTAGAAGTTTCTTCTATGTTAGGCTCTTTGTATTTTTAGGAGTATCAATTATAATGTAATTTGCCTATGGATTTACTTTTGTTATCTATGACTTTACCAAATTATAGACTAAGAATTTTAGGGAACTTGAATGTTTTGAAAATTGGGAATCTAAAAGTTTCTAGTCTTGAGATTTGAGGAGAATGATTTGATAGATGATTCTATTCTATTCTATCGACTGCCAATGGTATGGAGGTGTTGATTCATGTAATCAATTTATTATATTATTTTTATATCGTGAAGTTCATTATTTTTTATTATTATTCTAAAAGGAATAGCTGTTATTTCACTATCTCTAGGTTGAAATTTGATTTTTTTTTTTTTTTTTAAGAGGAGGATGGTTAGATTCTATGATTTGGCCATTATCTAATTTCCATTTTTAAGTGTTGTCTAGTACATAGATTTCTTTTGATTGAAGAAAATGTTCTTCAAACCAATCCAAGAAAAATATATGGGTTTCGTGTTCATACATGTAATCACAATACTTTTCTTTAATTTATTTGGTTTGATTGTGAAAAGTGCTGAAAAACAATTACCCTCTCTCTTTGTTTTCTTCTAAGTTAAACTCTCGATCTAAGAATCTTTGGTTAGATTCAAATTCCCTTTCGAAAGTACTTCATGATCTATTAATTGAGAGTAGGTGGGAGAATGATGTTGAGAATCTAGATTTTCTGGAATTTGTTCAGGTTGGACAAGCCGAGGAATAACTGATTTGTTATCAAAACCACTAATATTAGTAACTTCAGGATTGTTAGCTTGGTGGATATTGTATTTGGATAAGTAGTGTTGTTCCTACGTGGGGGTAATAATAGGAGGAAGGTTCGATAGAAAATCATTTGATCTTCTTGATGAGGATGAGGGAATTGATTTTAAATAAAATGACCTCCTAGGAAATTGAATGGTTATCTTACCTTTTAGATGTTATATTATATTAGTTGATTATGCATTTCGAACATTTTGTTGGGGAATTTGGCTTTCCAACTTTCATTGTTTTGGTAAAACTATTTTATTCCAATTGATTTACTTATGGGTAATCGTATTAGCTCTAGACATATCGGTTTAAAGGAGGAAAGTTTCTCCTTTTGGATTGTGTTTAAAAGCTTTACTTCCAAATGCAGAAAATATAGCTTTATAATAATCCTATAGACAAGAGCTAAAGGAATAGATCCTTCAACTATTTTGTAGTTTTGCGTCTTAACTTTGAGGGTTAATGATTTGAAAATATTTTTTTATCTTTGAGTTATACCAAAAAAAAAGAAAAAAAATTGGGATAACAATCGGAATGTATTGGACCATTGTAAATACTTATTTCTACAATTCCTAAAATAGATTCTTCAAAATTTAGGAGCCTTGAATGTCTTGAGATAAGGTGGATTGATGTATACAATCCTTCTTTGGTAAGGGGTTTTATACCTACTCGAATTTACCCATATGAATGTAATTGAATTTTTACTTATGTTACTGAAGAAAATCTTTGTTTAAAAGCAAAATCGTTTCGGATCTTGAAAGAGGAATATCTCTTTCTTCTATCGTGATAATGTAATCTAATTTCTTTATTCGACCAACAAAAAAATCTAATTTCTTCAAGAATTTATATTTTGATTGTCTATAGATTTATTGAAATATTTTATGTTTATTTCTTCTCTATGTATAAGTCTCTAATCCATAGACATTTTGTAATATAAAACTAGATAAAGACATCGATCTTTTGAATTTATTTATTTTATCAAGTTTGTTTTCACACTATATGGGCTATCAATCAAAGCTAACCATCAGACTCGTCACCCATCTGGAATTTATTGCCGAGACCACTACTAATTAAACTCACCTCATTCTAACAGGTTTAAGCCAAACTTGACAAACCTAGTAAAATGTTTTTACTATGTTTTTTTTTTTTTGGGGTGGGGTAGAAAAAATGCTTTTACTAAGTTAACCATGTGCGCGCGCGCGTAATAGAAAATTGAAATCAAGAGCCCTGGCCTACTTAACCCAGGCATTGCATGGCTCGGCCCTTTCAGGCCCAAGTTTGGCACTCGGCCGAGCCCATTTGGAGAATGGGCCATGCCCCCAAGCACAGCCCCTACTCGGTTGGGCCAATTTCTTCTAACAGCAACTACTACTTAAGAAAAATTTGATCAAACGGTTCCAATTTTTGTAACTATCTGGCTCACTCTATAAATTCAACTTCTCATTATCTTGTTTTCACCTTCTTCAAATTCTCCTTTCTTATAACTCCATTAGAACTTCCCTAAAAACACCGATTTCTATATATCATTTCTCCAAGAATGCACAGTGAACTCAAATCAGCAGAAACACCAACCTACATGAGGCACTATCCTTCCTCTTGGAGATGATGACACCTAGACCCTAGTCCCGAATAGTAAACTTCAATCACGAAAGTTTGAATGTTCGACATCATGGACCTCCCCAGTGGCGAGAACAAGATCATCTAAACAATGTGTTGTGAAATTATCCGTATTATCTTATGGTGGGACAAGCCACTTGAAGAGTCCATTCATGAACGAAGAGGCCTGATCTCAACGCCTAATTTGAGTGCCAACAACTGGGGTTCGTCAAGCTCGTGCAAGGAACGTTCCAGCTGACTTACACGAGCGTTCCGAAGGACCACAAACGCCAAAAACCTCAGTTGTTGGTACTGTTAGGGAAATCCCTTATGATGTTTTGAAGATGACAAAATAAATCAAAGGCTACTAACATGTTTAATGGTTAAGTAATAGACCATGCAGATGATAGAACATGTAAAGGATATTGTCAAAGTGTGAAGACGACCGTAAGACCGAACGTAACATATGTCCAAAGTATATTCGAAAATTTTCGACTTACGTGTCAAAGTCTCGAAGACCGCCAAACTTTAGTGTCAAAGTCTGTTTTACATCGAAATCTGCTCACTCTAACAAATTCCGATCGAACGTGAATGATGAACCGGACTCTATCTTTGAAGCCGAAGGCTGGATCTGAGACCTTAAAGCTAAATCATTCGTGAAGCGAATATGTTCGACAGTTGCAAAGTCTATCGCACTTAGACTCAGATTGTAAAGTCTATTGCTCTCAAACTTTACATCCAGTTATTCGAGAACCTAAATCAAGCCCAATCATATAACGGCTAGTGATCTGGTTTGGATTCCACATCAAGATTGATTTGATTGACTCAATCTATTTGATTGACGATTGGATCTTGAAGACAAGATCTTTCTATACGAAGAAGCTTTACTTATGGAAACCAAGATTTCGTTTGTATGGGCGATCGGAATCATTTTGGGATTCTACTTTGTCACTCAACGGCTACCAAATCTTCTAGATACGTAGCTGTCCAATGGGTATATTGGAAGACGATTCTCGGGATCTTGTCCAACGGCTAGTTTGGAAGTGGAGAAGTATTTAAGGAGATGAAGGACCGATGAGCAAGTAAGAGATAGAGCGTAGAATTTATAATTCCAAAGTCGAGCGACCTTCGATCATATACTTGTCTCTTGAGAGCTTAAATGTTTGTGATCATGAGAGAAATACCAAAAGAGTGACTTAGTGAGATAGTGTGATCTACTAAGTGTTTGCACTCAAAGTTGTAATCTCTTGTTGATTACATAGTGGAATCCAGCCAAGAAGGCGGTTAGCGTGGGAGAGTGGACGTAGGCTTGGATTAAGCCGAACCACTATAAATCTTGTGTTCTTATTCTCTTCCCTAACTCTTTTGTTTTACTCGAAGTTTATTTTATTCCGCATATATTTGCCAAGGTTTAGTTTAAACACCTATTCACCCCCTCTAGGTGTTCATACCAGCACTCTCAGGTATAAGGAGAAAAGAGCTAAATTAATGCAGCTGCTATCCGCAGGTAACTTTCGAGTCTTGTTGACTTCGGGATTTATGGACTAGCTAAACAAATCATGCCTTTTGTTGCGTTATCGGCCAGATCTGGCGTTACTTCACTGAACTTTGTCATTTCAAAAAGCACTCATGTCCGCACGAACTAAAACAATTTTTTCTACGAAAGTCGTGAGAATGGCGAATGACTGACTTCGGCTTTTTGGACAAGAGTGTTTCGCGTTACGTTGGATATTGCCACCGTCAACTCGACACACCGATTGCTAGGAACATGGTCGATTCTTCCATTTACGCTGCTGCGCGTGCCATTTTACCAATCTTGGTGTGCAAGATGGCCTCAATGAACTTTTTGAATCTATTGGTTGTGTCTGTCCGGTGGGTTTGTTATATAAGCCGTTAGGATTCAACGCATAATCACAAGGAAATAGAGTACAAAAGCAAGAAAGAAAATTCGATACATGAGATTTTATTATGATTCACCTTTAAACGAGGATTACATCCAACAAAAGAGTCAATCATAATTATCACAATACACTTCTCCGTTACATTCCTCAGTTACAAGAGAAAGAGATTATATATACTCAGTAACTATTCATAACCCAAAATCCAAACTACCAATAAAATATGGGCTCAAAATGATAAGAACCCCTAGTGGCTCGGGAGCGCTGCCTGCTAAGGCGGCCCCTATCATGCTTTCCTGTCGATGGGGAGAATAAACCACACCTCGAGAGTGCAAGAGATGATGGAGATGCCGTGCATGAGATGTGGAAGGGAGCCCGGACAGGTCTCTACCTGATTTCGCAGCAATCAGCCAGCATAGAAGAAGATACTGCTCAAGTGCTTCAATGAAATCTTCTTTTATGGTATTTACGCATTCTAGTCCGAGACTTAAGATGGTGGGGTTCGGAGCGCTACTTGCACAAAAATCGCGAGAATTTGAGCTTGCGTAATTTCATGGATGTTCGATGAGTACAGGCAACGATACGGCAGCACTGTCCAAAATCGCCGTTGCTAAGTGCACCTCAAAAGTAAAAAGATTTCGAACGAATTTCAAATTCAATTACTCAAGTTTAGAACCGAATTCGCGGACCAAACGAAATGCCCACAAATATATTTTGAAGCAGTGGAACCACGAAGAAATACGATCCACTTGAGTTGAAGAGGCAACAACATCTTCTAATTCCAAAATACTAAGGCTCCGTTTATCTCACAAAAAATGTGACATATCTGAAAAGATATTTTCTAGAAAGTCAATTTCCATAAAAAGAAATAACAATATTTTCTATTGTTTGGCTAAAATATGAAAATGAAATGAAAAATATTTTCTATTACTGGTATGGAAAATTCGATTTGATTTTCCTAAATAGACATTTGCTATTAAGGAACTAGTAATTTGCATATGGGTAGCTTGGAACCGGATACGTGCACTAGATTCTCAAGTCCGGTCTCGATGGACCCTGGTCCATGCGTCAAGGATTGGGGCATGGGCACTTGGCATCCAAGCTTGGCCTTGATGGCCGAAGCGCGAGCCCGAAGGCATCGGTCCGAACTTAATGGAATTGAGCATTGACATCAAGGTCCGAGGCTTGGCCTCAAGACTTGGTCTTAGACATTAGGGACTCGAGAACTAGCGTAGAGTTTTGGGTCTAAACATCAATATCTAGTCGTGTATCGAAATATCATTTTCGATATTTTAAAGAGTAAATGATTTTTTCGAATTTAAAATATATATTTTTTTAGAAAACATTTTCCATTGACTTATTTTTCCAAGCAAACAAAACGCCAAAATGGGGAAACATGTTTCTCCACACACGTTTTCCCGTGAAATAAACGGAGTCTTAAGGAACGACTCTACCGTGGGCCAACGTAACATCCTTATCAACGGCGTCGGCAGGCCTCTCTCCGTCACCGTTAAGGTCGAGCGAACGCCGTTAACCTAGCAGGATGGCGAGAGGCGCACCCACCCAAAAAAAAAAAAAAAAAAAAGGAAAGAAAATCGCCTTACTTCACATGGCGAGAGGTCCATCCTCCGGCCCCCCCTCCCTCCTCCCTTTCTCTCTCTTCTCTCTCTCTCTCTATTTTCGGGAAAATTCCGGTCGCTAATTCCTGGAATTCATGTCGGTACGCTTGCTTCTCTCTCCTCTCCCTCTCTCTCTCTCTCTATCTCCTCGAAGCAATTCCGATCGATCGTCGCGACCCCTCGCGGTTTCCATCGGAATCGTGGGGGGGGGGCCCTCTTTCTCGAAGCTTTCGCCGCTTCAGTTTCTGCTGCTGCTGCTGTTGTTGTTGTCGTTGTTGATGACCGATGGTGTGTGGTTTTGTTTAAGCTCCGTCGGCTCTTGCTGAAATTGTCGCAATCTCTCTCGTTTCCTGATTTCCGCAATCGCTGAGTTTGATCCCTTCCCCCCCCCGCCGCGCCGATCGGTGCTCGCTCGCTCGCTCCGGGTTTCTCGCCCTCGATTGGAGTGTTCGGCTTTTGTGCTTCTTGTGGTGTGAAATGACTTGACTTATTGGTGACTCTGCAGTTCGGGTCGGGTTTCCGGGGGTTTCGGGTTTTTCGCTGCCTCTAGAGAATTCCAGTTTCGGTGCTGTTTGGCGAGTTAACGAGCTTGGAGTCTTTAATTTTGCGAAAGGAAAGTGCGGGAGGGACGGAATTCGTGAACTTAGAAATGGGTTTTCTGCGGAGAGCTTGTCCTGAATAAGCGTGTTCAAGATTTCTCTGGATTTAGACGTATTTCCAGTGGTGCCCGAATAGATATTAAGATCAATAAAGAGCTTAGGATGGGATTGGACTTTAGTCGGATTTGTTATAAAGCAAGTCCAGATGAAATTGGAGATAAGGGGGGGAAATTCTTAGGAGCCATCCATCCAATCTGGTCTAGTTACTTCTGCTGCGTGTGATAAATTTTAAATTTGTGGTATCGTACGACGGTCAACTAATCAATTGATATGGCGGCCGGCAGAGGTGGAGACTGTTTGGAATATCGTAAGTTTGTGACTGTATTATATGTGGTCAGTCAACAGTGTTGCGTGCGATAAATTTTAAGTTTGCGGTATTATTTGATGGTCGACTGATCAATTGATATGGTGTCAGGCGGAGGTGGAGACTGTTTGGAATATCGTAAGTTTGCGACTGTATTACGTGTGCGGTCAAACAGTGTTGTGTGCGATAAATTTTAAATACAGTGGTCAGTCAACAGTGTTGGTATCAGTCTCGCCCTTGGTATCTGTAGCATTATTATTGGTAGTATAGGTGGTTAGTCAACAATTTATGCAATCATGTTGTCCCATGCCACTTACCATGTTGTAACTAGTTTTTTGAGATAGCCTAAACCACAGAATTTTCTTTGTGGCGCTCATTCTCTTGGGTGAAAATCATTTTTAATTGGTTTTATTCTCTTTCAATTGAGCATTCTTTCATTTGTTCGTGTTATCCCAATTTTTTCGAGATAAGCTAACACCTCAGTGGACATTTATGTTTCACAGTCCTTATTCATGGCTTGTTCCATGCATGATAACCTCATATATGAGACTCTTAATTTTATACTTGATTCAGCTATTTTAATTTTGATTTAGATTTCTTTATTTTCCTTGACAGGAAAAGGGTCAACCACTGCCAAAGTTTGGCGAATGGGATGTCAATGACCCCGCTTCTGCTGAGGGATTTACTGTCATCTTCAACAAGGCTAGAGATGAGAAAAAGACCGGTGGCAAGCCTGAATCTCCAGGAAAGGCTGATGCTCAGACCAAGCATACAGTTGATCCCGGCAAGCCACCAACTGTGAGAGTTTCTTGATATTTCTCTAAAGTAATGCATGAGAAGCCTGCCAGCATCACTTGCCCACTTTATAGACATACAATAAAGAAACTTTTGTAGACTGTTCCATGCAAGGAACTCTCTTAAGTCAGATTAAACTAGAATGGTCTGAGATACACTATCTGGGAGAAAAAGTGTTGGTTGTGTGCATAAGATAGACTGCATATGAGTGGGAAAATCTAGGCAAAGTGGCACCGAATCAACATAGAAGATTGTAATACTCTTAGAACGGTTAGTAGGTGGTGGATTAGTACAGAGGTTTTACCTAAATTGAGGTAATAATAAGGATCATTGTATTTTTGCCATTATCTAGAAAGTTCCCTTATGGTCTACTGATGGAAGGTATCGGCATTCCACTGTGAAGCTGAATGAGCTAATTGCTATTTTATCTAGAGTACCACTAACGATAGACCTGGAATACAGTCCATACGTTGGATCTGATTTGGCGTTGTGTTGCACTATTAGGTTCTTACCCAGATAAATTTGGTGTCATTATAGGTTATCGGATATAGACTTTATCTCTCTGGCCTTTCTTATGGTTACCCTAAACCTAACTCCCTGATGTCTGCGTATGGTCATTTTTCAGAAAAAGTGGTTATGCTGCATCCAGAGCTCACCTGCAGAATCTTGACGAGGGACTCTTCCTGTAAAAGCCTCAGGAACACTCGAGTCTCTCTCTCTTACTAGCCCCGCAGTTTGTCAAGGAGATCTGAACGTGTTGGGGGCTGATGTGTCTTGCTGGGATTGTTGTTTGTTCTGTAAACCTCACGGTTTGTGGGGATTGATTACGATTAAATGGAGACATCCACGTCCGCTGCTGTAATCGGTCTGCTATTTTGCTGGTTATTATTAGGAGATGAGTTATTATTTGTTTCCCCTCTCCTCTCTCTGCCTTCTCTTATGTTCTGGGGTTTACAGCATTTCGTTGTTACATTTGTTTTCTTCTCATTGTACGGGTTGAAGTGGTTTTTGCTTGTGAAATAAGAAATTCTTTTTTTTCTTTCCTTGTTCTTGCCACTGTCTTCTCTCCTGGGATTTGCTTATTAGTTACATCCAGTGCTGTATACGAATTTTAGTCGTGAAGATACCTCCTATTCGGTCCTTAAGCTAAAATCAGGGACACAATTCTTCTCAGTGCGAGACAATTAAGTACGCTCATACATGCAACGCTGATGGCTCCTTTTAGAAGGAAATTCGTTGCAAGAGACAATAGCCGAGCGTGTGAAGGTTTTCTTTCCACTGAACGATCTACCAAATTGTCTAATGTAGCTGCGTGGAATGGCAGGTGAAAGATCTATTGTCATTGGATATAGATTGCGTCCTTATATTTGGCGTCGTGATGTTGCGGGAATTAAGAAATTCCAGGGTCGATGCCCCGCTAGGCGATGTGCAGTCAACGGCTCAACGGCCTTAAATCAGGGGAGAAATGGCAAAGGAATTGGCTTTGTATCATCCAAGAACGTAAAATCGCATGGTACTTCCTGAACATGTAATAGATTAATCTGGAGAATCAATCTATCGCTCGTTCTAAAGGCAAACAAAAATCTATCACTAGATCGGTATCTGTACATGTCCAGTAAGAGTGGGAAGTTGCGTGCGCTCATGTTGAGAAGCATCAATATCCGGCAAATAGTATGCGACACGACAAGAACTATACTCTTGACATCCCAAGCTTCCTTTCAAATAGATGACGGAGCAGGTAAACTTGAAGAACACTTGCTCCAATGAGTGCTGCAGACTCGAAAAAGGCCTTCTGAATTGCCCTCCGGCTCATCAAATCATTCACTGCGTCACCGACATAATAAGGACCAACATAAATCAGGATCAACTACTAAAATTGCAAAGCTCTTGTTAGTCTGCTTATCAACTAGGGCAGAGCTCTACAGCATAGGACATGTTCAAACGGAAGCATTGAGTAATGCATGCTAAGTTCCCCAATATATTCGGGCATGATTGAAGATTAAACTTTTAGAAGATACACGGAATTTATCATATACCTATTGCTTGCCGTTCAGTCTGAGCCTCTAGCCAGTGCTGCTCAAATTGAATGTTGTAAAGAGCTTCTTCTAATTTTCCAATCTGCTCCATTAAAGGGTTAAAATGCTCTGCATGCACAAATAAACAGAAACTAAAGTTACATCTTCACATTCTCCAGGCGAATAAAAAGACGGATCAGTGATGGCAACAGGAGGCACACGTTACCATCTTTCGCATGCTCATCATGGTATGAGAAATGCCCAACATGTAAGTCAAAGTCGACGGTTTCATGATAAGGAGACTTGTTAGTGAAGCAGAAACGGTGGACTCCTTTATGATGAGCGATGAACTCAAACTTCTCGCTTATCTTGTCGCGAAAGTCATGGATCTGATCACCAGAAGGTCCCTTCACCTAGCAATTTCAAGAAAATTGAAAGATAACCAATTGGCAATGGCACTTCGACATGAATGAAGCACACAGAAAGAAGCCACTCAGGAAAAATATGAGAGGGAAAACCCATGAGGAAATTGTCAACTTTCAAGCTCGATCATTTTTCGTAGTTTCTGTTCATATGAACATACTACATCCTATCCTGTGTGATATAACACTTCATGAAGAGAAAAAACTACTCAGTCTAAATGTAGCATCCATGGGAAATCGATTTTCCAACAATCAATGCTGCGAAAGACCCTTCTCAATTCACATTGTTGGCTTCTTCATGTCGATAGATTACGTCAGGTTAAAATCAAACAAATAAGCCATCCGACAATACAGAAATCTTTGAGAAAGAATGATTGGGAGGGCCATTGTCCCATATGGCGCGAGCATAAGGACTGAAAGCTACTCCAAGACCCCTTTCTCAGGTAACCCGCCAAGAAACACCAAATGTGCACTCTTTTCAATTTCCACCTCTTAAAATCCAAAGACCAGAGGCATCAGCACAAAACAAACTTCACCCACACAACTAATTAAGCCTGAACCCAAAAGATTATACATCCATCATCGATTACAGCGTCATAAGCAGGAAAAATTATGTCTGTTTCTGTGCATATTTTATCAACCAAATCTAAAATGCATTTCAGTAGAGTGCTGGAGCATCTACATCCTGCAATGTTATCCAGTGCAAGCCCAGTTGCTATAATGCAACCACTCAAGTTTAGCAGTCAAATTAGCCATTCACTCTAAAGCATTAGACAAAGGTGCAACGCATATCAATACATGTGCACGGCGGAGAGAGAGAGAGAGAGATAACATCACAGGCAATGAAGGTTGCAGAACATGACCATGCAATTAATCTAATGAAAAACTTAGCTAAACTGAGGAACTTATATGGAGCTTACCAGGAGATCGACGCCATCTTGACTATAATGCCAAGACGAGTCAGACTTGATCACGACAAAAGAAATGTGCACTGCATCCCCTTCATATTCAACATTGTGAGAGAAGCACTCCTCCCTGTCAATGACGAATCTAATCCCGGACACAGCTTGGAGACTCAAAAACAGCGCCAGCATTGTGACAAGGACAAGCCGGAACGATGGACAACCCATCTGTCAATTACATATGGAACATATCAAGAAAACAGCACATGGGGCAACAGAATCTAGAGAGTCCTAAATTAAAGAAAGAAACTATTTTACAGTGAAACCCAATTCAGCCATTGAGGGTGGCAATTACAAAATTTGGCGACAGTAGCACTCACAAACATGGATTTACAGCGGCACATATTTTAGCACAACAGAAATCCAAACGGATGGAGCTGGAAAGACCTTATGTATTCCCAGAAAAACACTCGAAAGATCTTAAAGTCTTCTGTTGTTTTCACAATTCAGAAACCAGACGAGAGAAGAGACAAACCCACAGAGGCAAGAATCCATACAGATTCTACCTTCGCGACAATTAGTAAACGGCAAAAACAATCCAACCAAGCTCTAGATAGGAAGCAACTAAAGGAACCCATAATACATCCGCGATGACACACACAACCCAAAACCTCAAATTTAAAAAAGTAAAAAAAAAAAAAAAACCAAGTCATTAGCATATCGACGACTCATTCAAAGAACCAAAAACAAAACGAAGACGACACGATCGAAACCGAGCGCGTCCAACCCATCTCACACGCTGCGGCATACAACCCGTCCACGCAGATCCGATTCGTAATTGGCGCAGATGGGGACATGGGTCGCAAAGCTTCGAGCGGGAAGAACCAAGAAACCCGAAACGCAAGCAAGGAAACCGAGGAACGACCAATAAAGAAGCATCGGACAGATCGAAACATGCCCAAAACAGAGAGAGAGAGAGAGACAGTTCTACCTTAGAACTCGTTCAAAGCGAGATCACTGCGAAGCGGGCACGGAGCTCGAGGGAGCTTCTTCTTCCTTCCTTCCTTCCTTCCTCCCCGGGGGCGCGCTTCGAGCTCGCGGATTTCGATCTCGCAGGTTTTTGTTGCTGTTATTATTTTGTCTCTCTGGGGTTTGGTTCGTCGTTTCTTTTCTGGTCTGACCATTCGGCACGTGATCGCGTGGGCCCCACCCGGCGTGCTTCGTCACGTGAACTCGAACGGAGGCAGTCTCGAGCCTCCCGCAAGCTCCCCAAGCCCAACATGATTATAGAACTGAGATTTGGAGAATTTCAATAATTGATGTCTCTCCCAAGCTTAATTTCATTCTAAAATTCCCGTGAGCTTATTGTGACTTATGCACGGTAGGCTCCCAAGCTAGACCCATCAAACGGGGGTGAATTAAGCTGGGTAGATAATGGTCTAATCTAAATAGACTCGTTTAATCCGTTTTGGGTACAAAGTAAGCAAGTGTGAGATCAAGAGAGAATGGAGAAAGAGTCGGTTAGGTTTAAGTAAATTATCAATGTATTTATGATCAATTTATTGAATATAATTAATTTATAAAACAATTCAACCCATCAAATATGAGTTAAAAAACAAGTCTATTATCCATTTGGATAGATCTATCTTGAGCTTACCGGTGTAAAAAATTGCCGACCAACGAGTAACGCACACGTTTCCCATGATTACATATGGCATTTTTTTTTTGTCGAGAAATAAAAGAATTCACAGAAAATTATGATAAGGATTAACCCTATTGTATAAAGAGAGAGAGAGAGAGAGAGAGAGAGAGAGAGAGAGAGAGAGAGAAGGTGAGAGAGAGGTAAAGTGGGAGGAGAGGCTGTACAGCGACGATGCAGGGGCCTGACATTTCGTTATCATGCTCAGGAAAATTAGGCGGCAAGTCGTCGCGAAATGCCTTTACAATCCAGTCCCAACCCAAACACACTGCATGTAGATTGTATTTCCAATGCTCGAGAACAACTTACGTGAGGGCGGTCATCTCTCGAGCGATTTCCCAAAAGGTAGACAAGAAGATTATCTTGGAAATTAACGGACAACAATCGGGAACAACAAGGAATGAACCGAGGAATTGTTCAAGAGAATAGAATAGTTATTAAAACATATTCTCACTCTTATGAATGTTATCATAAGTTCACCATAACTTAAAAGTTTGATATTGACAAATTCGTTATGGCATACGATAATCTATTTTCATCAGCAAATTTTATCCAATACATGCAATCATATGGGATGATCTCATGGCTTAACCAGGGGAAACTATTAATGTCTTCGCGTGTCGAAATCGATGCATGTAGATCAGTATCAAATCAATTGACTAGCGAAGGCGGATGAAGAAGATGAAGAAGCGTCCATCCAATCATCTACCTGGTCAAGGAAAAAGAGTCAAAGTCAACGGCGCGGCGGTTCGTAACGGCTGCTCTTGTCTACCTAACGAAAAATCCAGACTTCGGGGCAATCGGATCTCCTCTGTACTCCGTTCGAATCCAACGGCCAACCGAACCCCCGGACACGTGTCGGAATCTCATTGGGCGGTGGGGGGCAGAGATGTCCGCGTGACATGCGAGGATGTAAAGCACGTAATAAGCGACGGACGTCCACCATTGCGAAGTCTCTCTCTCTCTCTCTCTATCTCTACAACCCCCACGTCCTCCTTTTTATTTATAGCGACCCGTCAGAGCTGCCTCTGGCCGGTGCCGCCTGCTGACGTGGCACGTCCTTTTCTCGTCGATGCGTTGGCGTTCTCGAGTGAATCGGAATTTTCCGACCAAAAAATAAAAGCGTTTCGGATTTTGTAAATAAAGAATTTCAAACCGCGAGTGCCGCAAAAGTTCCTCTGGGCAAAAGTTAAAAAGGTAAAAATCATTCTAGGCGTGTCCATATGGATTTAGGATCGACCAGTTGGACTTGGAAATGTAGCGGGTAATGCTTTGCTTGTAGAATATGCGGCCTTGAACTAGCAGATGATTTGTAGTTTGCCAAAACTGCGTACCCTTTTATCTGATTTTATTGAAAGATCAAGTAGGGTCGAGAGGGAGCGATTCCATCCTTAGGTAAGAATGGGAACTTGGAAAATCTCATTCGGTCTTCACTAGGAGGGAAAGAATAGAGGTTCTAGGCATTGTTCGGTTCGGTGTGAAATCGAATTCTTTGAGGAATGAGATTCTAATGCGTACGATTTTTATATTTAGAGAGAAATTAAAATCGCGGCTTTGAATTTCACATGGAATGACTATGATCCTAAAGTCACATTTCTTAACACCACAAAACTATCAAAAACCAAACTCTATCGTCGTCATCCCATCATTTATTGCTGTTGGACGCTATTGTCGGTTGTTGTACATTTCTTAACACCACAAAGCTATCAAAAACCAAACTTGATCACCGTCATCCCATCATTTATTACCATTGGACGCTATTGTCGGTCGCTGTATACCGTTGTCGCCGATCGTTGTTCGCCACCATTACCAATTTTGTTGGCCGTGAGAAGTATTCTTATGTTCTATTCATTTTATAGTAAATGAATGACTTATAAAATGTTTTGCTTAAAAAACGATTGTTGGCATCATCGCTTATAAAAATAAACAAGTAAAAAATATTTCTATCGTTAACAAATTTTTAAAAAAAAATATAATTTGCTATCCATAATGAAAATTTGTTTATAGATTAATTATTTCAAGTAATAGAAATAATTGTTTGTTAGGAATGTTTTTAAAATCTTACGTCTCCATGAAAGAAAAGCACGTTAACATCACTTCAGAAAGAGGATCTATTTGAAGATTCCTCGCCGCGAGATGAAAACCATTCCCCAAAATTTACCGTCCAATTAAATTACCGGAAAGGAAAGGTGCAGGCTAGGCGTCGCCGCACCTGATCCCGGCTCCAATTTTTTTCCGCCCTAAGACCCTTCCCTCTCTCTACCGACTCGCTGATTAAAAAAATTTAAAATAAAAAATAAAAAGCAAGAAATAATTTAAATATAAAATCATATTTTGACAAAAATACCATTAATCGGCAGAAACATCTAGCCGGCACCAGCCGGTGACTGACAACATTATATCCTTATATGAAATTGTCACGTCACTTCAGATTATTATTAAAAAAAAGAAAAAGGATATTTTGTACTCATATTTAAAAATTTTCATCAAATTAAGTACCGGAAAGGAAAGGTGCAGGCTAAGAGTCGCCGCACCCGATCACGGCCCCAATTTCTTTCCGCTCTAAAACCCTTTCCCTTCTCTCTCTCTCTCTACTGACCCGCTGATAAAAAATTTGTCTCGAACTAAAAGCCTTTTCGCCTTTTCATTTTTCAAAACTAACTCTCTTCTCTCTCCTCTCTCTCTCTCTTTCTCTTTCTCTCTCCTGAATTCCGCCTCTGAAAGACCGGAAGAAGCCCGCAATCATTCGATCAATCAACACGCTCCACTGTTCTCGCCGTAAAGCCTCTTTCCGCCGTCGCCGTCGCCGTCGCCGTCGCCTCCTCCCCCGGGCTCCAAGCTCCGGCGGCCTCTCTCTCTCTCTCTCTCTCTCCGGCGAAGGCCGCGAAGGACGGAAGCTCCTCCTCCTCCCTTCCCGTTTCTCTTTTCCACCAGCTCCGGCCTCCGACTTCGCCGCCTCCGGTTCGTCCGCCGGGAGTCGTCCTCGGCCGTGATCGGGCGCGGGCAGCGCGGCGCCGGGGAATGATCGCGGGCTCACCGCTTCTCGTGAGCTCCGCGTTGGAGACGCGTTGGGGGTGGCGCCTGGTCGGGTCGTCGCTTTCTCGTCTCGGCTTCGAATCGTTTCTAGGGTTTATGGCGTGAGTCTCGCTGTTCTGTTCGGGACGGGACGGGGCTTGAGTTTTTGTTAGGTAGTGGCTTTGAACTTCGAACCTCTGCATCGCTTTCTTTCTTTTCGCCGCCGTCATTCTCTCTTTTTTGGTTTTCCAATTTCTTTTCATATTCCTGATCGTGTCATTACTTAGTTGCTTTCTTTGGAAGTAGGGACTGGGCTATGATCTCGATTGAAGATATTTCGGTTGTAATGATTGACTGTATCTCTGCAGGTGTATTGGGATTCATTGATTGAACAAACGACGTCTTCTCTATCAGGTAGTTCTCGTTAGCGAGAAATTTCTTTCTTTCTTTCTTTCCTTTTTTTTTTTTTTTTTTTTTTTTTCTGTTGTACCTTCTCGGTCGCGACATGATCCGGCCGGTGCCCCGAGACTGATCGGTGCTGTGTAGATAGATAGTTGATGCCTGCTTTTCCCACTCTGACGATTCGATTTTCCTTTTTCCTGAGAATTTGCCCGGCGAAATTTTTTCTGGATAATTAGGAGTCCGTGCCGAGAGATGTCCATCGCTGTCGTTTGTACTTGGGATACACAAACTCCAACTTTTTTTTTTTTTTTTCATGGAGGTTAGGGCATATACTTTTCTTCTGTAATGGTTTATAGAGGGTGGGTGTGGTCCCATCATGCACTAGTTAGGAATACATCTCACGGGATGGTGAGTAATTTAGCTCCAATTGTTCATCCTTAACTGATTTTCGAGGTCAACCTTAAACGTACTCTTCTCCTTCTCCTTCTTTTTCATTTTTTTTTTTTTTTTTTTTGGGGGGGGGGTAAGCTTTCCTGGCACCACTGCCGTTTCTTTCTGAAGTGACATTAGATAGTACATGTGTTTGTTGGCTGAAAGTGATAATTTGTTATTGGTTTATGCTGTAGTGGTTGTGATGCTCACTGTCGCATATGTAGCTGATTCTAAATGTTGTTTCATTTGGCCCCTCGGCTGTCGTTTGGTTGCTACCCACGATACATTCAAGGTTTCTTTGTGGTGATGGAACGCAAAGTCATGAGCACACGAGAGATTCTTTTGGGTGTAAAATAAAATTGTCTGCACAATCACACTTGCAATTTGACTTTGTTTGCCGTCATGTGGATCGTGTGTCTGAGATGGTTTGCTTCTTTTTGAATTTGACCTAGTGTGTTGGTTTTGATCTCGTGTCATACCTTCAAATGCGCTATTTAGTAGTAGACTAACATCAGTGTGCCTCTCCCTGACGGGAAATTTTGGCTTGATTTTATATCTCAGCCCAGGTCATTTATGGCCAGTTATCGCATGGGTTTCTTCTTACCTGTCATTTAAGTCCTACTCCCCCAACCTAAATTGGTTCTTTAATTTATCTTCTATGATTAGACCAAACAGGTGGTTTACAAAGATACAGAGATAGAAACCAAGAAATATTGAAGTGAAATGGTAGCAAAAGATCGTCAAAAAAGTACAGGCTCTCCCAAAGTGGAGGTCGGAGAGATAGACACGAGAGCACCATTTCAATCTGTCAAAGATGCAGTGACTATGTTCGGTGAAGGTGCTTTCTCAGGAGAAAAGCCAGCTATTAAGAAGCCTAAAGCTCTCTCTGCAGAGGTAAATTGATATGACCATGCTCTTGGAAATGTTTTAGGGATTCAGCTACTTTTGTTATTGCCTTCCTTCTACTCTCTTTGGGGAATCATGCATCGATTTGAGGTTTGCTTTATATTTTCCTTCTTGTATGGGCTCTAGTTATTGGAATAGTGCCTATGAATGTAGTGATAAGGTCGTGCACAGCTGATGCTCCCACTGTCATGACTTCCTCAAAAAGATCTTGGAGTTATAGGTTTTTACCTTTGAGATTACTAAGATACATGTGGAAACTTTTCTCGGAGGGGTCTAATGTTGTCTAGCTAAATCCTTGTCTTGGGATAGATGCCCTTTTTTCCCCTTTCGAGCAGAAGAGGGATATCCATGTTTTTGTCTCACCACCGGTATGATGAAAGATTCTATCCAGATCAACTGCAGAATATGGAAGTAGGCAGTAGCTTTCTCCAGAATCTTTATTTTAGGTATGGGTGTCCATTGGTCTTTGTACAATCCTTGACTTTCTCCAGAAGTAGTGCTCAAATTCACATTCCTTTTGCTATCTATGCATCGATTCAAGCCCGCTTAACTAGAATAAAGCGTCAGAGAGATATGAAGCCCTCTGTTCTTATTGCACTTTGCTACTTGGTTTGACACCTGTTAAGAACATAGGGCACTACATGGGATTTCTTCAATAGCCGTTACTCCTGCATTATCTGAATGAAAACAAGTAAGAAGAGAATCTTCTTCTGGAGTTTGGTTCTTCCCCTAGATTTCTAGATATGGCCCCAATACTTGGATATTCTTGTTGGTAGGAATTTGCAGACAAAAATCTTAATTGCCTGGTCATTTTATGTCACCAACCAAAAAAAAAAAAAAAACTGTAGCATTAGTGATTCTTCTGGTTGAGTAAGGGGAGAGAATGTTAATGTGATGCATGCTGAATGTTTTTAATTGGCTTTACTTCCTTTAGATTTAGATGAAAGCAGAAGACCGTGAACACATTTTTAAGATGAAGTCTGTGCTTAGGCACAGTTGTTCATGGTGATTGGTTGTTTCTTTAGGCTTATGGAATCTTTTTCACATTTCTTCTCCAATCGCTGTTTTTGGGATACAATAAGTCACTTGCTATTAGATCAAGTAGTAGATCATCGATTTCCTTGTTTTTACTCCCTTTTTAGGTAGTATTATATTAACTGCTATTTGTGTTTCACTCTAGAGAGTATTGGCCAAGGAGACCCAACTTCACCTGGCCCAGAAGGAGCTCAACAAGTTGAAGGAACAATTGAAGAATGCTGAAACTACAAAATCCCAGGTACTTGAGGAACTTGAGAAGTCTAAGAGAACATTGGATGATCTTACCCATAAGCTGAATGCATTGAATGAATCCAAGACACTAGCAATCAAGCAAACAGAGATGGCAAAGAATCAAGCAAAGCAATTTGAAGAATCAAATGATGGTGGCCCTTCTGTGACTGACGGGGCTTGGAAGCAGGACTTAGAAAGTGCCAGAGAACATTACAGCACCCTCGTTACAGAGCTTGATGCTGCAAAGCAAGAGCTGAGGAAAGTTCGTCAGGATTGTGATGGGGTCGTGGAGATGAAAATTACTGCCTCCAAGCAAGTGCAAGAGGCTGAATATGCAGTCAATGCAAACATGGAGAGAGTTGGTGAGCTTTCCAAGGAAATTTCAATGATACAAGAATCAATTGGGCAAGTGAGGCTTGCTACCCTTCAGTCACAGCAAGAGCAAGCCAAGATTTTTGCAGAGAAGGACATCCAGAGGCAGTCTTGCAAAGCTACCTTGGAAGAGTCAGCGAATAAGTTGCTTACTTTGAAAAAGGAATTTGATCCTCAACTGGCCAAAGACCTTGAAGAACAGTTGGCTGATACAGTGAACCAGATTGGGTCTCTGAAAGAGCAAACGGAAAATGCAAAGGCTTCTGATTTAGAGTCTGTGAAAACTGTCACATCAGAGCTTGATGATGCTAAAGGGTCACTGAAAAAGGTTGCAGAAGAGGAAACCTCTCTTAGGAGTCTTTTGGAGTCTCTTAAGCAGGAGATAGAAAATGTAAAGAAAGAACAAGCTGAGCTCAAGCAAAAGGAAGCAGAAACAGAGTCACTTGTTGGTAGTCTGCATGTCAAGCTTCGAAAGAGTAAAGCTGAACTGGAAGCATGCCTCGCTGAAGAATCCAAGGCAAGGGGTGCTTCAGATGAAATGATTGCCACCCTGCACCAGCTATCGATGGAAACAGAAAATGCACGTAAGGAAGCAGAGGAGATGAAAAATGAAGCTGAGGCATTAAAAAAGGAAGCTGAAGCCACCAAAGATGTGCTCAAGGAAGCAGAGATGAATCTGAGAATTGCCATCGAAGAAGCAGAAGCAGCAAAAGTTGCAGAAACTAGGGCACTTGATCAGATTAAGAATCTATCCGAAAGAACAACTGCTGCTCGTGCTTCTACTTCCGAATCTGGTGCCAATATCACAATCTCTAGAGATGAGTTTGAATCTCTAAGCCGAAAAGTTGAGGAATCTGATACATTAGCACAAATGAAGGTTGATGCTGCCTTGGCCCAGGTGGAAGCTGTAAAGGCAAGTGAATATGAGGCATTCAAGAGATTGGAAGCAACTCATAAAGAGATCGAGGATATGAGGGGGGAAACTGAGGCAGCTTTAAAGAGGGCGGAGAATGCTGAAGCGGCTAAGCGAGCCGTGGAGGGGGAGCTCAGGAGGCGGCATGAAAGAGAACAGAAAAAGGCTGCTGAAGCTGCTTCCCGAATATTAGCCGAGACAGAGAAGTCATATGAGCAATCTCCTCAACATTTTAGGATTCAAAAGCAGAACCTTCCTGAGAAAGTTATGGAGTTTAAAAAACTAGAGAAGGAGAAGACTTCCGTCTCAAAGAAGGTGCTTATGCCTAATCTTAGTGGCATCTTTCAAAGGAAAAAGAACCAGGTTGAGGGTGGGTCTCCTTCTTATTTGCCTGGGGAGAAGCCCATTTGATTTTGCTTTCGGATAACTGGATATTTGGCTATTCTTCATTTGTACATTGGAGACTGGTGAACGCAGAATTCTGATTTGAGTATTGGAGTGATTTGGTGGTTGGTAGAAACTTGGCTTGGAAGGAAAACATGAAAAACTGTGATTTGTGTGGGTAGGAGTTTGTGGAAATCGCTTGTTTCAAACTGCGGATGGGTTACATGTGTCAGTTGCTGCCATCTCTTCAAGGAGAAGCTATAAAGTCATTTCAACCTTGTTGCAGTTCACTTTTCATAAAGACCTTTTTGGCGAATCAAGGCTCAAGCAAGCCCTTGTGATGACCCCAGTGACAAGTCCAAGCTTGGTTCTTTCCGTGCTTTCGTGCACAAAGCTCTAAGATTTTTCCTTGTCTCAGGTGGTAGCTCTCTGACTTTCGTCAGGTACATATTTGCTGCGGTAGAATTCCATGTGTATTTGTCTTGACAATGCTTGTTTTGTGATAGCTTTTGCTGGTTGTCATGTGATTTCGTGGTTGTACCATAGGCAATCCCTCTCATTCTTGCCGTAGTGTAAAATCAAACGGGGGTCTCCTCTAGCACGTGCAGGAGCTGAACTGGATGGATGATCTCAATTGACATCGATTGCTGCATAGCATTTTTGCTTTCCTGCAAACAAATATGCCTATAATGATGATATCTACGCATTTTGTGCACGCAAACCTTTAATTTTCCTCAACGAGGAAAGAAAAGAATGAAAACCCTAGTAATTCATGCAAGAAATGGAGAATCATCTAAGCACTGATTAAGGATGTGGTCATTTATCTCATGAGTAACCATTATATATTTATCTGTCCTCTTATTATCTACTCTTTTCAGAATGCACAGTCGCTCATTTTCATAGACTCAACTTAGTCAAGTTGTGATTTAGAGAATTTAGTAGCATTTTTTTCCGACATGGGAAGTGATTAAATTATATTGGAGAAGTTACTTATATGTTTTTTACTCATATATTGATAGCTGTTTTTTCATATGGAGACGTCCGACTTAAAAGTGACTTTTTCTTGGTGCAAAAGTATCGATCGCATACATATATAAATACTTTTTTCACTTGGAATTTTACTTTTTTCAAATGAAAAATTATACCACGTGAAAGATTCATATGTATAAGCGCAACTTCGAATTATTATCTAATGTGGTGTTAGAAGGCTTCCGTAAATAAACGAAACTTCAGTTTATAAGCATTTAGCAACTTTTCAACTTTGGTTAGAAACCTCATACATGAAAGGGCAATCTGCATTATATATACATATATATTTATATCTATTTATAATAATTCGTGCATATATGTTAATAATTTGTTTAGCAACTCTTTTCGTATGCGAACTTCTAACGTATAAGTTTTCTTTTAATGAACAATGAAATAGTGGCTCTTTTATAGGTCAAAAGTAAGAATGAAGTAATAAATTGGAAAAAAGAGAGGTTAAGACCATGAAAATTCATCTTATAGGCGCTCGCCATTTTACTACGTATTCCCCCTCATTCACCACTCATCTTTTTTTTTTCCCCCTTTCTTCTCTTCCGACGAACCCATTCATCTTAATATATAGAATTCTGGCAAGAAAAAGAACTCCCAAATTTTCCACGAATTTTATGCCCACGAAGGTCTAGGAAAACCCTGAGCTGGGATGGCCCCAACGGAGCTGACGATAGCCGCCGTTGCCACCCCCTAACGATTAGGCGTCGGATGTAAAATCTATTGACGTTGGTTCTTTAAAATTTGCTTTTAATATCTTCATATCTTAGTCGCTTGGGTTAAGATTTTTCAAATCTCTTAAGCTCGTCTCTATCAAGTAAAGACTCCGGGTTTGTCGCGATTTTTCATTGCCCCAAAGGTTACATTGATTTCATGTTAATTTTATTCACGTTCTATCAAGATCCCGATAACCTCGAGTTATGATGAGAAAATTGTATTATTCATCTTAAGATATTTATTGGTTTCATAAGCAATAAATTCTCAAAATCTAGACTAAATATCCAAGAAAATATCTCCCAACAATTATATCATGGACACAAAACAATTGCGTAATTAATAAAATTCCATAAAAGGGCAAATGTCGTTATATATATATATATCTTGAAGGAGTATTAACAATCGTCAAACCGCACTTTCCCCTCCCGGAAACCGCGAAACTTTTTCTTCGCCCACAAATGGAATCAGAACGACCGAATCCGCTGGTCGGGTCGGGTCGGGTCGGGTCAAAGAGCTCCCCCAAGTCTCCCCGTCGGTGACCGAAGTCCTGAAAAACGTCGCGGCCCGATATCGTCTGTCTTTCTCTCTCAAGCCACTTCCACGACTCTCTCTCTCTATCTCTTCTTCTTTCTCTCTCTATCTCTAATGGCCAGCGCGAGCAGCAGAGACCGGGAGGACGCGCTCTCCTCGTTCGCCGCCAACAACCGCTCGCAGTCGTCGTCTCCGATCACCGTCGCCGACCCCCTCGCCCTCTACGCCGAGCCCTCCGGGAGCGCCCCGGGCAGCTTCCAGAACGAGGACCTCCTCCTCGGCGGCGGCGGCGGCGACGGCGGGGGGGACGCCGAGTTCTTCGGCTTCTCCCGCGCCGAGTTCCGGCAGGCCCAGCTCGCCGGCACCGTGCAGTTCTACCAGCGCCACGTCTTCCTGTGCTACAAGAACCCTAAGGTCTGGCCGCCGAGGATCGAGGCCGCCGAGTTCGATCGCCTGCCGAGGCTGCTCTCCGCCGCCGTGGTGGCCTGGAAGAATGATATGAGGAAACAGGTGAGAGGCCGCGGGGCTCAGATAGTACCGAGTCTTTTTTTTTCCAAGTGTTTGTGCTTGTTAAAATCTAACGGAAACGAAAGCGGGCGTGTGGTTGAACTGTATTTGGTTCGGTGTTTGATTATTTGGTCTTGAGATGGATGTTTAGATTGGTTGGACAAGTGATATGGAGAAGTTTGACATTGGCGTTGTGGAGTTGATTAGCAATTTTGGCTTGGAAATCAAGTGTGCGTGGCGGTTGTCTTCTTTGCTTTTTTTTTTTTTATTAAATTTAATTGAAGAAAGTCTAATTGTCTTGTATGATCAAATGAACTTAGCTCCAATTCTTTGAATGTAGTTTGCGGTTTCGGATTATCCCCGGGCGTTTAAATGGATTTAATTAAGGCCTGCTTGTGCACTTAAATCTCTTATGTTTTATTCACCCTGCTAATCAAATACTTCCCTAAAGTTAACTAGTAATATGAATTGATGGCAATAAGGAAGGAAGATTTGGTTTTTGGATGATGGGTAATAATGGCAGGAGTAAGCATTCTATTCAAGGAAAGAGATTTAGTTGCTTCATTCCTCGAGTCTTTTATGATAGCTCAAGGTCAGATTTAGAGTTAACCTGAGGATGAGGGGAAATCGTGTGGTTGCAGATATTGATGATGGTCTTGACCCTAGAAGGAAGCAGCTGATAGGAAAGGCAATTTGTTTACATGAAGACCTGTCTCTACTTTTTTCTTTTTCTCTTACATTTCAAGTTTCCTGGAATCACCACTTTGTAGTTTGAGAATACTAGCAACGATATTATTTGATTATTGCATTGGCAAATCCGTGAGGTACTGTATTATAACTTATTAAAAGATGAGCAGATTAAGAGGTTCTTTTTTTTCTACCTTTTTTTTTTTTTTGGGGGGGCAGAACGTTCTGAATAGTTTAGGTGCTCAGTCGAGGTATAACAAGGGGGAATCTTTGGTCTGCTGTTCTGTTAATGTAGGCTTTTCTGTTGCATTCAACTAAATGTTGCAAAAGATAGCAACATTACTGCTGTCTAGATTTGATCATCAAAATTTAATGCTGTCATTAAGTGTAATGAAGGCCTAATCAATGACAATTTAGAGCGCTTTGGACAGAGAGTATTTGCTAGAAGTGATCAATATAGAAGTAAGTTTTCTGGGTGATTATTATCTTTTTGGTTTAAGCTTATCTTGTATATACTTTACAAGGATGGCCATAGATGGTTTCTTTCTGATGACGTACTATTATTAGATGCTTTGTCTTTATCTATTAGGTTGAACATCGGAGGAAGAAACTCTTACAAGTGGTGGCTGTGTCCTGCTAGTTTTTTCACTTTTATAACTCTTTTTTTATAATCTTAAACTTTTCACACCCCTCTACGTGCATATTAGAGCTTAACTAATCTAAAGTTGTAAGTTTGGGGCAATAGATGGCTTTTGTGTGGTTCTCAAGTGTGTGAACGCAAAGCTTGCTTCATAAGACACCCTGTATATAGATGTGCTCGGTTTCTTCCTTTAGTAATTGTACATTGAGGTTTGAGATGCAGTTTAAAAGTCAAGTAGACTTTTCTCAGACTTGTTGTGGCTGATCCTAATTGTGGTTGCAGTGTAGTTGTACGTCAAACAAGTAAATGAGGCTAACCACTGGTGGTTTATATTTTATCAAACCGTGGAGTTGTTTGTGTTCACTAATTAACATAGTTTTGCTTGTTCAATATTGCCTACTTGCTGTTTGCTTTCTAACTCTTCCTCGATTACTGTTGCTGATACAATCTCTCTCCTTTCTCTTTTCTCCCTGCAAAACAAAGACCCGCTTAACCATCTGTGAGGGGCATGATGGTACAGAGACATCAAATGGGGATGTTTTGATATTTCCAGACATGATTAGATACAGGTCGGTTAGGTTATCTGGTTTGAGCCATTCTCAGCTACTTTTTGAATTACCTTTTGGCTACCTATATTTATTTCCATCCTGAACTGACATTTGCTGAGAATGCAGGAGATTAACACATTTTGACGTTGATACATTTGTTGAAGAAGTTCTCGTTAAAGATGGAGAATGGCTTCCTGGAACACCCGAATCCCTAAATGGTTTTTATGTTTTTGTGTGTTCCCATGGATCACGGGATCGTCGTTGTGGAGTCTGTGGACCTGCTCTTGTTAGTAGGTTCAGGGAGGAGATTGAGTTGCGTGGTATCCATGGTAAAGTTACTGTTAGCCCTTGTTCACATGTTGGGGGCCACGATTACGCTGGAAATGTCATAATATTTGGACCAGATTTTAGTGGAGCCATATCGGGGCATTGGTAGGTTGATTGATGCTTGTGCTCTTTTATTTGACCATGGACTTTTGGACTTATATCATACCACCTTCCTTGCTGAATTGTGGTATAGGTATGGATATGTATCTCCAGATGATGTGCCCATATTGTTGGAGCAACATATTGAGCAAGGGAAAATTGTAGACTGGCTGTGGAGGTAATGCTGCTATTCCTTCTAATTTTAGGCTGCCATTGTATCTTTCCCTGATTTTCTTGTTCTCCAGAATTTGAGGTGTGCTGTTTTCAGTCTGCTTCCTTGATTTCTCTTCTAAGAGCTTTGCGTAAAGTATCCTTACAGAGTTGGAATTAGATTATAAGAAAAGGAAATACTCTAAAATATTTGAAAGATGGAGATTCGCTGACTGGAAGTTTATGCACAAGCTAGGACGCAGAACTTGCACTTACCTCTCTGTTATATGATTGGTTGTTAGGTTCTTCAACTCCCAGAACTTCACATGCTATATGCAGGAGTAGGACCCTTTTTCCTATTGTTGGGGTCCGATGCAGCGTCTCTTGAGCATATATACCCATGCCTATTGCTTGAACATGTTTGAATCATCAAACAGTTGACAAAGGATTAACTTCTACCTACAGGGGCCAAATGGGTTTGTCAGAAGATGCACAGAAGAAGTTACACGAGCAAAGGTTCCAATTAGAAGGTGATATCACTGTGAATAAGGGCAAAGAACCAACAGGGACATGGATGGACGGGAGGAGGACTGATGTTTTTGAAACTCCTGTTGAGGTTATGGCTTGTTGTCAGGGAAATGGGAGCTCATCTTGTTGTCAACCTCTTTTATCGGAGAGGACAGATGAGAAGGTTGTGAAATTGGCTTCTGGAAGGAAGACTGGCAAAAAGCTGTCCCGCACAAAGAGTGGTAAAGGTGTCGGTGCGCGTAAAGTCTGTTCAATGCCAACTTGGTTAGAGAGTTGGGAGCGGGAAGATACATATGCAGCACTCGCTGTTGTTTTTGCTGCAGTGTCTGTTGCCGTTGCATATAGTTGCTATAAACAATTATGATAGGGTGTCTACTTGATCTTCTATGTTTCATGATGAAGTGCATCAGTGGATTTTCCCCTCTTATGTTTAGTGGGATCGCTTATTTGTACATGTCAGGATCAGGAAGGGCGGGCTTGATCCTTCATGTCCAGTGGCCTTGGATTTATCTATGGTCCTTTTAACCTGTTGTTCTAAATGTCGAATGCACATAGTCTACTTCATGTTTTTAGGCGCTTCCCCATCCCCCTCGTGTGTAGAGGTCTTGCTTGTTTTGGCTCGGTAGGTTTTGGCTTGTAATTTAACCTTGCAAATTTGAATAATTGATATCGTGTGTTAATTGGTCGGTATGAGAAAGGCTCGCCCTGCCTGTTTGTTATATTTTGCACAGGCTTGGATTTATTTACGCACAGGTCCTTTTTTTCTAAGTATGCCTTTGGATGCGTTTTACTCTGGATAAGCCTTAAATCTCCTCTCGATCGTAGGGCATAAAAAATGAGCTGAAGCCTAGTTTTCAAATGGTAGATGGTGCATTTTATATTCATTGCCGTAAGTGCAGGTGGTTGGAGAAACGATTCAGAGCTTGAAGAGTGGCAGAAAGAATGCAGATCAACTTGTGTACATATTGAGCTGGGAAAAATTTCAAGGAAGTGCCTTCAAATTTTCAATTCAATTTTTTAAATAAAAGCTTGAAGTGAATTTTATCTCAAATAAAAATTTGAAGTATCATCATTTTCTTTAAATAGAGCTTGAAGTGACATGTTAGTCTTGAAAAAGAACTTGCGTCCGGCTTGTTAACGCTTGTTAAGGGGATCTTCGTTTTTTTTTTCCTCTTGTTTTATATCCTTTTTTTTTATATATATAAAGTTCGTGTTTTCTTTTTCATTTTGAAGTTTTAAGTCCTTTTTTTTTTTTTTTAGTTTTTCTTTTTTATAAAAAATAGAGAAAGGAATTTTACCAAAAAAAAAAAGAGAAAGGAAAAAAGAAAGAAAAAAGGGGAGAAAATAAGAAAACGCAAAGGATAGAAATGTTTTTAACCAATCAATAAGGTCAAATCCTTTTTTGAGACTAACATTGATCATTTTAAGCTCTTATTTGAAAGAATAAAGGCATTGTCCTATTTAAAATAAAATTCATTTCTTACTTTTATTTGAAAATTTGAGAGCATTTTGGATCCTCATTTGAAATTTTCCAGATTGAGCGCATAAGGCCTATCATCTAAACCAATTGGCTAGTTCTCTCATACAGCAAAGTTAGTCAATTCTCTCATTTGCACGTTGTCATACAGCAATTTTGGCAGTATCGACCAAAAGTTTCCATTCATCTGTCGACATTGCCGAAGGTTGGCATTTTTGAACCCTCCTTAGTCATTTTGGCCAAAACATTAATCGTCTTTGGTCTTATAGATTCCTCCATTAACTGCATGCATAGGTGTTCAACTCACCCTCCCATGTAAGTAATAAGTGTCTTCTTATTGCATATAACTTCAGGTGGGGAATACAGAAAAGGACTTTACACTGTCATAGCATATGTGATGGAATATGAGCCACCCAGGACCTAGGAAATGCAAATTTTGCCTCGCCAGTCGCGAGCAACGTGTGATTTCTTATCCTTCACTTTTTAGGCGGAAAGGCACTTTCAGGAAGGCTTAAATGATTCCAGACACATACCAGCTAATGCGGCATGCAAGCTTTTACATCATTAGAATTTAAATCAAAGTGGTCGGCTACTACTAATTAACGATATCAAACTGTGGTGCACAAGGTCTCCCCTACAAAGCCTGCATCAAGCAGATTGCATTTGCATGCAACTAAATGCCGTAATACCAGGGAAAAGTCCCTCTTGTAATAGAAAGGGGCACTTCTCTTAGTACCGTTGCATCTTCTGTGCAACATAATCCTGCAGAGGTGTAGTCAGCATAAGTCAGCCTTCAGTTACCACTTACTTTTAGTCCACTTAGTGAACGAACGAGGCCATTCTGATTCCCAAACATGTGGAACGTCGATTCTATGGTCCGAGCAATCTTCAGGTCTTCTGGGTCTGGGGCAGGAATTGCAACTTGGAAGGAACCCTGCTTTATCGGGGCCACCGTCTCCATGAGCAGAGCTTGCTCCTTCATGAAGTTGTAGAGCTGTTGATGGAAGGGGTGATCGAGGGAGAAACAGTTATCGACTACCCCGTTCTCAGAATGCCGGGATGATCCAGAGCCTTCTTTTCTACAAAAGTGGGGGAGGGACGAGTAATCCATTATCTGAAACGGGGAAACAAGAAGATTAGTCTATACCAAATAAAAGCAGTGAGAACGGATGAACATATTTTTAATCATATACGTCATTATCGTGACTTAATTCAGCTGGGGGTTAACATAATGGTTTTGTTGGTAACAAGCAACATATCATAAGGATACTCCTTTTCAGAAGTAGAACTCATCTATACACAGGATATGACATGACGTGACTTATGCAGCTTTTGGAATTGTGGTTGTTTTTCGTTAGGAGCGACATTTAATCTAGATCATTATCTAAAGTCCTAAGACCCATGTCCATCAGCTCATTCCAGATGCAGTTTTACATGACTGAGACTACCACAATGGCAGATATCCAGACTATACATCTAATTCTCTCAGGAATCACTATAGCAATTCATCCAGTCAAAGCCTCCATGGCCTTTTCACGCCTCTCTATTGAGGAGGCAAATCATGTTGATAGGAATCAGCCGTAATCTGTCCGTGCATCACAAAGCAAGACGAGGAACCACTTGTATGAGGGGAAGCCAGCAAGGAACAAATTCTAGAGGTAGCATCGGGTAAGCTAGTTCTAGACTAATCTTTTAGAGCAATTCCTGGTGAGTACAGTTCTAGTTATCTATCCCCCCCTGCGCCAGTAGTTAGTTACACCTCTACACATATGTGCTTAAATGATGGACAAGAAAAGAAACTGCAGGGTACTACCAAATCAATGATTATGGTACTTGAAACATAAAAGAGATACTGCGACGGAACAGAAAACACTCGTTATCTGTATCATTGCAAAAGAATAACCTTCAATAATTCGTCTCTTGGAGAACCATGCAGCACTTGAATTTTCCTCCTCGTTCTCTCTTGCAAAAGGGGCTTCACGACCTGCCAATAACTTAATCTTCAGAGTGGAAATCAGATTTCAATGCATAGTAAACTTCTTGCTTATAGGGGAACAAATTCTCCAAAACTAAGCATAAAAGCAATAACGATGCAAACCAAACCTAACCTTCCAACAAGCTGAAAAAATTCGAGGTGGGTTAACAATATAGTATGTTTCCGTCTTCTCTGGATAGTTCAGGTCATCAACCGAGGATATATTACTCAGAAGCTGCCATTAACAAAATGAAAAGCAAAAATGATCATGGACATTCTTAGAAAAGCTTGAATAAAAGTCAAGATCGTGCTCAAACTTGCTGCAAAAGGCTAAATCTACAGATTATAACAGAGACTATCAGTATGAAGAAGATGAGACAAGTTCATCTTCTCATTCTGGCTCAATCAAGGTCCGCTTGAATGATGAAGAATGAGAATGATGCTGCATTATGGGTTGCCCAAATATTTATATCAACTCCAATGTTATCTGCTAACTCTTGTGCATCTAAGAAGGCTTGTGTCTGCTCTCGGAGATAGGGAAAAGGACATCATGACCACATTGCAGACCATGAAGTAAGACTATAAGGGCCGAAAATGAAAGCATTACCAAGGAATTTAATACAAATGGAAACATTGGTACAATTGCTGAATTTACCTTGATTTGGTTCAGTGCTGAAAGCCTCAAGCCAGTCATATCCAAAACCTTAATGCATGTGCCAATATATCGCCCATGCTTCTTTGTGGCCTGGGGCTAAAACAGACAGAGAAAATCAAGCTACACTGGCCAGCAAAAACAACGGAAAGAACATAAAAGATGCAGAGATCATACCAGCACTACTCGATCTCTATATTCATTCATTTGGATGTGGGACTGCACATACTTATTGACCTAAAACAGCAGAAGATGGGATAAGTTACAGCAGCGGAAGATGGGATAATTTTCAGCCACTAAGGAAAATAATACAAGCAAATAACAGCATTGGCTAAGTCATTTGGCAGAAAATAGGTGTGCATCCCATCTGTCATTAATGAGGACAAGTTCATGTGGTGGCAAGTGCCACACAGATTGACAGTTAACTCAAGCAGAGATACATCTGATCTTTACATGCAGAATTCCATGAGCAACTGACTAAGTTTTGATATATTGACATAGATGCCAAGTTTTTGGCCAGATGAATTGACACTTAAAAACTAGCACCTTCAGAATGAAACTGAGCAGGAGAGTGATGCTACCCCAAAATGCAAATCTAAAATAAATGACAGCCCTTCACTTAATGAATCTGTGTTCTCCCTATTTTCTGAAAAGACGAGATGATCAGGAGTACTTACACTTGCTTTGTCATATGTACTGAGCCCAACACCAACAGCAATAACTGGAAGACCCTGCACATTCAGCGAATATGGAGGATTAGCTTTTATCCATTGAATCTTTTACTTGACATATTTTCATATGGAAGTGATTAACAATTCTCCAGACTAGGATCCAAAAGAAGCAGTGCAGCCAGAACTATTTGGTAGGGCTCTACGGGAACATTTTCCTCTCTTTTTGACATATATCATAGGTACCGAATATGAACTGCTTGAATAGATGCTCCTACATACTTATTTTTAGCTCGAGCTATTTTCCTCAACAGATCCAGGATCAGAGTCAGACCCAATGCCAGATTTCAGTGAACTTACCTCTTTAGAATAACCTGACAAACCAACAAGCTGAGAATCTCGCACTGCTCTATACAATTCTATTGGGGTAATTGGATTCTGCAACCAGAAAAAATTGAAGGCATCAATTTATGATTGACAATATCAAACAGGCTTAAAGCATACTACTACTTCTTTCTTTTTCCTTTAGTCTATGTTCTTTTACGCTATGGCAAGACCAATGGTCGCTGTTTTCTCCCTTACAAGAGGCACTGTTACAACTTGAAATGTGACTAATTGGTGAATATGTAGACTAGGCAAGCATGAAATATAAAAGCACCTGAATGTAAGAATGGGATTCAGACCTGAAGATCAAAACAAAAAAGAACAATAGAAGCAGGGATCCAAGCAACAAGAGTAGCATTCACTATAAAGGTACAATCTGTCATGCTTCTAGAACTCACCGCCAAAATATTGTCGATCTCATTTTCAATCCTCCACTTTAGACAGTCTACCAACTGAAAAGTTTTAAAATCATTAGCAACAGACATGTTTTGTGGTGAAAATTGTATTTAAGAGAAGTCATAAGTCTAAGGAGAAATAAAAGCTCAATCACTATCCGGCTTAAATAAGTAAAACTAACCATTTCATAGGTTTTTGGCACATTCCAGTCTCTTGCTTTCAAGAACCGCGCCAAAGTTTCATTAGGATACCCTTGATGGATATTCTGCATGTCAGGGAACAAGTTTCAAATATCAAGTAAACATACTTTCGGAAAGGCTACTAAATCAAATCAACATGCTTCAAGAAAGAGAACAAGACCTAAAAAGCGGTATTACATTTGGCCCTTTGGCAAGGTCTACTGCTGTTATGTAGTTGTCTACATTCATATTTAAGAGCAATTTATCGTACGTCCTCTTATTGACTAAAACAAAACTGCCATCATCACCTAAATAGAAGGAATGCACTTCTCTTTAATCTAGCATCAAGAGCATTCTTGCGACCTACTTTAATCATCTGGAATAAACAGAGAGTGGAACCTCACAAATCACCTTGGATCATGACCGTTCCGCACCTCACTACTTGAAAGTTCTTTTGGCTTGTAAAGATCTCAGAACGAACAACCATTTACATATCAAACATGCCTATAGGGTATTTTAACGAACCATATAAATCCCTGATCCTTTTCTTTCAAGATCATAACTTTTCAAATTAGCGAATCAGACTTCACCCAGAACAAAACATCCATTCAACTGATATTGAAAAAGAGAATCATCAAACTAGCGTCACAAATTTAGGAATCTCTTCCAAGAAAAAAAGAAAAAGAAGAGAAATTAAAGAAAAGAGTTATAAAAGAAAACTTGTCTACCAACTCATCTGAAAAGGATAGCAATACTCTTTAAGTCAATGCAGGAAACAGAGAACATGTAAGTTCCAAACACCGATCGGATCAAGCAGATGAAGACGGAAAAATCAACGGGGACTAACCTCATATGTACACCTCAGTGGCTCGTCCACTGCAAAAAAAAAAAAAGAAACAAAGAAGAGAGAGAGAGAGAGAGAAAAGAAAAGATCTTTAGACACTAGCTGATCAAACCCCCAGGATCAAAGAACTGGAACTGGGTTGAATGAAAGCCTCACCTTCTTCCATCAAAGACTGCAATTGCCTGATTGCTTCTTGAGCAGCCATACCCATGTCCGATCCTCTTCCCCTCTTCACAAGAATCGCCAACTCAGCAGCCCAAAAGAACCAAAGAACGAAAGAACATGGATCGGATCCAACTTGGGTGTCGCTTGGAATTCACTCCCCGTTCGTCTCCAAGCTCCGAAAGTGAAAAGAGGACATGCAGAGAGCGAGGGAGGAGATGGGTATTCGGCAATGGAGAGAAAGTTTGGACCTTTGGCCGAGGCTCACATCGTTGAGGAAGGGATGGCTAAAAAATGGAAACAATCAGACTTCCCGCACCTTTATGCGTACAGCTTCCTACGCTTCCCTATTTTCCAAAAGACCAGAAGAGGTGGACTAGCCAATTACTTCGACTACTCTCTTTCCTCATTCAACTTATTTGTTCCATTAAACACTAGGAAAATTAATTTAGGATATAAGTAACTTTTTTTTTTTGACCCAGGATCCGCCGTACAGCCGATAGCCGGCGAAGCAAATTCAGGGCGACGCAAGCGCAGGGACCCATCTCCCATAGCGCCGCACTTAAGTCGCGCAATTACGCTCGTAGAGAATCGAACCCCCCAAGCGGGATGGGGGAAGTCCGCCCGAGCCAACGCGCCCACAGCGGGGTGGATTATTTATTTATTTATTTATTTATTTTGTGTAATTTATATCTACCATATGTGAAAATCTCAAAGCGTGTTTTTATTTAGGGCTTCGCTAGCTAACGGCCTTTGGGTTAATGTGAAAGTAATGATTTATTATGAGTCACGAATTTTTTGAAATAATGGACACCGCAATAATTTATAATAATTTGTTATTTAATTTTCTATAATCAAGTTATTTTCACAATAAATTAAAGAGTATCATCAAATTATTTCTTTTTTATTTTCTTTACCTTTTTCCCACGAGTAGATTAAGGTTATGCAATTATCTACTCAAACCTTTAGAAAAAGCGCATATGTTTAATTAATGAATGATAAGATGCGTATCCACATTTAATCTAGTGATGCGAACGCGGGAAATTTCTTTTTAAAGCTAATCATTCGATGAATCGTGACAACAATATCTAGATATATTCCCACACAATAAGGTGAATAAACACTCTAATCACATTGTGACTTTAATTTTAACCCACTTGAGAAAATGATGAAAAGAGAGTATTTTCAGGAGGAAAGCAGTATTTATATATATTTATATATATATATATCTTGTTTTGTCGGGTAAAAAAGTCAATGAGAATTGAGATAAAAAAAAAAAAGTATTGGAAAAACAAAGAGAAGAAAGGAATCCATCAACTCCAAGAGCAAAAAAGTCTAGATGCCTCCACAATAAACATGACAAATTCTTTTGCCCAACTCCTTTTTGTTTTGTTCTTTAACTTTCTTTTAGCTTATTATCTTTTTCCTGTATATTCCAATACTCAATAGTTGCTAAGAATGATCGGCCGTGTGGCTCAACTGTTCAATACATCACACCACACCACCCTTCCATCACAAGGAAATTCGGTTGAAATCACCAAAAAGCATATCCATCCTTCAACAACCATTTTTTATAATATTGCCAACAATTTTAATAAGCTAATTACTTACTTTTTTATTCCCCCTTTTTTTTTATTTAAGCCCCATTTCCTCATATTTAGAAAGCGGAAATTGACTGCCCACAAAAAGAATCTGCTAAATGTCAACAAAGATTGGCCCAAGATTCAGGCAAGTCTGCTTTTTTTTTTCCTCCTCATTTTTTATCCCCTCCTCTTTTTTCCCTCTCTCTTCAGTTTTGGAGAGATGTATATATCTTTTTTTTTTAATATATATATTCTCAAGAGTTAAATAGAATAAAGAAAGACTTAAGTAAATAATAAATGCAAGGTTCGCGGTGGAAGTGATAAGGAAAGGTCGGTTGTTCATGTCAAAATTGACGGCTCGTGTGGGGTTCGTTGGTAAGTGACACCTTAGACGCCTAGACGGCATGCATTAATTATTGGCGTTGATACACACACATAGAGAGAGAACATTATATTATAGACTTTGAAGGCGTGGCTTGGTAAAAGAAGACGCAATGTTGGAATTATGGAAAATTATTTAATTTTGAAAATTTAAAAATTAAAATGCAATTGGTATTGTAATAAAAGTCTAATGCACTATCTTCTTTAAGGAGCCTATGCAGGCATGTCTTGGTAAAAGAAGACGCAATGTTGGAATTATGGATAATGACATAATTTTGAAAATTTTAAAATAAAATGTAATTGGGTATTTTAATAAAAGTCGGATCCACGATCTCCTATGGGGAGCATGTAAACATTTGACTTGCCAATGGGAGGACCATTTATTTTTATTTTTTTTGGACAGTCAAAAGGGGCAGACCGTTTATACCAGTTTGACCAAATCTCGATTTTGAATTTCGGTAGGTTATATAGGCCTTCAATTATGACTAAATCCAACAACCCAAAATCACCGACTTAAATTTTAAATTTAATGAAACTTAATAATTTCCAGAAGAATGATAACATAAAAAGAAAAATCTATGACGCCTACTTCGTCGTTGAGCTGTCGTACTTTTGCGTAATTGCCGGTGGAATAGAATTTTGGGGGTAGGGGGGTGTTGATTTTCAGTAATTTGATATTTCAAGTGACGATGACCGGATGAAGAAGGGAAAATTGATGGAATTAAGGACGATTAGTCGGGCCGATTTAACCTTGAAACTGAATCAGATTGGTGTTGCTCCACTAATTTTAGGACGTTCTAACAAGAACTAGTCTGATTCTTAATTTCGTATTTTAAAATCATCTTTAACCGGTTTGGTTCATGGTTTCAAGGTTGAATCTATCTTATACACCTTGTCTTATTTAACAAGAAAAAGTAAAAAAGCAACTAGGGAAAATAGAACCCGTGACCTCCAACAGTTAGCCACTATCCTAAAGAGATTTTACTAGCATAGGTTTAAAATAAAATCATGATATCATTTCATAATTTTCACAAAACAAATCCTGAGCCATCTCGATTTCGGGCCAATTTCAAAGTATAAATAGTTAAGTTATCGATTCGAATCTTTTGAAATTGTGAATTATTGATTAAATTTCAGGTTTCGATTTTCGTATCAATCCATTTCAAAACTGATTATCCCTAAAAAAAAAAAAGGCCAGATGACAATATCACGAGATTTCCCCTATATGCAATGCATACATATATATATATATATATGTATATATATATATATGATTCTGCAAAATGAGCGTTTCCGTGACGAAATGGGAAGGTGAAGGCTCTTTTAGCTGTATCCATGAATTGAGAAGAAGAAGATGAAAGACTCAGAACGCGTCGTCGGACGAAATTTCATTCGAGACGAGTCGCTCCCACGCAGATCGTCAGCTTCCTCGAAACATCTGCCCGTCCCTTTCTTATTGACTTTAATTTATTGACCCCTAACTCTGCTTGTGAATCGCGCTCGCTTTGGGTACCTGCAAAGGAAAGGATAAAAAGAAAAAAGAGGTGATTTCACCCACGATAAAGAGAAACACAAAATGACAAAAAGAAGAATAAAATACGACTCGCCTTCTAACACCTGTGGATCCACTTTGGAGGGAACTTTTTTAATTATTTTTTTTTTCAAAAAATTCTTAAATTATGCCCACCACCATAACAAATTTTCAATTTTTTTTTTTATGGTGAAAACGCCAAATTAGTACCGATGTGACAGAAGTAACCAAAGTCTACCCATAATCAGCTTTGTTTGTTGTGACACAATTATCTCAGACCTTTTTATTTCACGTCATCAACCAATGAACTTAATTTCTATCGATGCAACAAAGACTATGATGCAATTTTGGGAAATTTGGTGACACAAAAAAGATGGGATGTCGACATCATTCACAGCTTTTGACAACATGATAAAAGACTTAGGATATTAATATCGCTGTGGGCATAATTTATGGCTTTTTCTGTGGTACTAGAGCCTTGATCATTAAGAAAAGAAAAAAAAAAGGAAATGTCGGGCAACTAGGACCATAACTCCGATTACTTGGACAGAAAAGAAAGTTGGAGTAAAGACAGAAAAGGAAGGTGCTAAGGACCGTTGCCGGCCCCAAAAAAAAAAGCTAGCGACCCACTTTCCTGTGAGTTTTGGGCCCGGCAACATCCTTTACCTAAAAAAGTTATCAATTGAAGTGATTGATCGAAAAATTTTAGCATTAAAAAAGTGTCATACAAAAATTATAACGCTTCTAATGTATTTCTCTTTATTTATTAATCTCTCTTCACCTTTTCGATAAAAGTATTGGCGGTGCCCTTTTTTCGAGTTAGGTTTTTCAATACTTTATGTCCGGTAATTGTGGAAAAAAATAAATAAATATACAAAAGCAATGTCATCTCAAGAATTGATAATTGCGCTCGAGCAAAGCGCATCTTTCCATGTGTTGCTTGGACATTTACAAGACCATGGGATGTCTCAACCCATGTGGTCGCTTTCTTGTTTTTTTTCATGAATATCCCAATAATGTACTTTGTAGCTTCCGAGGGCCGTTTTGCCGATGGAATAAAAGGGGGAAACAAATTATTAATCTAAAAGATTTTTTTTTCAATTTCCATTTTTTATTTGAAATAATTTGAGGAAACTTTTGAGAGAAATATAATACTAGGGAGCTTCATGGTATCCCTGACGGAACAATGTCATGCCTTGTATTCAAGGTAGTTACCTCATGTTAGTTATGTGTTACGTTACTAATCAATGAAGCAAACGATGATTGAAAATTGTTGGTATTAATTTCATCTTATTTCTCTTGAGGCTTAAATTGCCTCTTTTCGTTCTATAATTTGCACAATGTATTAGCAAGAGTGACAATAAAGGTCTCAGCCCAGAATTCATATCTCCCCAAATATGCAGTGTGCACCATCTAAGGAACGAGTTATCTTTAACGGCAATGAGAACTGAAGAGCTAATTTCTCATAGCAAAAGCACCGGAAATGCTCGTTCTAATCGTCTGCGGTTGCACTTGATGATAATGAACCTTCAAACGCAGGTCGCCTTTGTTTAATTAGTATAGATGCGGTGACATCATGCTGAGTGTTTTTCCAATATTAGGCTGATCCATATGACAAAGCTAAGGCTTAAACTCGCTCGAACCATTCTATCATCTTGAGTAAAGATTGACCTTCCTACTTCAGTCTTCATGAGATGGAGAGCTTGTCTGGAACAACATATGGACATCTATCAACACATGTTATAAGTTGATAAACTATCAACATCGTGACCCAATCTATCTGACTTTCGGAGTATGTCAACTATACACCTCGAATTCACTTAAAACCAAAGAAATATTCTCCAGGGGACTTAGAAGAACTCAAATTCCCTGAACTTCCCCCGATCAACTGCAGCTAGAGCAGCAATCTTTTCGCTGCTTGATGTGGTGAGAAAGATCGATCTCGACCACCTTTGGTATCTTGGGTGGGCTCGTGCATCTAATTAAAGCCCAGTTCACTCCTTCAAAGAAATGATGCTGTTTGATTGCTGTCGCCCCTCAAAGTCCAAAAGCTACCTTCTTCCCTCATAAGAACGTTCTCTGGCCTGAGATCCCGATGGCTTGTGGAGATATTCTAGGATTAGGAGAACCTCTGCCCCACAAAACCTGCAGATTGAAGGTGAAAAATCACCATACAAGCTTCAGAATAACTATTGTGCCCGTTTCATCTAATAATCATTACGTGGTTTGAACTGTGAATAAATCCATCGGGTTTCAGGACTCCGGCCACTAGAAAAATGACATTACAAGCAACTTATGCAAAAGTTTCAAAATCGTATGAAGATGTTTTAGTTTCATCTAATCATCATTATGCGGTTTCCACTTCTATGAATCATTACATTTTAAGACTCTGGGCACTTGAAACGACTCTTCCCGATTGAACAGGATAAAAGAGCTTTAACACTAAGTAAAAGTTGCAGTCTTGAAAACTTTTGCACGCTTCGCATTTTAACGGATTAGCGTAGTCTATTGCCATGACTTAACCAGATTCAGACAGAGATCTCAATGTATATGACGTGGGTGAGCTATAAAGATGAATCCCTCCCTATTAAGCATGGTCTAACTTCAAAACATGATGAGGAGTTAAGATGGCTCTCTCTTATCCTGAACAAGCTGAAAAATGTCTTAATCCCTCCCACAGAGATAGGAGTGACAACGGAACGGCATTAGGTTGTTGGAGTTGCAACGTTTCAGAATGATTATGAAATGGTCATACTAATTTATAGAAGACAATTTGTTGTGGCATGATCTGCTTGATGTGAAAGAATTTCGCACATCCATATCAAGAGCATTTCCCATACAAAAACTTACAGTTTACTTCAACAGGTAGCGCTAATTTATAAAGCCCTATTCCAAGCTAACACATGACCATCCGAAGTTCAAAAAAAATAAGAAATGTACCAATGAAGACTAGATGTACGTACTTCATCGCTTGCTCTGAAAAGTGCTTCTCAGGTTGCTTCTCTTGATACTTCTTGACTGGCTCGTTCAAGATGAGTTCTTTTCCAATATTTCATGGAGAGTCTCGCTGACATTATCTCTTCAATTTTTTGAAAATAAGCTAAGCATGACAAAACATCTAAACATGAACCTTTACTCATCAATTTCAAAGAGGAAAATGAGCAGGTCCTAGCTGTCCACAGACCCAAAATTTTCAGAGCAATATTATGCACTGGTCATCCAAACTTTATCAATAGAATTGTGTGACAGCTGATCTTAAATTACATGAACGCTACAAAGCAAACAAAACTTTAGGGGACATCAACAGCCCAAAAAAGCAGTCATTTCAACTCTGACTCTTCGCCAGAATCCAAAATATGACCCTTGTATCATAATGATCGGTAGTATACATTAAGATTCTTTAGTAAGCTTCATTCAGCATGTTCTTCAATCAAATGGCAAAAAGCCACCAGCTATGCTTCCTCCATTCTCAAACCAAGTTGGACAGCTGCACTACAAGCAGCAAATCAGCTGGTTTCAACGAGTGCTTTGCCTCTACCAACTGCTTATACTCCTACTTTCCTCTTTTCTTGTTTGCAGCATTCTTTTTCCTCAATGCCTCTCTCTTCTCCTCCCTTCAGCAAACCGAAGCACGCAATATAATTATGTAGTAGGTGACTTGGCATAAACAACAGGATATACACGATCAATCAAGATCAACAGACCACAAAAATTTTGTTATATTCAATCATGACTGTCTATGTATTCTGTGGGTTATAAACTTCACAATCAAGCTCAGCATATGCAAAATTCGACTTCTCCACATGAATAAATTCGAATAGAGAAAAGGCTCGAGACTGTTTTTACCTCATTTTAGATACTTCCGCTCGGGATGGGAATTTCCTTTTAGTTCTCTTCTCTCTGCATTAGACCAAAGCAAGCAATATGAGTCTACGGATGACTTGACATGAGCAAGAAATTCATGATTAAAATTGACTACAAGTGAATCACTAGTCATCTCTGTCTATGAGAGTTCAGTGGAGAAAACATGACAGACAAGCTGATGGCAGATGTAAAGGCCAACTCCTCTGCAATAAAAGAATACAAACATACAAAAACAGAAAATAATTTCACCTTGTTCCGGACATTTCATCTCTGGAAGGCCATTTCCCTCTAATCTTCTTAGAGTCGGATGGCAATTTTCTTTTTTTATTTTTCACGTCACCATCCTCCACAACAACATTATTTTCAGCAGCTTCTGTCTGATTCTGAGGTTCCTCAACTGTATCCTTTTTGCTGCTATCTTCCTCAGGCCCTGAAACTTGTTCCTCTGTTTCTGATGGTTCAGTAGGTACTGAAGTTGGCTTTGAATTGCTCATTTTCTTCAGCTGTCATGAAGAGAGACGAAGAATACAAAACCACATTGTACTGTTCAGTTACAGGAGAGGTACATGTAAATAACTCATGATATTATACAAAATGACAGCATCTTATACGTGGACCAACTTTCAGTCAAATACTCCGAACACCAAACAATCTACTCATCCTATCAAGATCCTAATTGAGTAAAGCTAATCAAATGACGTTTCAACTAAGATAACCGCAAGAAATGTAGAAACACATACCTTTGCCACAAAAAATCCGTCCATATTATGAACATGAGGGTAGAAACGCCTTGTCTTCTCCAAAGAAGGGTGAAATCGATGCTCCCTAAACCGGATAAACCTGCAAGTGCGAGCATAATGAATGATTCTGTTTAGTGAATCGGTTGCAACCAAGAGCACAAAAGCATACCCAGGACGCCCAAAGTCCAATCCACAAGGTACAAGTTTAACATCCCTTCTCCTCAAAGCATAGTCGATTACTGCTTCATTCTGCAAAATAGAAGCTATATAACATCCAAAAGAAGGCAAAATAAAATGAATATATCTAAGAATAATACCTCCGGAATCATGATAGAGCATGTGGAGTATACTATATAACCACCAGATTTTGAATTGGCATCCACCATGTCAATTGCCGCAAGTAACAATTGCTGCACATGAGTAGATTAATCACATGAAAGAAGCTTTAACCAGTAAAACTTAATAAGTGATAATTTAGGTAGGTGAGGAACTCATAAACCATAAAGCTTACTATTGATTTTTTTTTTTTTTTTTTTTTTGGGGGGGGGGGGGGGTGTTGGGGTTTTGGGGCGGCGGGGAGAGGGGTTTCAAGAAATATTGATCTAGGACAAAGAAGACATGCTTGTTGCAAGTTTTCAGGTATTTTACTGCTATCGCATGAAGTTCTACAAACAATCAGATGTATGCATTTTGTGATCAACTTTGACTCGCGAAAAAATTTGGAGGTCCTAATTGAAATGTAAATCAACTCAAACATCAATTAGATATGCCCAGAAGAAGTCATACCTTCTGCAGAAATGCAGACTTTTGTATATCTTCAAGGCTTTTGGAGGTTTTGACAGATTCATCTTTCGATATAACCTTCAAAGTGTTAAATAACACATTAGCTTCACAGAGCCGTGATGGCCAATGAAGTGTGCAGAAGAGGTGCAATCTAAGTATGATTTCTTACCCCAGTCCCACTGCAAGGTGCATCTAACAATACTCTATCAACTGAATTTACACCTATAATTTTAGGTAGCTGCAAAAGAAGACGCACAAAAATGACGTGAGAAGCCATTTGAGACTTGATTGATTGTAAATTATACTGAATCAATGATCAATGCTAAAGATATCTATTGCGTATACTCCATTCAGCAGAAATCTGTGGGTTCTCAATCGTGCATCCATTAGCAAAATCAATATTGCATTGCAATGTACATTCGAATTGTAGATCTGGTCCACCTTTATAATAATGGGGACCAGCAATTTTTTTCTTTGACAGAAAGTCATCTATAGCAGCAAAGAGTGGTCTGAGGATCATTTAAAGATTATTTAGTTAAAATAAGTTGCAGGAAAAAGCCATACACAGTAATTCGTAACCAGATTCTTTCCTTATATACAGAAGAAAGAAACATGTCCTCATCCAAAACACGGCTCTAAAGCTTCATAATCTCAAGGCTCTGAAAGTCCATATCCATAAAAATATATTGTAAAGAGGCCAGTAAGAAGAACTGACCTCCTTCCCATCATAATTGGATACTATTGTATTCGTCACACCCATCCGATGCAAATTAGCAGTGAGAGACTTCAGCCTTGGTGCCTTCATCTCATTTGCAAAAACCACACCTAGTAAAATGGCGCCAATAAATGCTGTCAGATTCACAAAATAGAGCATGCTTATGGGACCAATAGTTTTTTCATCCCCTGAAAAAGAAAAATTTTAGGCTTCCACTATCATCACTCACCAAAAAAAGCCATATTCTCTTACCACCAAGACAACACAGAATGTGAAAGTATACATACTCCAAATTAACCAAAATATGGAAGATCAAGTCAACTAATCACCAATGCCAATGGAGGACATACCAGCTTTGTTTCCTAGAGAACCAAATATCCAATCGTAACTAGTTCTAAGGAGGTTCATGGATATTGCTAAGGAGGTCATGCACCCTAAACAGGCATTAAGGACTCTATTGCAGGGATGATTGGAAAAAGAACTAAAAGTGAACCTGGAAGCAAGAGGATGGAGGATTGTGACAACAACCTTTGAGGATTACAAAGGACATGCTAGATGAAAATCAACTGCTTAAATAACAATTAGGTTATTTTCCTAATTAAATTAGAAATCTTTCTATAAGAGTTGAAAGATGTATTTCTTATTCAGTTTTGACTATAATTTTTTCCAGCTTTATTTGAATTAGCATATCGTGTTTCCTATCTAAGAGTTTCTAATATTCATTAATTAGTATATTAAGTCTAATTATAGCAATTGATTGGTATTGAACACCAAGATACAATTCTTCTCTAGCATGAACCTTAAGAAAAGCTCAGGAAGCTCTCAGTGTGATGCCTAGACTTTAACCTTTTCTTCCAAAATTTCTTTCTCAATCTTTTCTTCTTTTCTTTTTAAATCAGATTTTACCAATCTTTACAGTGAAAGCATGTCTACAAACTTACATCAAATTCATCCACAACTTTCATGTGGGTACTCTTCATAGTCCAGAAGAAGTGTCTCCAGATCTAATTCTTATCCAATCAGATTTTCCTACGTCCCAGGTCCTCACAAAAGAAGCCCCATTCATTTGTAATAAGCTATATAATCATGCAGTTCACACAGCAGGACTGCTACTTTTGGATCAATCTTTAAATAAAGAATACAGAGTAATTTAGCTGAATTTTTTATTTGATATCCCATAAACAACCAACAAATAGGAATTTGGGTGCACCCATGTGGAGATTTTTACAAAAGCACTCGCCAGAAAGCACCAGATCAGAACTTCACCATGTAATGGACAGTTTGTCACAAGATAAATGTACGTTGCCAAAGAATGCGTGATCAATGTGAAGCGCATAAAACATTCATGTCCAGCACATGTCTATGCACATTGATTGAATTAAAACAGAAGCCAAAACTTACCACTATTTTTCATTAGAGCTGCAATATATGTTGTTTTACCTCCAGGTGCAGCTCTGCAACATGTGAAGATTGTACTCAAATATTAACACATGTAAACAAGATTGACTTGCAAGGCAAGGAGTGTTATTAACCATGGACAAAAGAAAGAAATAACGATATTATTGTACTGCAATCAGTTAAGCAATCTGCTGTGCCTCATCTTGCCTGCATGGACACACTAAAGTGACCCAACATGTGGCGCCGATTCAAAATTCCACCAATTAGGCAAACGAGTGTACATAGCTACGCCTCCAATATGGAGTCATTCTCTCAAAACTTTCAAGACTCAGGTTCTTAAAGAGCAATGAGAATTGAATTCATCACGGAAATTAAAGTGACTAGAAGCTTAGACATAGTTATATCAGGTACTTCAGAATATCTTACGCCATGTCAACAATTCGTTCTTTTTCTTGTGGAGCAAGTGCCATCACAGGCAAAAACGAACTTGCACTTTGCAGCTGCAAAATTTAAAAAGGTCCTTATAGCATCACAAAAGATAATGCCAGAGAAAACCTCAAATGCAAAAACTAGGAAATGATCTACCATGTAGAATCCTGCCATATATTCAGGAGTTGCACCGATAGGCACTTGTGAATCGTAAACAACTAAACCAACCTGAGAATCCATCAGAAAATACCATCAAAAATTGATAATGACATGTGATGAGAGGTACACACACACACACACACACACACACACACACACACACACACACACACAAAGATCTTGATGACTAGGTGATGGTTTACCTTCGACCACTTGCTTAATGGATCCAAGTTTACTCCTCTGTTGATTAAAACATCAGCCAGATCCCGTCTCCTTGTCTACGAGAAATGCAAACAACTTTTTGATTAGAATGCAGATAATAAGAAGAGAAATATCATCTAGCAAGTACACTCAAGAAAAAGAAATTGCATTTTCTAACAGCAGGAAGACAAAAAAAGGAGGAAGACTATCCTGACTACATCAAACAAGCAATGTACTTCTTTTGTTTTACCTTTAAAGTATTTGTACGTAGACATATAGGTCGAGGTTTCTCAAATGCTTCAATAAGTTCCATAAGCTCAACTGGCGGGAACATCTGCAGAGTAACAGAAATCAAAGCACAGAACACTTAGAGCACAAAGTAGTTTTTTTCTTTATACAAAGAAAAGGAGTACCGAGATGTAAAACTGAAAAAAACCAGATAGGAGAGGAAATGGTATTAACATAGAAATATCATTCATGATTCCATTGTTTGTATTGATAAAGCAGTTCGATCACCTCCATCAAAGCCCCAATAAGGAAGTCATTGTAACCATAATAGGAAGCTAGATCCTTTTTAAGTTGCTCAACATAGTCCTTCCTCGTTGTTCCCTCTTGCTTCAGCACCTTAAGATTTGACAACACTCGAACAACTGACAGAAAATTTTCATGAACAAGACTTCAAAAGATTGATCATAAAAAAAAAGTATGAAAAATATATAATGAGCGCATTACTGACTTTCTCTTATCCTCCTCTGCATATTTGGAAGATCGGGTGGCCTAAGAGCCTCTTCCTCAAGTTCCTAAATTACAAGAATTTGCATAGACAAGGAATTAGATAACAATAAAAAGTTGACTTACACATTCCTGCAGAAGAAATGTCACCACTATATCAAAAACATAACATATATCAGCACAGCGGGAATGCCAATAGCACCTCACAAATTTTGCACGGGAGTCGCATAGAGAATAGAGAAGTACCTCCTTAGTTGGCAATCTGAACTCATCAGATTCCTCTTTGATGTTAAGCTGCATTTCGGCTCCTGCTTCTTCCTCTATCCTAGCCCTTTCTTCATCGATAGCTCTGGACTTCTGCTCAATATCCGACTCATCAGAATCAGAATCTGAACCAGAATCTGAATCCTCATCCAAACTAGAAGCTTTATCTGGACAAGGCAAATGCTTTTAGCAGCACGCAATCGGAACACTCAAGAGAAAAACATCCCATCTGTAAACACAAGGAAAGACCAAAGACTATAATCATGGAGTACATTAACCTTCATCTCCACTTCCTTGGAGGAAATCATCGGCCAGCGGATCATCTCCATCAGAGGATCCTTCAGAACCAGAATCGCCAGTTCCGTCTTCCTCCACTTCAGATTCCTGGTGCTCTTCGATGTCTTCGCTCTGATCGTCCGATTCTTCGAGGATGTCATCTTTCTTCGACCGCTTCTCAGCAAACAAATCATTCTTCAGCTTCTTTTTAGTAGGCGGGGGCTTCACCGCCCTCGCACCCTTCTTCTTCTTATTAAGAGCCGGGGCACCCATCGATCTGCCACCAAACTCACCCTTAGTTTCTAGTTGATGTAGACTATAGGTTGACTACTTGAGGTGTATTTGTAGACTTGAAATTTCAACTTGATCTGCAGAGTGCGGCATGACTCGTAAATTAAACAGATGGATGCAAAATCAAGGTTCTAGAAGGATGGCCTTAAGACTTTCACTTCGTGAAAGTATCAACTCAGAACAGTCAACATTCTACACGCCATGGACCACTGAACCTTTCCACACTGCATCGCCAAGACAAAAGAAAGAGATGACAGAAACTACAGGACACCGAAAAGAGGTACTTCAGAATTGACTCAAGCGGAAAGGATGCAAATAAGCATCTAACACTAGGGCTTACACCTAAAAACGCCGGAAGTACATCTCAAATGGGATGACAAACATCGAACTCAACTACCCGGAACTACAGAGCTCTACCCAGGATGCGCGACGGCCCTGGACCTCAAAAAAGCTACCTAAGGTCATCGCCGACTCAGTTGACCTCGATTTACAGCCGAAACGACAATCGAAACAACGTGCACGGTTCCTTCATCATCCGCAATCGCGGTTTTCAGACAGAGAATCGAATCGAAAAGAACTTAATATTCCGAGAAAGAAGGCCCCCCGAATTCCTTGCTTCACCGCGAACTGACCACCGTTCAACGAACACGAAGAGCGCCATCATCGACGGTGCGGAACTGGAGAGGACGGACGGCGAGAAAGAAAATACCTGACGAGCAGGGCGGCGGCGCGGCGCGGCGCTGGAAGAAGGAGAAGAAGCGACGGAGAGGAGAGGGATTGGAGTTTCTGATATTCGCCGGCGAGGGGTTTAGGGTTTATTGGTGGAGAAGACGCAGCGCCCGTCGTGTAGTGTTGGTAAAAAGACTAAAAGGTAATTGCCGAAAATATTATTTTTAGATAAATTAAAGTGTGTTTTGAGATTTTTATTTGGGAAAATTCTTTTTAATTCGTGTCGCGTACTTTTGGGTTCGGCAAAGCCAAGCTATCACGCCGGGGGACTTTTTATTTATTTAAGTTTAGTAATATCATGCCCATTTATTCTCGAAAATAATTATCTAAAAAATATTTTTTAAAATAATCATTCAAATAGCTTGAAATAATTAGTTAATAAAGAATATTTTCATTATCAACAACAATTTATATGTAAACAATTCTCGTAGATGATGAAAACATTTTTTATTAATTAATTTTTATTAAAAATACAAGCAATAGTTTTAGAAAGATGTTTTTCAAACTATTTATTTTTTGCGAAAAGAATACATCCTTAGTCATTGATGTCACAATTCCCGAAACGTATAATATTCCTTCAATTAGTGTTGACACCTAAATTATGTAATTATCTTATCTAAATTTGATTTGGATATTTTATTACCTAATATATGTTTGTCAATATCTAATTTGCAAATTTTAGCGATAAGCATATCCCCTCGATTAGGATTTCTATCAATTTTTTATTCTATCTATAGAGTTTTAGATGGAATAATTAATCATGCGAGAATATTTAAAATTGATATTTTGATATTTGAAACTTAAGATTAATTTATCGATTTTATCCGCGGAACGATCACGTAGGTTAGATATTGTTTCCTATTTTGAACTATGGATGACATCCTTGACAAGTGGACGATATCTCGTGATTTGGGTGATTGTCCTATTTCATTTGTATTCCTCGTTCGAAAAGATCGCATGTAGATTAATTAGCACATGTTAGACAACTCTGCACGACTAAGTAGATTTCATATATTCTTCATAAGATTCTAATTTAAATTAGGAATTGACATAGTTAATGCCTAAATTAAATAGTTTGAAATAATTAGTCAATAAAAAATATTTTCATTATCAATAACAATTTATATATAAATAATTCTCGTAGATGATGAAAATATTTTATATTAATTAATTTTTATAAAAAAATATAAGTAATCATTTTAGAAATATATTTTTCAAACTGTTTATTTTTTGCCAAAAGAGTACATCCTTAATCATTGATGTCACATTGATGTCACGATTCTCAACACGTATAATATTCCTTCGATTAGAATGAATTTTGTTATCTCAACACGTATAATATTCCTTCGATTAGAATGAATTTTGTCGGTGTCATAATGCTTTCGCATCTTCTCCTTATGTATAATTCTCATTGGATTTAGTAATTTCCTTAACATAATGCGCTTCCCATGGCTCCGATCGGTGTCGCCGGCGAGAGAGAGAGGGAAAGAGAAAGAGGGAAGGACGGTGGATGATGGAGGCGACACAGTGGAGAAGCCGAAGTCAAAGTCCTAACTTTCAAGTAGCGAGCAAGACAAGTTTGTTCCTTAATTAATTTATTTTTTTTTTGGGGAAAATGACATGACGATCAATGTAATCCATCGCCTTTTAATTTATTAAATATAAACCCCAATCATAATATAATGTGTGATTTGATCTCTCAACTTTTAATTTATTCGATATGATTCATAAACTTTTGATATATGTTTATTTTATTCCTTAAATTATATGAAATTATTCAATATTATCCATCAACTTGAATTAATATTTTTTTAAAAATAATCATTTAAATAGCTTGAAATAATTAGTCAATAAAAAATATTTTCATTATCGACAACAATTTATATTTAAATAATTATCGTAGATAATGAAAATATTTGTTATCAATTAAAATTTATAAAAAATACAAGTAATTATTTTAGAAATATCTTTTTCAAACTGTTTATTTTTTACGAAACGAACACGTCCTTAATCATTGACATCACAATTCCCGAAACGTATAATATTCCTTCAATTAGAATGAATTTTGTCGGTGTCACAACGCTTTTGCTTTTTCTCCCTATGTACGATTCTCATTGAATTTAGTAATTTCCTTAACATAATGCGCTTTGGTAATATATGTGGGAATTCCTACTTAACTTGATTTCTCGACTCCTTCTCAATTAGGGTTTTTCTTTCAAACTTTTCTCATGAACTAATTCAAAAGATGTCTTGTCAACTGATTCCATTACTAAAAAATAGAAATACACAAATTAATTACAGGAATTTAATTCTGCGCCCTATCTATATTTTTGCATAGCAACTCACAACTTGATAAGTTAATTATCCACATAGGCAATTCATAAATAAACAATACCACCAAATTCACATAAGAATGAGATTTTATTGATTATAAAATAAAATATGTTGATAGAAGATAATATGAAACTTTGGGTCTGAACCCGAATCAAACCGAATTGGCTTAGTCTAGGCTGAAATGCCTAGCTTCAGTCGGGGCTAGAGATAACGGGCCCAAAGCCTTCAGGCCGGGCTTATATTGCCAAAACTCGGCCCGCCCGGCCCATCATCTTACGTAATAAATATAACTAGAGAAGACCGAGGGTTATTGCTCCGAAGTACTAGACTCTATTATGTAACAAACAGAAGGGATTAATGCAAGCATGTATTGGCAAATCTAATGTCAAATGCAAAACATACGTTTTCTTTAAGGAGTTGAAGATAGCTAAAGAGAGAGCTATAACTGGTTATCCCAGCGGCCTTTGGTGCAATGGAGCAAGTACCACTTTAGAACAAGCTCAAAATGTAACATGTCATTGGGTGACTAGTATAAAAGCTTCAAAGAGTAATACTATTGATGCTGGAGACAATCCTATCATCTGTAAGTATAATGATGTGCGCAGCTAATGGGAAGGATTCATTAACAAAGAAGAATGCAAAAGCCAACTCCGCTAAGGTGATGTGTCCAAAGATCAAAGAGAGATTGGATCTTCATTATCATACAAGCCTAGGATAGAAGCCGTCTGAAACTAGACCGGAAGGAACATCCAGAGGTGAAGAGACTTCTTGCAACACTAAGTTGCGTCTGGTTTAAAAGCCAAAATTGTCGAGTCAAAAATTGGTTTAAGTCGAACCGGTTTTGTAGGCTCTAGTGTTTCCAAATTACTAGAGACCGAAACAAGTAAAAACTGTCGCTTTCATTTTTTTCCAGACCTGAATAAGGAGGGGGGGGAAAGGAAATATTGAGCCAATTTGCGTCTCAAAGATTTTAAGAAAAAAGAAAACAAAGAGAGTGATATGGGCTCGGCAATAGGCTGATATTTTCTTATTGAAACAATGCAGCGAAATTGCTTTTGGATTGTAGAAATACTGGAAGGGGAAGGCGGTTTTTTAGAAACTGTCAATGAAAAGGCAAACTAAGAATATAAAAAATTAGAAATATTTCTAGAATCAGACGCATCCAGAATACAGCTTAAGCTCAAAGTAAGAATAGAACGTGTAGCCCTAATATTTTAAACTTCCGGAGGAGCTAAAGAGATACCTAAAGCTAAATAAAGCTCAATGCAGGCTACTGGCTACTGCAATCTCTCTTCTGCATCTTTCATTTAGAATGTGCACAAAACAAAAGCTTGCTTAGTTAAAGATAAAAGGAGTCCCGAGTCCCATGTCGAAGAGAGGAAATATCGTGGAGAGATTTATAACCTAGTCCTGCCATCATAAGGGTTAGAACCCCTTTTGCCATTTGGGCTTCTCCATCTGATGACCTCACCTTGACTTTTATCCTGCTCCTTGTAAATAATTACTCTATGAAAAAGGGGAAAAAAAAAAAACTCTTTTGCATCCACCACCACACTATTTCCTATTCATCCATATCATCAGAGTCTCAGGCATACCTATCAGCCGTTCATTATGCCAGGAAAAATTAGAAAAACCAGCATAAAATAACAACTTCATACGCTACCGATGAACCATGCGTTGGAGTTAAATAAGAAACAAATACTTGTCATCTCTTGGACATCCTAAAACAGGAAAGGGAAATAATGGATTTTCTCGCTAATTTTGAAGGAGGATTTTCGATTTGACAAAGAAAGGGCACTCGGTGAAGCTAGATCTTCTCTTGTGCTCCTAAATGCAGATAGCAGAGGTGAATCCTGGCGCCAACTAGAGGACAAAGCCAATAGGGCATAAATGAAAGCCCAGAAATCCCAAATGGTGTCACTTGAACAGATCTGGATTGAGCCAGTCCCTACAACAAGAAAAGTTGCAATCACAAATTCCATCAAACATCAAAACTATGAAGTTTTTCTTTGGCCCCAAATATACCATTAAGTTGACATCGGTAGGGGGAGAGAATGTGAAAATGGGGCTTACTTGCTTATGTCATCAAGATGGTCATCAAAATCGACAACATTTTGCCATTTTTCAGATGCCATGTAATCCAACAGGACTACATTCGCAGTTGGTTCCTTGGTAATTAACCGGTTACTTCCGTCTGATGAGACTAACTTCCAGTTCTTAGATGAATCCCGTGTGTAAAGCTGATATGACAGGAGAAAATTTGATTTTAATATGCTAAGTTGAAGAAACAGAATAGTTTGTGTTGATGTTATACCCATACTGACCAATCAATTTTCAGCATACACAAAGCCTCATTATATCCGCAAGAAATGGGACAAACAGACAATGACCAAAAAGATAAAGAGATGAAAAGATTTGCGTTGGACACCAGTCCAACAATCTATTCCGTATGAGAGATCGGAACAATACTTTTCTGTTGGATGACATCAACATTGACACTGCCGAAGAACAAACTAATACAGAGAGCCACAAACAAATCCATATAGATTGACTAAATGAAAACTACTGATGCTTCTGCACAAAAACAAAAGAAGATTACCATCTCCAACAATTTCAAACATCCAATGGACTATGCAGTTTTATATGAAGCATGAAGAGAGTAGCAGGGAGTAATAGGAAAAAGGCAGTGAAATACTGGAAGCCAGAAACTCGGGAAATGAAGGTGTTATATTTTGCAGTTGGCTTTATATAAGAGGAAGTGTCAAAAGAGCTGCACTCAGAAACACAAGCCGTTTGGAGACAAGCTCTGAAGAATCCCAACCACACATGTTATTAAGTCTGCTGTACAAATATAATGCACTATGAATTGATTCCATTCTCAAAAGAGTCAGAACTTCCACCTCAAAGATTGTCCAATCAACCTAAAAATAATTCTGTCTCTGAATCTTAACATAGTGACTACACGAGGAATTCGAATTTTTTTATCACAAACAAACGAAACGTTCAAGAGAATAAACTCGAGTTAAACAAACACACCAGACACCTTCTCTCGTACATGCAGAGTCCAATGACAACTAGTTGATGACTGACAAGAAGGGCAGCAAAGATGGAGAGGGAAAGACAAATATCACGTCTTAAAGAAGACTCGAAATCTCTCAAATTCACCGCATGAATCTTCTATGCAGAGGAAAATATCACTAACCTGCACGACAGGAGACCGATCCTTCCCATTCGACAAAGCCTCAAGCTTCTTATTATCTAACTGCACAGATCAACCAAACACGTTACAAAAAACCTGCAACAATACCATCACATCAACCAAATGCACAGCGATGGTACCTACCAGAAGTACTGCGGCCTGCGGAAAGTAGCGAAAGATGTGGTCTCCAATATTTCTAGCAATACCACCAAGCTCGGTATCATCGTACCTCTCGTTCGCATGAAAGTACCCCACTATACTCATCCCCTTCGATCCATAATACTCCTCTACCTGGATATGTCCAAGCAATCGAATCAAACAACCACTCAATAATTCAACTCTCACTCGCAAAAAAAGCAATCACACCATTAGAGCATTCTGTTAAGGAAGAACGACACGTTATCTAATCGATTTCCAATCCCAATGATAAATTCCAAACGAGGAAACGCCGCAGATCCCGATTTAGGGCCACTGATTCCGAATGAACCGAACGGACACAGAATTCGCGAGAGAACAATCTCGGCGGCGGACAACACAACCCACCATCACCCGATCGTTTCTCATGCAATCAAAACCTAGACACGACAAGGCCACTTCAAATCCGACCGAGCGGAAGGCGAAAACTGCGTCGGGGAAGAGAGAGGGAGAGAGAGAGAGGCTGACCAGGAGGAGGGAGATCTCGAGATTGGGGAGGAGGCCGAGGTGGGAGTGGAAGAGCGGGACGGCGTCGAGGACCTCGACGGCGTCGCCGCGGTCGGAGAGGCGGCCGAGGAGGACGCCGTTGACGGCGGCGGACTTGTGCTTGAGGGCGTGGAGGACGAGCTTTATGTAGGCGTTCTGCGCGATCTCGTACCGCAATTCGCCGCTTCCCATGGCTCCGATCGATCGGTGTCGCCGGCGAGAGAGAGAGAGAGAGAGAGAGAGAGGGAAAGACGATGGATTGGATGATGGAGGCGACACAGTGGAGAAAGCCGAAGTCAAAACTCCTAACTTCCAAGTAACGAGCGAGCGAGCAAGACGAGTTTGTTCCTTAATTTTTTTTTATTTTTTATTTTTTATGGGAAAATTATGCAATGGATTACATTATCCATCGTCTTTGAATTTGTTAAATATAAATACTCCAATCATCATATAATGTGTAATTTGATCCCTCAACTTTTAATTTATTTGATGTAATCCATAAAGTTTTGATACATATTTAATTTATGTTTAATTTATTTCTTAAATTATATGAAATTATTCAATATTGACTTGAATTAATATAAATACGTCATTTACCATTTTTATATAATTCATGGATTAAGTTGAACATGTATAAAAAAATTCAGGGATCACATTACATAATAACTTAAAGTTCATGCATCACATCGAATAAACTAAAAATTTACAAATGATATTGCACATTAAGTCAAAATTTAGAGATTATTTAAGTCACTATTCTTTTTTTTTTTGGTATTAATGGTTTTTTTTTTTATCTATCTGGGATTCTTTTCTCCTTCTTTTCTTTTACAAATTTTTGCTGGATTTCAAGATTGATTTTCGAGCATATAAACAAACTTTTATTTTTTTTTCCTTTTACTTTAATCTAAATCTTGCGGCAAGAATTCATTTGGGACCAAAACGCTTGAAATTTTTATCGTATACAAATATTAACACTTAAATTTACATGTGATTTCTTATAATTCTAAAACTTGAATAATGTTATAAGTTTTGGCAAATAAGTAACAATTTTTTTTAGCTTTTGCTAAAGTATAAACAAATCTTGGCAACGTATACGGTAATGCATACATATTCAAGGATGAGTAGAAAAATCGTGAAGTATGAATCGGACATACTATATAAGAGCAATATGATAGACCGTGTAATTAATCATGAAATTACGATTCATTCAACTAGGATGTGCATGTACTTAGTGAACAAGCTTTTATCTTGAATGCAAATAATAAAAGTGGTCCTATATCTTATTTGAGTGACTTTATCATTACTTTGTATACTTTTTTTCAAATCATTTCACAATTTAATTCTTGTTTAATGTGAATCCATGAAATCATTCAAAATCATGGAGATATGAATATTGACATGTAAAATATTGGAGAAAAAGTTTATATTTTCTATAGTTTGAATTATATCTATTTTGTGATGGAAACACTTGTGAGTGACTCTTTGTTAAACAGAAAAAAAAAAAAAAAAAAAAAAGAGGAAGAAAGAAAGAAAGAAATTAAAGGTCTACATAGTAATGTTTTTGTTTCTTTATTAATTTTTTTGCTCTTTTATTTCCCGAAAAAAAAAAAGAACAAAAATCCGTGTGATAACGTTAGTTAATTTTTCTATTTCTCGGGAATAAAAAAGTGGCCAGGGAGTAGAATTAGAACATAAATAAAAAATAGAAAAAAGTGATTTCTTGTTCCGAGAAACAATTTCTACAAATAAGTCATTTTCTTTCTTTTTTTTTTCTTTTCTTCTTCTTCATTTGCTAATCGTTCGGTTGAGACTCGCCAGCCACTATTGTTGTTGCCGATTAGAGGAGGAGAAAGAAGAAAGGAAAATAAATATTAAAAGAAATTCTATGGCACCAAAAAAAAAATTGCGGGTTGTACTGAACATATTCTCGTTCTTTTTCTATTCCACGAATAAAAATTGTGTATAGTTACCAAAAGTATTGTTTTATTTGGGAATTATTTTATGGAATAGAAATAGAGAAAAATTATTTCTAAAAAGAAATTGTTCCCTATAACATAAATGTTATTAAACGCACCTTAAAGCAGCAAGCCTTTATTCTTGTATTGGAAAAAACCAATGAAGATGTATGATATAAGATCTAATTCATATGAAAGATTAAATTGCCAACACTACACTTTTGAACTCACTATATGAATCTGCCCAACAAACAAATTTCTTGAGTCTTCAACTTTCTTTAAGACATGAAAGAACAAGATTAATTTTGGCCCAGTTCTCTAAAATATCCTGAATTTTTTATTTAATGTCGAGTTTGTCTTCGAACTTTTTATTTTTTATTTAGAAAAATCCCCAACTTTCATTCTAATCCCAATCCATCCCCTTGTCTAAATAAAATCATTGGTTCTTTAAAATTATCAACATCGAGGCTAATTAGACATTCATTAACAACATCACCTTCACTTTTATATGAAACAGTCTCTCAATGTTGATAATCTTAAAAAAATCAGTAACAATGTTTAGACAAGTAGACAGATTTGAAACTAGAGTAAAAGTAACAATTAGTTATTTAAAATTATGAACATCAAGGCTAATTAGAGGTTTACTATTAACAATTAGTAAAAATCATCGTTTCTTCAAAATTATCAACATTAAGGCCAATTAGAGGTTCAATTTTAAAACTCGTATACTCATCAATAGCAACGCCACCCCCCCATCAAGGCTAAGAAACAACCTCTAAATGTTGAGAATCTTGAAGGAATCAATTACAATATTTGGACATGTATACAAATTTGAAACTAGAGTGAAAGTTGGGAGGTAGATTTAAAATTTGACTTAAAGTTGGATTTTTTTTTAGAATTAGTTGATTAATTCATGCATTTTTTGTGTTTTTCTCATAAGAATTCATGTCCATCTTGGATATAGTCTTTCCATGAGGCATCTCCAACTCATCTTGCTATGTAACTGTACCATCATTTCCATAGTAGTCAAACCCGGCTTGCTAGAGCATTACTACTGATTAAGGTAGTATGCTTTAACCTAATTTGACTATTAATATTGGGTATTGTAATAGGTTTAAGCCTAAATATATGGTTAGAACGATATTCATGCTAATACTAAGAAGCCACCTTAGGAAAAGAGGGAAGGGATGATCATTGATAGAGGTGGAGTCAAGCGTCAAGCCACCACAATGTCACTCATTTCCCAAAGGCTGACCCCCTTCAACGGCTCTTTTATTTCACTGTAAAACGTATATCATGTATGTATAAGGTTTCTTTATTGGAGAACCAACTATGGTGTTGAGACACCCAAACGGCCATTGCCCCACTCAACATCAAAATCAAATGATCATCACGTCCTTGATTACTATGGGAAAAAGCAAATAGGGTATTGAGAACTCATCAAACATGAGATAGCATTGCATATGGCACACCATGATCGAAATTTCATGGGTTAAAAAGCAAGCCTCCTGCACCTTTTGTCCAATGAGAAAAAAGTATAGGCTTTTACTTTTTGTTAAGGCCATCAAATGGGTAAGTTGGGCTAGGTTGAGTCGAAAATGATTGACCCGAATTCATCCATTTACTTATAATACAAATTTAATGGCCCAAACCCAACTTCACTTGCATTACTAAAATATATTCATATCTAATAGAACCTATGAAAACCCGTAACCATCTATTTAACTACTTTAAACTCTTCATGTGTATATCTCATTTGGATAATAAATTCCATATCAAATTAAAAAAATGAATTAACCCAATAAAAATCTTTTTATCTTCTCTATTTTTCTATTATTCCGTTCTCGGGAATAAGTTAGGAATGGAATTTCGTTTACTAACATAATTTCATTTTTCTATTTTCAGGACAAACTTTTAGCCCAAAAATAGGTTTGGAAATTAAATGAGGAACAAAAACTTTTCTACTTCTCTATTTCTATAACAAATTCAATAATAAAACTTTCTATATGCTCACTCCCTCTCTCTATGTGCAATCTCTCTTTCTCTTGTATCCATGTCTTTCGCGTGCATAGACTCGGTCGAACTTCTCTATCTCCTCTTTGCTCGAGTTCCGTCACCACGGGGAGTCTTACCAACTTATTGCCACTATATTGAACTCCACTTATCTAATGTTAGACATTGCCATAAAGTTTAGGAAAGCTTTTGAAATGATCGAAGAAGATAATTTATCTTTCTTAAGGGAGATTGACAATAATTCTTCTCAAGATGAAGAATGGAAAAATGCCATCATTTTTTCTAAATTTCCGAAATAGTTTTATGATGCCACAAAAAAGATGTCAATGAGTTCCTATATTACTTCAAATAATTATTTTGAGGGGATAACTATGTTGTATAAAATTTGAATGACGCGGCAAATTCTTTGGGCGCTAAAGCTTCAAACTATGGTTATAAAAATGAGAAGTTTGACAAGTACTTTGGGAGTCTGGATAAATTAAATATGATAGTGTTGATTACAGTCGTATTGAATTCCACAAAAAATTGAATTATGTTATGGACAAATTTATGATAATGGAGTGAAAATTGATAAGGTGAAGGTTGCTTTGGAGTATTTGTGTGGGTTTTATGAGTAATATTTTGTTGATTCTTCTAGTGAACAAAATTTTGATAGTTCAAGTGTCAATACTAGTAGCACCGATGACAATGAGTATGATATCCAAGCTTGGAAGCTTTATCTACGCGAAGAAAATAGTGTTTGATGAAACAAATTTGAGCTCGATCAATATCTTGAAGCTGAAAGTAAAAATATCCTTAATCTCGACCTTTTGATGTGGTGTAAGAGCATTAGATCAAAGTATAAAATCTTATATTTGATGGCTTGAAATGTTTTGTCTATTTTCGTGTTTACCATTGCTTTAGAATCGACATTTAGTACATCGGGACGTATACTTGATGGTTTTCAAAGTTCTTTAACTCCTACAATGGTAGAAGATTTGATTTGTACTTAAAATTGGTTGAAAGCTGTTTGTGTATCGATTAACGTTGAAGGGTACATTGAGAATGTGAAAAAGTTTAAGTCAGGTAAATTGTGTATAATTATTTTTATCTTGTAATTCATTCGTATATCTATCTATCGAGTGACTACTTTATTTAATTTATTTTTTTGGTTTTTAGATTTGGATTGTTTAATCGATGACATTATCATTGGAAAATAGGTAAGTAAATAGACTTTAGCAGTTTTGTAGTTGTCTCTAGAGCATGATTTCATGCTGATTTTTCTTGAATTTTAGGTCTTTGTTAAAGATTTTGTACCAAGTGGATTGGCTCGCTTGATTTCACTCTTGGATGAGTAGTTATGCTTGTGGTATAGATTTGTTGACCGTTTTAAATAAATAAACAACTTTCCGTAGTAGTTGTGGGAATGAGACTAATATTAGATCCATGTTTACTACTAATATTTATGCAATGTTAGGATTTTTGCTTTGCCTAATGATGTATATTTATAATAATTAGCCTTATGAATCCTTAGTTTTTTGTTAGTGAAAAAGTTCATGTATTTATTGATTACATGTGCTTAATATTTATGATAATTAGACTTGTGCTTAATGATTGCAAAACAAGTCCCAGTGCAAATATGATAGACCCTGAAATTGAACCGAAAAAATAGTGCAAGTTTAAAAATAGGTTTGGTGCGAATAGAATAAAGGTTCTAAGGTCCAAAAATTAAGAATCTATTATAACAAGATAGATTCCAAGTTCCAGGTTTCAAATTCCAAGTCTGGAACCTACCCATCATGATATCAATCACCCTTTATTTCCATTACTCATGATAGTAATGGGTTACCCTGTTAAATTCGCTCAAAATTGGTGGTGCTTTTAAGTCGATCATCAGAAGAAGATAATCATTCCTCTATCCACAACTTTCTAACACGGGATCAATTCGATTTGTTCATTGGTGATGCTCGACAACTTAATCCAACATAAATAATACGCACAAAATTTCTGGAGAACGTTGCTATCTATACATGATAGGGTCAGTAATGCAAGCCCAATATTTGCATTTAACTTTTCTCGATTTACATGCTTTACCACATGTTGGGATAAATCCTCTTTAAGTCTACTTTAATAATACGCAGTGAATACTTTCTTTGATTTTTGTTTCGAGACAGTGAACATAAAAAGGAAAAACCCACTTACCTATCCTATTTCGTGACACAAGGATTTTGTAAATAGGAATTTTATGCTATCATCAAACGAATTTCTATTCTGGAAAATAGAAATTTTATATTATTATCAATTGCATTTCTCCACTCAAATAATTTGTAAATAGATGTAATAAAATTTACATCTATTTACAAATTATTTTTATAAACAAAATGATTATCATTTGCGTTAATAAACCCTAATGGCCACCACGCAATACACGACCCAATGAAAATAAGTTAAAATTTAGGAATGAGTTACCCATTTAGACCCACTTTAATTGGGCTTTGTTTTCTTCATCCTTTGGTTGGGCCATTACAAACCTAATGGAAAACTGGGTCCACTCCCTCCTTTGTTCAAACTACAAATTCAAAACCAGACCAAACAAGATTTCATTGCTTTCAGCTGGGAAATGGCACTCGTGGACCATGCCTTCTCGATCTCGGTCAAGGACATGATGATGGACTCTCCCTACGCTTTCAACAGCAGACCAATCAAGAAACCACTCTCGCGATCTCCCTCTTCGTTGTCGGCACTCGCTGCATCGTCCTTGGCATCCTCATGGCCACCCACTCAGTCTGCGGTGTGGCTGAACCACCATCCCGCTCTTTCTCTTCCCACCCTGCTTCTACTCCATTCAACTGCTCCGAGCTTCTTTGTTTGATTCATTGCATTCGAACGACTTGCTCTGCAAATTGTTCTTCGCGATTCTGGGCTCAATCCTGTACGTTGGCGCACGCATCATTCCTTGTTGTGGCTCTCTCCGTGTGCGTTCCCCGTGACTACCAATTAAAACCGCGTTCACTCCTCTAGGTAAAGCTTTTTGGTAACCCCCCCGAACTACCCCCAACCGATCGCTGTGCATTTCCGTAAATTCTCAGGTCACATCCGATTTCGAGCTTACATTTTCGATCCATTCATGGCGACAGGGTAAAATCGAGCTTCCATTTTCTCCAAACTATTGGACGAGGCAGCGGCCCAGAGCCTGGATGAAAACCGCTCCGATCCCGCAGGGTTAAAGAGGATGAGTGGCAGGAGAGTGAAAAAGTGTAAAAAGTAAATGGGTCAAAGTAGGGTTCCATGCAGACCCATTAAGATCCACAAAAAAATTGGGCTTTGTTTTAGTAAAGGCCCATTTTGACCTACATGTTCGATTTTAAACAACCCATATTCCACCCAGAATAACGTATACGTGTTAAAATAGGGATCCATAAACTCATTTCACCAGCCCTTAGCGACCTCTCTCCAGGAGTTGTTGCCAGTTCACCCCCGACTCACCTGTCTTCAAGTCGACTTGATGTCTGTAACATATTACGTGACCGGGGGAAAAACTAGACTTCAGGTAAAACCCCTCGACTAAAAAGCCTCTCGTGATACTTTGTCCAAGGCATATTTACTCCATTTAAGGCAAGAAAAAACGTATCCAATATCATCAAAAAGAAAATGCAGAGCAGGCGAGCCAACCTGGCGAATGATATGCGCGCAGAGAGAGAGAGAGAGAGAGATGGAAAAAAAAAAATCAGTAATCTTTGTTCTTTTGTTTATTCATTGCTCGTCAAGAGAGTATTATAATACCTTGAGGAACCTAGAACTATATTAAAAAAAAAAAAAATAGAATAATCTTGCCGGGGAACAAATACAAATACAAAAACTCTACACAAAGGATTTTCAAGTATATAAGCTGCTCCTACCCAAAAAATGGAAAAAGTTGCACAAAACTCCGCGAGGATGGCTCACCTTTTTTATATGCCTGGCCTGAATTGACTCAAAACATACAAGATAAAAGCAAAATTACCAGACCTTGCGCAAAAAATAAGACGGAACACAAACGTCATCAAGATTCTAAGTTCATTGTATACTCTGGGCCAGAGTTCTGGCTCCTTAAGCACAAGGAACAAGCAAAATAATCATTGTACATACAAAAAAGACACATGCAAACACGCGCTCAAGGCCCAAGCTATATACGGAGTCTAAACTTACACCTGTTTCTGAGGCATATGGAGCAGAACATTCAATGTCTACGAGAACCCACTTATACTTCACAACTTGCCAAACCTGATATCAGATGCTTCTAAAAGGTTGCCTAAAAGGCCTTGCGGGCCTAAACCATAAAAATTAGGAATCTGGCATAGAACTTAACTACAGATGATAAAAGGGCGTGCTAAGAGAACATAACAGACTAAAGAGGGGCATTATATCAAAGATTGTCTATCTAGATCGAACTAGAAAAAACATCACAAGCTACAACTCATATTGTATAAAGTCTACATGATAAGCTAAACAGACAGTAACTACTAGTCAGACAGGCTCCAAGTACTAATGATAGCACTCTATGATGACTAATCCATACAGATGAAATCTACTTTGACTCTTCAGATGATGAACAGCCTTCCCTGGTGAAACAGATAGGAGTCCTTCTAGTACTTGCTGTGCCTATCAGTGCGCAATAAGCAAATCTAGAGGAATCTGCCTGGAACTTCTATAGGAAAGCTTAAGCACCTGCATGAAATTGACAGCATCTCTATCTTGCATAAGGGTGGTACCGACTACTGCCACTATAGCCTCCCCTGCCATACATCCCACCAGCTCCACCATAACTAGCACCTGGACCTGAGTCATAACCACCACCATAGCCTGAACCTCCATAACCACCGTAGCCTTCACCTCCTCGACCATATCCACCTAAACTGCCTCCACCATAGCCTCCACCATAGCTGCTACCATAGGGTCCAAAGCGACTAGAATAACCAAGGGAAGACTCCCCTCGATAACCTCCTAAGCTACCACCTCCAAACCCCCCATAACTACCGCCAAATTCACCACCACCACTACCATACCCATACCCGCCAAGTCTACTGCCAAAGCCTCCATTAGTCCTATATGGACCAGGTCCATATCCTCCATCGAAGCCCCCATAAGAACCACCAAATCCACCAAAGCCATCATTGAAAGAGCGACCCCTAGAATTGCTACCAAATGCAGATGAAGGAGGTGGGTTTGAGGCTTTCTTTGGTTCAGCTTTCTTGATCTCCACCTACAACAAAGCATTTTAGTTAACCTAATTTATGCTGCATAATACTATAATCACTGCCCTTCCGGAGGAAACCTATACCTGCTATAGTCTTCATGATATTTAGAATAAAGCCACTTAACATGTTTATTTTAATACAGGCCTCAAGAGGATATCAATATTGACAATAAAATAGCATTAAATGATGCAAACCACTGCAAAAACAAGTATCTGTTTACAAGTTGATTTCTCATAAATAATCTCGGTAAACTCACCTTAGTACCAGCCATTTCTATCATATTTCCCTTAGACAACATATCATCAACAACTTCTTCACTATCAAAAATTATGAACCCAAAGCCTCGAGAACGATTAGTCTCATGATCGCGGATTATCTGATGTTCAACAACTTCTCCATACTTAGAGAAGAAATTCTTCAATTCATCTGCAAAGTTGGACAAAAAAAGATCGCCATTGATAACCATCATCCGCCGAAGCAAATCCAGTAAGTATACTAGTTACTCTTGACTGAAAAATTAAATCGTGGAAAAAAATTGATTGCACCTTCTGTGACAGTTGATGGTATACCACCAACAAATATTTTCTTTGTCTTGAAATCCTTCGATTGGCCTGAGCCTTTAGGAATGGTCCTCTTGATCTCAACCTGCTCCATTAGCAAATGATTTGTCATACATATACCATATTTTAAAAAAAAAAAAAAAAAAAAAAACCTACGGTAAAATGTTTAAAAAAAAAAAAAAATAAACAACTAGGGATGAAGAATAGGCAAGCCAGAATCGATCCATTTAGCTACCAAATGTGGAAAACTCATTAAATTTTAACATATTCCAGTGATTGTACACGCCAAATCCATGTCCTCACATTTCGAAAGGAAAAAAACAGAAAAAAGCTGGAATCTTACAGTACCATATAACGTTGTTAAATAGTAGTATGTGCTCTTTAAATTGTAAAACTACTTTAATACTTCCACGAAACAACTATCCAAACAAAACTGCGTTATCTAAATAAAGTCACGGAGGTTTATCTTGTTTCATATTTATCAAGAAACCCTATGCATCATATCTATATCCCTTTCGTGGGCCATGAGTTTTTCCAAATATGTATGGTTTGAAGCATGACAAGGACAAAGGAAATAAATCAATTCGTTGATAAACAAAATGGAGAAAGAAAAGAAACTTAGTTATGGATTTAGTGCGTCATCATCTAATGAAAACACTGGACACCTTAAGCAATGTTAAAGCACTACAATATCATCCTTACAAGATATGTGAAATAGCGCTATTCTCTACATCTCTAAACAGACAAATGTAGGGAGTTGGTAGTCTTTCAATAAAAAAGATTTCAAACATTCATTGAAACTTTTCAAGTATTTGTACACTACAGCACTTTGAATACAGATTACAGCACAGAGTACATCTTTATAACGTGTAACAACAGGATGGAAATTGAAGGGACCTCAGGTTTGTGAAGTGAACAACAAAGTGACAAAACGAGATAAGAGAACCAGCAGGACAAAGATGCTGCTCTTACCTGCTTCCCATTGAGGACATGTTCATCTTCTATAACTTTGTCAACCACCGAAGGATCAGCATAAGTGATAAATCCAAAACCCCTGGGTTGACCCGTAAATCGATCTTTCATTATCACAGAATCCGTTATCTCCCCATATTGCCCAAAGTGCTTATTGAATGTTGCTGTATCACCACAACAACAAAGACAGTTAATAAGAAGGGGGTACAAAAATCGGATGAGCTATAACCAGTATAGCATTTAGGCAGGGCAAATGAACACCCAGAAATATATCCTAATTCCAAACTACTGTATTATAATCAACCCTATGGCACAATCGAAAAGATAAAACTAGCCATAGTTTTGACATAAAGCACGCACTGTTGATGAACGAATGAGACAAACAGCAAAAAAGTAGAGGCCTCACCGTAAGTAACATCTTTAGCCAGTCCTCCGATGAAGATCTTCCTGCATAGCAAAATTCACAAATTAAGAGCCGTCCCAGTAAAAAAGGACCAGACAGGGAATCGGCAAAAAAGAGACACCACGCGATTGCGCAAGAGCTAAAGTTCACAAATTTTCGACAGATAACTCTCTAAAAATCCAACAATCAAGAGAATATTAGGACGGCCACGAACTACACAAGAAGCCCGTTCGCGGCGAATTCACTCCGTCGAGGGCTTCGTTTCCAAAAGACACGGACGCTACGGATGGCAAGAAATGAGGTCTTCCCTTCATCCATCAAAGCCTTCAATCGAGCTCGCCTCGCTTTCGATCACTCACAAACACGCAATCGACTAAACAATCGTGAACATGCAAATCCACAGGACCTTGCCTAGGGAGAGAAAGGGAGAGACTAACCCGGGGCTGGCTCCATCGCCGGAGAGGGGGTCGTTCTTCATCTTAGAACCCATCGATCCGGCAAGCGCTTCGAGATCGAGCGCTCCTCGGAAGTCGCGAGACGGGAAGGCGTCCGATCGACCCTGCGAATCGAGAGCGAGCAGAGCTGAAGGAGAAGGAAGAAGAAGGAAGGAGGAGCTAGGGTTCGTTCTGAGCCGTGCGAATGCGTTGAAGAAGAGTATAAGAGGATGATAATTTCCCGTCGAAATGTCGGGTTTGCCGCTCAGGGAAGGGCACAATCACGGATTTGCCACTGGCATTCTTGTGTTCCACGCAAGTGTAGGGGAAAATGTCAAATGTCAGTTTCTAAATTTTAATTTAATGTGTAATATTATTCACGAATTTTTAATTTATTTAATATAATTTTTTTTTTTTTTTTAAATATTTAATTTAGTCTCTATATTATATGAAAATATCTAATATTATTATTCTATTTGTTTAGGTTTAGTGACAATATTTACAAACCATTCAAGGTCCATATTGAATAAATTAAAATTCATGATCGACATTGCATATTGGATCAAAATTTAGAGATTATATTAAATAAATAAAAATTTCATGAACCACATTATACAATTGGCTAAAGTTCAAAAGCCATTTGTGTAATTATTTGCTGAATATAACGATTGTACATACATCCCTTGTCTTCTCGATTTGCTAAATTGAATGGTTTTGGGTTATTTTTTAGAGTGCAATTTTTTTGCATTAATGAATAATTTAAAAGATAATTTAAAAAAAAATAATTGCTTGCATCGTCTAAAATGATGAGTCAACTGAAAATATTTTCATTATTAATAATAATTTTATGTTTAAACATTTTGGTAGGTGATAAAAATATTTTTCATTCATTCATTGTAATGAGCGATAAAAGCTGGTTTTTTAAGAAGATATTTTTCAAATTATCTATTTTTCGCAAAACAAACGAAACTTAAATGATGTTATTTACAGGATCTATATCATGCTCAATAGTGTGTTCAATAGTGTGTTGGTGTGGTAAATTGTAAGGATGATCGATTTCAAGATGGATGGTTCCCACCTTGGAATTAAGAAGCACCCATTAGTTCCATGAACCTACCTAAGAACTGGACCGAGTCTCGAGTGAGTCTATGGAACTAATTCCACCAAGCTTCACGTGTTTAGTGGCTTGTTTTCCAGCAAGCCATGAACTGTCCATCAAACTTCTTTTTTTCTTCTAGCAAAAAAGAATGCTCTATTATGTAATTGCTATTTTGTTTGTTAAAAAAAAAAAAATACCTTCCATGTCCTTTAATTGCCTTGCCTTTAGACCAAGCCCGTACATGGAAAAACTCATCTAGCATGGTAATTTAGACAAACACAATAAGATTTGCCACAAAGTTCATAACTTGAATCACAAGCTTCACTTCATTGAATCACAAGCTTCACTTCAAATGCAAGTCAAAGAATTTCCTCTCAAATACGTGTGAAGAATATTTCACTTTCTTTTTGTACTTCGGACAATGAAATGTTTGAAGCAACTAAAAAGGGGCAATGTCATCAATTAGGGTTTCCAACTTACAGCAAATGGATTTGACCAAGGGCGAGAGAGGGAGGCAAGGCCGAGATCATGTCTGCAATGAACATTCGGAGGCACGGCTATGAGTTGACAAGAGTTGAGACTCAAGAGATAGAGAGATGAGATGAGATGACTGACAAGAGAGATAAGGGATTTAGGGTTTTAATTTTTCTTAAAAATTAAAATATATATTATATGTCCGGTTCGGATAGATGGATGGGTAGTTCAACATATGAAACTGAGAATCGGACCGGTACCTAACGATTCCAAATTGGAATTGGGAAACCATCGGTTCTAGATCGATCCGGTTGGGTTTTGGGTGGTCAGAGCGGTTTCTAATTTCTTTGCTCCTCCCCAGTAGATTGGCCAATCTATTCAAGCAGGAATAATAAACATCATGTTGCTAACTCTTTGAACTTGTTTACCGCCCACTCATGTACATTTTTAACTAAATAAGTCAACATACAATTTGCACCAATATGATACTTATAGGAGTACTTAAGTATGATTGGACATGTCGTGACATATTTTATATCTATATATGTATGGTAATTGACCAAATCTATCGTGTTGACGGTAGAGAGTCCAAAATCAAATGAATGATTTCCCTTGATTGTTTCCCTCTAAACAATCGTACCCAATGCTACCGACCAAAAAAAAAAAAAAATCATACCCAATGCCTTCTTATGCAAGAAGTTATCGGGTGCACCGATACAAGTAACTCAGTACATATGAATGGTTGAATCACGTGGGACTCAGGTGGGCCCAAAAGATCCATCTGTTCATATGCTCTAAGCCTACATAATGTCGATGCACCTAATGACATTCCTTTCGTGGGTAGGAGTAAAGTAGGAAAAATCTCGTATCAAATAAATAGAGACGACATCAATAAAATAGAACAATGATTGCATATGTCGCCAGTATAAGAATAGTTTTTTTAACAGAAGCCACCTTTTACGCTATTTTGAGAGGGTGGATAGCCATAATTTAGGATAGAGAAGGTTGCATGCTTGATTTTTCCATAAAAATAAGTGTAGAAAGAACTATCCTATAATTATTGGTATTCTCGAGTATTGTCAAATCCTAAGCTCTCAAAAACAACTTGAATCAAAAGCTAAACAAGACAATCTCTAGATCCCCAAAAAGTGAGGGGGAATAAGCCATAATAGACACCTTGAAAAGGAAAATGCACTAAATCTAATGGTCATTTTCAGGCAATATTTGCAGGGTTATGTACATCGGGCTCTGAGGCTTGTTCACCGAGCGACATGGTTGATACAGGCAATGTCTGCTTCGGCGGGCGCTTCCTCGATTTCTCCACGGGTTCCTTCAGATTAAGAGACGTGTAGACCGACATCCCACAAAGCGCCGTCACTGCGCCGCAGATGCTCGCCGACCCCGGATCGGAGTGGAAGAAAACGTAGCCTCCGAGGAGGATCACGCACGTCTTGAATTGTCCTAAAACGACATGGGAAGTGGCCGAAGTCGCGCTGCATAAGTTTGCCATAAACAACACATGCTGTTAGCAAGTTCCCCATTGCTGAGATGCAAAGCTCAAAATGACAAGCTTCACGAAACGAATGGATGGCATGTGTTTCGGTTTCCTACCCCAAAGCCAACGCGCCGGACCATTGCAGGAGAAAGCCTAACAGAGCCGAGATCAAGATTGCACTCGAGTTTCGCAAGTCCCAGTTGAAGGATAGCACTCCTGGAGGGTCCAGCAATGGCATCAGCGGCAACAGGAAAAAGATGGTGATTGGGGTCGTCTTCCACATCAACCTGTGTTCATCAAAGCCGAAGGTTAGAGCAGTTGTGCAATGATCACTGTGCGGAAGATACAGATCTTCATCTGTTGCTTACGCTAAGGCCGTCCAATTGCTTTGCTGCTGCAGGTTAGACCAGAGGATCTTATTTATAGCGCTGGGGATTATCCAAATGACCGCGATGAAGAAGCCGTACAAATTGAACTCCAGATCCGTCACAGTAGCAACAGCCACACCGAGCGAAACGACTACCAAAGCCAAAACCTGAACCATGGAATGCACATTCATGAACAGAAGAAAGAGCAAGTTCCAAAATGAGTACAGGAATGACTTCGGTAGCCAGGAATTTCAGCCCGTCCCTGACCTTTTCCAAGGAAATCCTCTTCTTGAAAAGAGTGAATTCGGCGAGTACAATGGTCGGAGTGACCGCTATCTTAGCCATTTGGTAGAATCCAACGCTGCACAAATTCAGCTCATGATCTTAATTGCGAGGCAAACAAAAAGAAGATGGCTATGATTAGTCCAGACAAAGATCATGAAAGAGAACCATGAAGCTAGTTAGGACCTGTTGTGCTTCAGGCTGGCGTTGGCGAGGCCAGTGGCGAAGGACATGACAGCACCCAACGCGAAAATGGAGGAGAAAGGAGTGGTTTTGGACGGAGGCAAGACCGGCAGCAGCGACAGCGCCTTGAAAATCGCCATCAGAACCCAGGCGGTGCAGTAGTGGATCAGCGTGAGGAAAATCGGAAAGTTGAACCCGATTTGCCCCATCACCTGCGGTCACGCTTTTACTGATTGAGCAGGAGCCAGATGATTTGCTTAAATGGATCAACCAGTAAAGCCAAGACATGCCGTAAAACGTTAAAAACTGAAAGTGGACAGAAGAAACGAGGGACGGACCGATTTATTTGTGAGGATGATCCCCACAGCAACCATGAAGTTGAAGGTCATTGCCACGACCGGCCCGCAAAACCGCTGCTGTTGGCGCTTGGCGCCTTCCGATGTGCAGAGCTCGTTGTGAAGAGAGCTTCTGAGCTCTTCGAGTGCTCGACCTGGTGATGACCCTATGTTAGTCTTGGGAATTCTTACTCTATAATCTAAGTTACCACACATGTTTACTAGCCAGGTTCAGCACCGGAGATTCAGCTAACAAAAGAGATGATAATCTAGTTTCTGCATATGAAATTCAATCACTTGCTCAAGAGAAGGACACACGTGAATGATCTATACCATCGAATTATCGGGTTCTTCAAACTAATAAATTTGCCAATGCAGCACTCTTGATCAAGTACATGGAAAAGCAAAGTAACTAGAAAAGAAGACAAAACAGTATAAGAAGGCATTCAGTCGAACGTCCTCCTCACACACATTACTGAATTACAGACTGAAACAATCTCAGCGAAAAGAGAGGAATCGAAAAAACACGAACAGAGCCAGAGATTGACCTAAACCGATTCGCCCAAACACGAAGAAACATCGCCAGGGACATCAAAAGAGGACACTTTCGAAGCAAATGTAAATTCCAACTTTCCTGACAAAGAGGCGCACATATAATATCACACTAAACTCATCAAGAGCACGACAATGCAGGCAAATTCAGGGTACCCTTTTGACGGCTCACCTGCGTCCCCGGCATCGCTGTCCTTCCTCTTGATGAAGAACTTCCTCACCGCGTTCCGATCCAACAACGGGTCGAGAACTCCCCCGCCGGATCCGGCCGCCACAGCATCCGCCTTACCGCTCATCGGCGCCAAAACCAACCTCGCCCCACTATCCCAAGCCGGGTCGCATCACGGCCCGAGAGAGAAGGAGCAGCAGAGAAGGAAAACCTGCGTTCCTAGAAGGAATGAGAAAATATTGAGAGGTTGTTTTGCAACGTGAAGGCTCAACAAACTTGATGGTTAGCTACAACTAGTTTTTTCTCTTGTTTTTTTTTTTTTTTCTAACTGTTTGGGCACTAGCACTGAGGTGGGCACTTGGGTTACGTGATCGGGAAGGGAAGTTTCCGAGGGAAACATCATAGAGAATGAGTCAACGTGGAGATCTGTCCCCTCGATTGGCGAGAGTTTCAGATGAGATTTAGGAGTTTGGGAAATTTTATCTTTCTTCGTTCTTTATTTCCCTTCTCTATCAAGATCTTTTGTTTTCAAAGCAATCCCGCATACGTGCCTTGTTTTTGACGGTACGAGGTTCCCAGGGTCTTGGTTTCTTGAGAGGCTTCTTCGGAATTCATCATCATTGGAGCTGTGGGGTGACCTTGGAGATAAAAAGGGACTTAAAAGGCTAGAGATAATAATGATATTCTCCTGTATTGGGGATGATCAGGATAGTTTTCTGTATTGGAGATCACTGTCATATATTTCTACCGATTCTCCATATCTATTGAGATTGTGCGTATAAATCTGGATCGTGTGTATCTTGATTTGTATGTTATCTTAGATAGTTACATGATAAAACTTATAAATAGACTGATTTACTCTTCGTTATTCTATGACAGAAATACATAAAAAAAAAAAACTCAAAAAAATTATTTAAAAAGTAGACCACCAATTCAATCTTAGTTTGACAAAAAAAAAATACTTTAGCTATAAACTTCTTGACGATTTGCCAATTTAGTTATTTTGGCTAATTTTGGTTGAAAATTGTTGGTGTGGCGATTTAGTTAGTACTAGATTTTTCTACGTGGCTTGGTCGATACTGACATTAACGAGTTTTGTAATTTAAAAAAAAAAATTCTGAATTTCTTTTATCTTTTCTTCTATCTTTTTCCTTTTTTTTGTTCCTTGGTCATTGACCTGGCTTACTACAAGTGAGATTCGCCACAACTTCCACCTAGCATTGCCAAGGCCAGCAACCAGCGGAGGGAAATAAGGGAAAAAGAGAGGAGAGAAAAAGAAAGGGAAAGTAAAAAGAAAAAAAATTCATAATTTTTTTAAAATATTACAAAAACTATCCACGTAGGACATTTGGCGCTGATTGGACCTCTATTTCCAACCAAAATTAGCAGGTAAACTAACTTGGCAAATCATTAAAAAGTTCATAACTAAATTGATACAATTGAAAAGTAATAAGTTTAAAACTTTTTGGATAATTTTTCCTAGAAAATTCTCAATTCTACTTCCCATATTTTTTTTAACTTGTCCATTAACCCGTGATTAGTTAGTAAGTCTAATTAGGATTTGAAATTAACGAAAAACATCAGGCCATGTGCACCCCGCTTTTCTGAAAAAAAAACTGAACCAACCAATTTCCAGAACAATGGAGTATAACAGTGCAACTGCTCGTACTATATATATGCTAATATATGTCCAATTTGATGGCACAGAGAAACGTTGTTTGCATATAAAATTCGTCCGAGGAGACCACCCCAACAGCAGTTTTCGAATACGAGATATCCACCCTAGTCACTATGGACGCATTTGCCCAATCGACACGTCTGAAGGAATCAATGTTGGACTTATTGGATCTTTAGCAATTCATGCGAGAATTGGTCAGGGGGGGTCTCTAGAAAGCCCATTTTTTGAAATCTAACATATTAATGACGAGGAACGCATTTTTGCTATGCTACTAATTAATATTTTGACTTGCTCTGCTATTTTGACCAAGCCTGGCTGAGGAAGAGTTACGGGGCGAGTTTCCTAACATCCTGCGAATCATCCGATGAAACTAGTTATATCGCAGTCACTTTCCACAAGGCAAATGTCATGAACAGAAAAACCAATTTGCCAAAAGCTTTTTTTTTTTTTTAGGGCATCGCATCATGCCACACCATTGGAAGTCGCCGCAACCCCGATGAGGGCCGGCGACGAAGGGGGTGGCGCGACCACCCTCGTCCTTTGCTCGCGCCCTCCGATCCCCCTCCCTCTGTTCTCAACAAAATGTTGATTTTTAAGCCCCTCAAACGACCCCGTTTGAAGGGTAACGGCAAGTTCTAAGAGTTAAAAGAGCATAAAAAGAGTTTTAGGATACAAATGCCAGATAACTATAAGTATTGAGGCTCCTACAATAATTTTCTCAAATTTAAATACTTAACCCTCCATCACGCTTGAATTTAAGCTATTAGATAATAATTTGAACTGTGTGAATATTTGTAAAATTGTAGTCCAGATAATCTAAAGATTTAAGAGTTAATATCAAGAAAAACCCAAACTAATATACCCGTTATAAATTTACCACAAGTTAATTTTTTTATCACAAAAAATCCCAAACCAGTATACATGTAATAATTTTACCATAAACTAATTTTTTGACTCCTAAAAATCCAAAACCAATACATTTATAATAAATTTATCTCCGTTAGTTTTCGACGTTGCTGTTAAATTGGATTTATACTACAAAAAACCTTAAATTAGTATACTTGTAACAAACAGAAGGTAAAACTCCAAATTGGTACTTCAATCAATTACCACGTGTTATCTAACTTAACAATTTGACAATAAACTTTAATGAAAACTAATGGAGGGTAAATTTATCATATGTGCATCAGTTTGAGATTTTCCGTGGTATTAACCTAAAATCTAAATTATTTAGACAGATTTGTGATTTAGAAATGCAATAGTAGACAAAAAAACAAGAGATGCATACATTTATGGGCCTATCATCACAAGGCATGTTTCTATTGTCACCAAGATGGCCCATTAGTGAACTATCTCTAAGACGACCTATTAGTGGATTATCTCTTCAGGGATTGTGAAAGATGTTCCCCTCAAACTATTCTTGTTATTGGTTCAACTCATATTCCCCAAAAAGTGGATCCTGCTCTAACATATCTGAATAAATTAAATACATGCATTAAGATATGAATGGTTCTTATTCCACAACAATGAAATCACTTTTTCACCTTTTCATGGACTAGGGGAAATTCACTTGGAAAAGAAAATATTTCAAACTAATGGTTCTGGGTACACAACTAGGTTTCTAATGTACGAGATTTTGTAGCACTTGCCAATGAAACTTTATCGATTAGTATTACATGGAACAAATCTCCATACACTGATTCAATTATATCACATCTTGAATTGAAACTTCGATGCTCATCATGTCTTGCAAGTGACTAGGTCCAGCTATCTCATCACCGATTTGATTGCTTTATCAAAGGTTTCAAGACTGACCTAATCTTGGGCACCTCCTCCAAGCATAAGTTCTATCATATTTTGGCTTCGAAGATTCAATATACATACATATATATATATATATATATATATATATATATTTGCATTAATTGTGCTTCCTTTCACTTTCAAAGCTGAAAACTCGGAGAAGGTAATTTTTTGTGTTGTGCTCTATAGGGGTTATCGATTTTAAGATAAATAAGTTTCAGATGTGGAACTTGAAGCCTACTTGCTTGAACCGGTTTCCATTTTTTTGAACTTGAAACCTATCTTGTTGATCTTGGAACTAATTTGGAGCCGTTTGTCTATCTGGGTACAGGTTCTTTTTTTTTTTTACTTCATTTTTTCTTTAAAAAAAAACAAAACACATAGCAATCATAACACGATAGTATGGGTAACAAAACGGCTCTAAGTAAAACGTCCATACAATAGGGAAATTAAGCTCATGTAAGAATAATAAGACATCTTCTTCCAAATTCAAAAAACATGTTCTAATTGGTTCGTGAATGGGTAGGTGGATAAGTTCAACACCCAAAACCTAGAACCTATCCACACGGTACCAATTCAAAAAGAGAGCAAATTATGTTTTTTTATGGATAATCTATTCCAGTTTCAAGATAGAATCGAATTGGTTACATAGCCCTATTCTTTTTGAAGTCGGAACTCTTAGGCTGCGCATGATAACGTTTCTATTCCTTAGAATTTCTGTTCTTTTGTTAAAGGAAAAAAAAAGAACGTAAACCCGTTTTTAACGCCACGTTGTTTTTCTATTCCCCGGAATAGAAAGTTAGCCCATGAATAGATTTGGAGCAAAAACGAGAAACAAAAAAAAATTGCTTATGTTCCCGGGAACAACTTCTAGAAATAAGCTAATTTTCTTTTTTATTTTTCTTTTATTCCTTTCTCTTGCCGCGGCCACCTCCAACCGCCCACCGCCGCCGCCGCCAGTCGCCGCCGGCCGCCGCCGCCGTCGGTGAGTCATGAGCAAGAATAAAAAATGAATAAATACAAAAAAAAAAAATCATTGCGTTACCAAACGCATTTATATTCTTTTTCTATTCTAAGAGTAGAAATTTTGTGTAGTTACCAAACGGGTTCTTTTACTCAGAAATTGTTCCCCAGAGTAGAAATAGAAAAGAACCATTTCTGAAAAAAAAAACTCTTCCCCGAAAGAGAAACGTTGCCATGCGCACCCTTATTGTCTCAAAATTTATAAAGTCAAGAGCCAAAATTGGATCGGGAATAAATTTTAATGAAAGGAAAAAGATGAATTGTATGACTTATTGTAAGTTGAAAAGGACCTATAGCATCTACATTTCCCAATGTACCGTCAATGGTGCTTATTACTAAGTCAAACTATATGCTTATGTTCTGGCCAGGAATATATAGACTCAGTGCTTTTACACTTGAATATAACCTCGACACCCCAACCGTACATCGTACATATGATGCCGACCCTCGTAACGTTTGTAATGTGATTATTGTGAATTTGATGAAAACTGGCGTGGTCGATGGTGTAGTTTACAGAATTTATTAAGATGATGATGTTGCTTGATCTCTATGATGTTGACCCGCTAAGCTTGATTTGCCTAATATCGAGGCGTGATTATCGAATCAGCTAGCTTCATGGCCCAAAAGAAGAAAAGTGAATTCGCTAACTTGGGAAGAACCCAACCACGCCTATGATTGCGGAAAGCGACATGTCGTTTCCGGGCTTCGCGAGAATTCCGTACATCCCTTCCAATAGAAAAACCTTATTATTCATTTATCTCAAAATCCTACTTTTTATGGACGGTAGCAAAATTGCTACGCTTGTTTGCCTCTATGATTTCTGGGCTTTCAAGCTTTTTTTCTTTAATTGAGTATTTGTCCTTTTAATTTATCTAATGAAGTCCTTTTTACGTTATAATATTTTTTTAATCAAGTTTCCATACTAAGTCAGCCAAATTTAGCCAACGTGGCCATCCAATGTCGTCATAGTGTAACATGAATAAAATTTTCTAATATGAACTTCCACTTTGGCGTACGTACGTCATATTCTCACATCGTTTATATTGACTTGTCCACATATATTCGCATGAGCATCAAGATATTTTATATGAGTCATTTTTTTTTTTGCGTCATTTGACACTCGTGTCAGCTGAATTTGATTAGATTTGGAGGTGGAGGACTTTGATTAGAAAATTTGTGAAAGTAGAGGGATTTGATAAGATTAATTAAAAGTAAATGGGCTTAATTAGAGAAAACGTGAAACAGTAAGATGACAAGTAGAATATTTCTTTTAACAAAATTCGCGCAGAACTCTTAAAAGCATTGCGTTGTGTCCCTTTTCTCAATGAAGCATCAGATGCTGTTTACCACTTTCCTTCGACTTAATTTGTCTTGCAATAGAATTGACGGTCACAATTTATAGATGTTTTCCAGCAAAACAAAAATATGAATGCAGGATCTTCTTCGCGGAAGTCCTCAGATATTTGTTAAGTATAATTGATGATGAATATTTAGATTTTTCAAAACATCTATTCTATGTGACATGCGATAACTCAGAGCATAAAAACTGCAAGCCTTTCTTCATTTCGATGTTTAGCATGAGGGTGCGGTTTAACCTAGTCTTAATATTTAGTGGATCGAGCTGATCTACAAAATAAAACTAATGCTCTTGTCTAGGTTTTATCTTTAATTTATTTAATATTTTTAATTACTGAAGGACTTTTATTATGCTTTTGGATCTTCCGATCTTAAAAATTTCTAATTGTGTTGACTTACGTGTTACTTTAGAGATTATTTGCAATTGCTTCCAATTTTGTAATTACGATTATTTTATGATAAATGGGCTCTTATTGACTCATCTTTATGTGCACATTTTGAGTCAATCAATCATGACCACGTGTCATGCGCTTTACTAAAACGTTTCCTATTGGAAACTCATGCTCCATTTCATCGACGGGTCTCATGAAACAACATTTCTTTTATGGCCTTCATGATCAAAAAGCTCGTTAGCCATTCCAACGAATGGGTTTCATGGGTTATGAATATTTTGTAGTGACTTGGTTTGGTCACCACCATTTTATATTCGGGACTGAGATTTTTGGTCTAGTATTGACCCACTGGCAAGATCGAAACTTTCATAAAGAACAAATTCGGAATTACCCATTAATTTAGTGTGATTCCCATATCCTTGATTAGGAAGGGGGTTTAACCAAAATGCTGGCTTGTGTTCTTTTGAGTTGCTGCTGTCGGTACCCCCTGCATCAACTCATGCAAAGCCTGAAAGCAACTCTAGCAAATTGACAGCTAGAAGACAATTAAAAAATCTGATCTTGTAGACGACTTTGCTCATATGGTTCCCCACCAACCAATGACAGTCACCCCATCGCATCTCTCTATCCTCTAGAGTAAGGCCTCTGTTTCTAGATATCATATTCGAGTGGAGATCAAAAGAAGGATTTGATTCTCCATCCTCCCATTATAACCACAAAATTCATGTTTGGCAGATGAAATCACCTGTCTTATTCGTGTATATATATGAAAAAAAAATCACGCCTTATAAAGTATTCAGCGAGCTTCATAAGTAAGACAAGACATGATCAAAAATTTATATGGTTGTCCCAAATCGGTGAATACAAACTTGTATAATTTGGCCGGTGAAATGTGAACAGATTGAATTTGTGCAGTGATTCTAATTCACACATATAAGTTTTTGCTTTTTGACCGCCTCAACTTCTCTTGGCTCTCCCCTTGTCAAAAACCCAAAGAAAGAAAATTCAGCAGTAACAGTATGTTTTGAGCCTCAAAATGTCACGGATGGCATTACATCCGATGGAAGGTCAAAAGGTACTTTCCCATGCTGCAATTCTGTGTGCTTCTTCTACTTCCTCTCTGTTTTTGTTTTCTTGGCCTGGCCATTTTGGGAGTGACCCTGGAATTACTTGATTTGGGGGGGACTGACTGAATGAGTTTGTGCAGGAGATTCACGGGACATTTCCCATGTCAGGAACTGCCCAAAACAACAGAAAAAGGGAAAGTGAAGAAAAAAACATAGGAAAGTGCCCAGAACAGCACAACAGCTCAGTTTTGTGCTGTTTTTCAAGTGATGAAGGGAAAAAACATGAATTGCTGTCTTGGTGACGCGCCATTTCCTCTTTAAAATAATCTTATTAAAAATCTCACTTACAAATATCTCAAATTATATATCAGACGGCTAACTAAGAAAATTTTACAGTTTTCAAAAATTTAAAATGTTTTCAATTGTGGGTTCTTGACAAGTTTCCTACGGACGCTGGCCCACCCAGTACAAGCGATTCAAAGATATTTATTGAGAAATCGGTTAATTGAATTTTATTTATTTAACGGCCCGGCATTGAAATTGTCGTCGGGGGACAGCATTCGATATTTTTCATTTGAATTATCAAAGTCCCCACGTCGATTTAATTAAAAGGCGACCTGCCCTGATGATGTGCAAAGTCATTCTCTCTCTTGGACGGTCTTCTTCTTCTGACACCACAGACAATCTCTTTCTTTCTAGTTGCCATCAAGGGACTCTCTCTCTCTCTCTCTAAAGTTCATAAAAATCCGAACTTTTATGCACTCTCTCTCTCTCAAGTTCATAAAAATCCGATTTTTTATGCAGGCTTCGCCGGTGTCGAGCTAGCATTGGATCATCTTCCTGAAAAAGCTCCGACCTTTGCCCCTGAAAGCCCTGCATCTCCGCTTACCCAACAATAAAGAGAGGGAAATGGAGCTGGTCCCGTACAAAGATCCGAATTCCGAACCCGAATCCAACTCCTCCGGCTCTCTCCCCTGGCAAGACATGTTCCGATCGGCCGCCGTCCGCAAGCCCGCCCCGCCCCCGAGGCCGCGCCGTCCCCTCCGCCCCCTGCTCCCTCTTCCGCCGGTGGCGACGGCGGCCCAGGTGGCAAGAACTCGCTCTCCGACGATCCCCAGGTGAAGCTCGCCCTCTACATAGCCATGGCCCACTTTGGCCTTGCGTTCACCGTCTTCGTTCTCTACGGCATATACAAGCTGTTGCAAGAGTATATGAGGCCGATTCAGTGGGCCATTCTGTGCTCGATCCCTCTGAGAGGTATACAAGAGACCCTTGTCGCATTTTGGACTGAGCCTCTCCAATTAGGCCTCACTGAGACTGTGCTTGCTGTCCCCGTCGCCATCTTTAGGGCTCTCATAGGCACCTTTGTGGATATTAAGGAAGTTTGTCGCAGGGTTTTCCTTAAGAAGCCGAAATCCAACTGGTCACGGCGGAAGAGGAGTGGGTTCTCAAAGTTGCTCCGGTGGCTGGTGTCGTTTGGGGTCGTCATAATTGTGTATGAGAGAATTGGCGCCGGTGGGTCGGTAGCTATTCTTGTGTTAGGCTTCTTGTTTAGCTCGAAGAATGTGGACGCCACAATGTCTGCTGTGTCGTCGTTTAGGAGTAGCAGTTTCCGTCGTAGCGCAATGAGTGCGTTTTTCACTAAGGGCATATTGAAGAGGTTGAAGACCATGGTCGCGATTGGGCTGATTGTCGGCATGATTATGGGATTTTTGGTTGGAGTCGTGTTCTGCTCTTATAAGATTGGTTTGGAAGGGAAGGATGCTGTAATTTCATTGAAGTCTCATGTGGAAGAGAGTAATTACGCTGAGAAGATTGGTGTGAAGCAGTGGATGGATGAGAATGATGTGCCTGGGATGGTCGATAAATATACTACCATGTTCTATGCGACCATGTCGGACCAGATAGATAGCTTGGCAATGCAATACAACATGACTGAGCTTGTCACAGGAATTAAGCACTTTGTGATTAGTCCATCAGCTGGATCTTCGGAGCAGTCTACATCTCTAATGGCCCCCTCTCCATACACTGAGAAATTTCTTAGTATCCGCCAACAGGTCAGTAAACGTGAGTGGGGACAGATATATACTGAAGTAGATGCCCTACTAAGGGAATTGATAATCACAAGAGAAGATTTAGTTGAGAAGGCAAAGGGCTTAGCTGTTCAAGGAAAGGATGTTCTGCAAAGTGTTTTTGCAAGTAGCGCCTCAGTCGTAGGAGGTGGGACAAAACTCGTGTTCTCTGTTGGGAACTCAATCATCTATGGAGCAGCTGAGTTCTTCAATTTTGTGTCCCAAACGGTAGTGTTCTTCTCGGTCTTGTATTACCTCATTACGGCAGAATCTGGAGGGGTTACAGAGCAAGTAATGGGTATGCTTCCAATGCCAAATTGGGCAAGGCTTAGGTGTGTCGATGTTCTTGATAAAGCTATATCAGGCGTTCTTCTGGCAACAGTCGAGATTTGTTTCTTTCAAGGATGTCTCACCTGGCTTTTGTTTAGGCTGTATAAAATCCATTTCTTGTATGGATGCACTGTTCTTGCATTTGGTAGCGCTCTATTGCCCATCTTCCCATCTTGGTTTGCAACAATTCCTGCAGCATTACAATTGGTCCTTGAAGGAAGATACATACTGGCGATCACATTGTCCATTATTCATCTTGTGCTCATGGAATATGGTGCATCTGAGATTCAGGAGGACATACCTGGTCATAGTCCATATCTCACTGGGCTTAGCATTATTGGTGGAATGACATTGTTCCCTTCTGCATTTGAGGTAGTTGTGAAATCATTACTCATCTTCCTTTTCCTCCTCTTTCACTATATGGGAATGTACCGGCATCTCTATTGGCATGCTTGGTTCGCTTCAGAGTCCTGTTATAATCTAGTGAAACTGTCTTTACTAGTCATCCTTTAAGGACGCATCATTTAGTCAGACCATACTTGGGGTATTTTAAGCGTTTATGTCTGCTAAAACTCTCGTGAGATAATTTTTCTTTTGCCCGAGTTGCTTATATACTTCAAGATCTGCTATTTCCTTATTGGCATGGCTTCCTCCATTGTCTAAGAGCACTGGGATACTGCAAGAAAAAAATTCTGTCCATAGAAATGCCAAGTTGGCAACTCTTTCTGCATGGCCGTGAGGTGATGCCTTACCCACCATTGCCTCATCAGTGTGTTCTTAACGCTCAAATGAAGGGGCAAGCCGTGAAATTTTTTTTCTCTTCAGAAAATAGATTCTATCTGTTGCTAATGTTGTTGAATCCTCACTTTTACAGGGTGCTATCATGGGTCCTCTCATAACCACTGTCGTGATTGCTCTAAAGAATTTGTACGCCGAATTTGTTCTAGACGAACCAAAGGCAAAGCATGACTAGAAAACCCGATCCAACTCTCTGCGTTGCTTGAATTTTTGTTTGCAATCACGTGGGGAGCCTCTTTGTCGAGATTGAGCTAATAGGAAAGGATATACTGCATCTAAAAGTCAATTCCGTCGGTATGGTTCATTTATTGTCATTTGTTTGTGAGTTGTAATTAATGGGTGATCCGTCTCAAGGTGAAGCTTGTTCTTTTCTTTTAGATGGTTCCTGTAATAATTTTTTGTTCATAGCTTCTTGTAACTTGTAACGTGATTGTACATTACTCTGTGTCCATTATCAAGAGATCACGGTGCTTATATTGGAAATTGGATTAAATGTAGTTTTCTGTGGTTTTATCATTCTTCTTGGTCACCTATTCATTCCCCTCACGTTGGAGTATTAAAATTTTCTAATTTATGACTATCCTTGAATGGCCTGCCTGCCAAGTACTTGTTGCCAATTGAGTTTCGAAGTATCGGCTTCCTCAGGCGAAGTCGATTAACAAAATGGATATCGTGGACTGGTTTTTCTTCAAGTAATGAAATTGATGGCTGTAGGTTAAGCTCACTGAAATCAAGCACATCAAAGTCCATGAAAATCTCAATTTTGAATCAAAATGCCAAAAGGAAAGGAGGAAGAAAAGAGGCTGAATCAAGAAAATCTGCTATTCAACCTGTAAAGAGTGACTCCACAAATAGAACTCAAGGAGCTCAGTCTCTGATGACCAACTTCGCGAAGTTGAGCATATATACCTCATGGGAGGTCAACTTTCATGTGACAGCAGCAAACTATTGACACCACTTTTGAGTCCGCAATGAACTTAATGATGGGTTAATGTATCCTTCGACGTCTTCTTAAAGCTTAGTGCCATTTTGACTTGCAACTCGCTTAGCAGCCACGGTGGTAAGTGAAGAAGCGACGAAAACCAACGAGACACGTTGTAATCAGTGGCCTTGATAGGGCCAGTGATTGCAGAACGACTCAAAAGCTAAACTGCTTTTCAAAAGCTGTAAGGCTCTCACTTTTAAGCCTTCAAACGGCGACCTCCACCCCCACCTTTCGTCCCGAGTAACACATTCACAATAAGAAGCCACGAGTAGCACATCCGGATGTGATTTCGGTACGCGTCGAGCTGTACGACATCAGATCTTTTGGGTATTCTTTTTGTAGCCATACTAGATTGTAGCTGCACTGTGACATACTATTCGCAAAAATGCAATCACTGCGAAATTTTATCAATACCAGTGGAACACAGGTGTCTTGTGTTTCATCTTGATGGTCTAAAATTGGTCCTCTCCATAGGCAGATCCCGCTCATGCAACAAAAGAACGAATTTCGCAGCTTGCTTTTGAAGCTATAACGCATTTACTAAGAATAACACATTCCATGGTTGAGAAGTACGGTGGAAAGGAAAATTCATGTCTGGGAATTGGACTTCAGATAAGCCAAATACAAAGTATTTGCAAGTTCTCACTTCTCACATAAGGTACATTCCTTGGCTGGAAGCTCTCTAGCTTTAAAGAACTACTTCATGTATCTCTGCAAGAATTTACGGTGGAAGTCATTTCTGATGGTGTCATTGATGAAGCGCTTAGGAGCCTTCATTTCGCCACGGGCCTGATTCTTGAAGACGACATCATCGTCCCACCTGAAACAGTCAAGGGGGAAGAACAAACATAAGAGACACATCACTGAAAGTCATAGATTACATATCACATATATATTAATCAATCCTTTGCTGCTTGACTATCAACAATTCAAATGAGTTTCAACTTTCTTTTTGGAATAAAAGTGAACAAAAAGTTAAGGTCACACACCTCCTTTTCACATTGAAAGAAGTAGGATTATTTAGCAAAGGATTTCCACGAAGAAGCTCTGCTTCCTTGACTTTAAGTTCTTCTTCCTTCTGCTGTCTTTCCTGAAAGAGTGTAAGGTAACATCGGTTGCTATTACAGACAGCAACAAGAGGCACAGGCAGCTAACAGTTATCTATACTACCCATAAAATGAGAGATTTGAGGAGTGACCTCTCACGAAATTATTGACCATCTTGGTTTTTGCTTAAGTTCTCTAAACTCCACTGATCTCCACTGAATTCTTAACTTCCACATGTTTCGTGCACTCTTTTCTTCATTGTTTAAGTTTTTCATGAATTCCAAGTCCCCAATAAAATTTTGTAAGTGCCGGTAAACATGCATGCATAGCCCGCACTGGAGTTCTTGTAAATTATGAGGCGAAAAGATCTGGGATATAAGCGTAAAAGCAGAAAAAAATTCTAGCCAACAGAGATAAAGTTGTGGGAGCAGGCAGAAGGTGGAATCTAAAGATGCAAACTAACCTTCCGAAGCTTCTCCTCTGCTCTTTCTTTCTTTATTTGTTCAAGCTCAGCCAAAAGAGCTTCAGTGTCATCCTCGTCATCGTCGTCGTCGTCGTCGTCGTCGCCGCTGAAAACAACAAATGTTCCTTAGTAAAAAGTAAAGTAGGCAGTCCATTTCAAAACAAATCAAGAAGGCAATTCTCAAAATAGATGTGAGATCTACTAGACGGTGAACAAACAGGCAATTTTCATACCAGAAACAACTACACAGCATTCCTTTTACACGAAGTTCCACAAGTACTAGAGAATTAGTGTTCTAACAATAATCTAATCATGCCAGTTTTCTGCTTCAATTACCATGTGTAATCAACTAAAAATGATTGAAAGGACCCAAGAAGGCCATAAATGATGATGTGCAGACAAAAAGTTACTCAAAATAGCAGCCACCTTTCGTCATCGCTTTTGACATCCACATCAGAATCATCTGCATCCACTGTGCGGGGAACAATGCGATCTTCCACTTCCCTCTTTGATCCTATTGATCACAATCACAAGTGAATATCATATAAAGCACAACATTATATCATGAAAATAGGGAAGCAACTACTAACCTTCCAAGAGAAGCTGCCCTCCTTTCCGGCGGTCTCTATCATCTACCATAACAAATTGAGAAGAAATCAAATTATCTCAATATATGGTAGTGAAAAGCGGAGAGAAATGCAACGTCCAACAAAATACATGCATGAAAACAAGTTTAACAAATAGATACCGATGTAGGACTTGTCCTTTGACGAGAAGTGCCTGCGTTCACGCTCTTCAAGCTCCTCTCTTAGGTTCCTCTTCTGCAACTCTTCGTGGGTGTCTTGTCCATCCCTCCTGTTTAATAGAGACGCCGATAAGTTGAAAGGAACCATCAAAATTGAACATAAGGAATCATTCAATTCAAATCTAAATCCAAAAAAACCGCATGAATGCATATCGAACAAAACTGCATGGGTAAGATAACCTTAACTAGGCATGAACTCGTTCCAGCGTCATCTGAAAACACACAAACCTCTACTACCTCTAAACTCATGAAAACTTGTAACGCATTCAAGATCACTCAGGTCTCCATGTCGATGTATTTTCTCTTTAGCAAGGCCAGAAGTGTCACTTACATGAGCTAAGAGATACCGCAAAATGCATTAAAACCATTGATGCAAAAAAGATCGCTCAAGCCTCTAATTTTAACACATAGGAAGGCTACCAAGGCCATGAGCAGTGCTAAGCACATCACTTATGCTGCCAAATACACCCTTTTGTAGGAGAAGTGGGAGAGGGGGCCTAAATGCCTTCACAAATGCACACTCGACCAATTATTCAGCTCAATCAGGCTAAGCATATGGCTCTTGCCACCAAAAATATACTCCTCATAAGGTCCTAAACCTCTCCATAGGGCACATGCATTCTATCCAGTTCCTCATAATCTACAGTAGGTTCACAGGATCAGCTATCTAAGCGCCCTCCTCTGCTCTTCTCAGTCTCTTTACATAAGGATGCCTCCCATTGATGCGCAAATTTTGATGATTGTCAACTCCAGCGCAACTCTTATATGACGCTTAGAAACAGAACGTAAAGCAAGGAAAGGACCAAAAGAAATTACATAACCCCCCCTTCTTTTCAAGCAAAAGATAGATCTGAAAATGTAATTCTATCCTATCTGCCACACCTTTCTAACAAACATAAAATTCCAGGGAACCGCATCAATCCAAGTTTTCACAATTAGATTTCGCATGAAATCAGAAAGCTAACGGATTTTCTTTTCATGAAATACACAAGCAGAACCTGCCAAAGGTGGCTGTTTCCGAAGACCACGAAATGATCATTCCATCCGTAAAGACAGGAGTGGCGAATGACGCATACCTGGGTTTTAGATTCGTGTGAGCGGCAAGGTCTCTGGATGAGTATTTCTGCGAAGGACCGAATATCCGGGTACCACCCTGCTCATTTCCACCTTTCGCAGGTGCCCAGGTCGGTCTAGCAGCAGTCGTCATGATTCCTAGCTAAATCTGATATTCTCTGAAGACAATTGGAAATACTTGAGAACCACATAATACCATCACGAACAAAATAGTACACACCCAAAAAAAAAAAAAAACAAAAGAGGCCAAAAAGATCTCAGCAAAACATTCAAAAAACACGGGCAAGTTGACGAGAAGCTACAATTCACAAGCTCGAACCGCGCAAATCACACAAACCCCACTTCCAGAAAATCGACGAATTCATTCGAATTGCCTCGGGACTCAATCGATCGGGCACGAACAAAAGGATCGAGAATCTTCTATCGAACGACGCGCAACGATTCACGTCGCATTCCAAACCGAAAGCACCGCCGACAAGACGACACCCACTCAAAAAACTTCGCACGAAACCAGAAAACGAAAGCCCTAGAAAGGAAAACACGGTATGTCCGCCGCCAGAAAGCATTCGATCAATCTGTATTGCAAGAACGAGAGGAGCGGAATTAGGGTTTTTCTTTACCTTCGCAGAAATTCCTCGAATCGGAAATCGCCCTTGACTTCGCAACAGCTAGCCTCGGGCTGGGGTGTTTGGAAAATAAGATGAGAGAAAGGGGAGAGGGCGTTTGGATACGAGGTTAGTTGTGTCGGTTAGCTCGGCCGGGGTTGCCCTTGCACTGCGTATCCAGCCGACGCGGATGGGTGGAAACGCGGAAAGAGATGGGCTCCGGGATGGGCCCGGCACTGCGAGTAAAGCGACGGGCTCAGAGATGGGCCCAGACCGCTGGCCTTATAACTAAAACCTGGGCTGGAATCGGGACAAGAATCTGATCAGCTGGGCCAGCAGATGAGGGCTGGGAGCTGCATGATCTATAGAACAAGAAAAAGGGGATCTTGTGAAGGACTTTTTATTAACAAAAAACCATTTTTACATGCTCTAACTGGATTCATCTTATTATTAGATTGTTCTCTCTCTCTCTCTCACATCGACATAGTGGTATTCGTCTTACGACGTTCTAAACCCAACTTAGGTACCCCTTTGATATGTGAACAAGTTAAACATTTAAGAGCGATGAGTCGGCGGTGAGGTAACAAACAATTGCGTCCAATGAGAGCTCTTGGAGTCATCAGCCTATTGACTATGGTGTGCCTTTTGACCCGTCGGCCACTCTGTGTATGAAGATGCCATGGGGTTTGAGGTTGACAATACCAAAGGGGCCTATGAAACATTTTTCGACTTGAATAATCCTCCTTAATATGGGTTGGATCAAGTTTTACTCATAGGGTGGGTATTAGAGATAATCAATTTTAGGGTAGGTATATTCCGAACAAAAAACTCGACTCCAATTTTGTTTGGCTCAATTCCCGAATATTGAAACTATTAACTCTAGATCCGGGCCCATTTTTTCTTTTCATGATAACATATCCAACTAGTGCGACACACTGGCGATTTATAACACAGGCTTTGTTCCACTGAATTTGCTCGGACTTGCTATTTAAACAGTGAGGTATTAAAGCCCCAATTAAAGGGATAGCCAAACTCTAGGCTACAAAAGAAAGACGCTTTCTTGACCATTTATCCCCTAGACTTAGTAAATCCAAACCAGTTTACTGCGACAAGTGGACATTGAAATCAGCACAATCAAATATTTCCCTGGAGCAGCTGCATTCGCCGCCTTCCTGCATACCTGGTGTTCCCTTGTTGGATTATCTCGGCGTCAAGCAAGAATTATTCATCAACCTATGCCGACATTCTCAAAGACATGGATCGGGCAACAACAGTTCCAATGTCGCCAAGCATAATGACGAAGCATTCGCCGATTAAAGGAGGACCATGCATAATTTCGTGGTGGTCATTGGTAATGTTCATCAACTGTGTTAGAAAGTGACAATGAGGCATCCAGCCCGGTGGCTGGGAGGGTGATGTGGGGACACCAAGTTTGGGGTTCAAATCCCGGCACTTAAACTATTAGATGGAGGGAGACCATAGAAGGAGCATATATAGGATATATTGTCAAGCAATGTGGAACAATAATAAGGCAAACCCTTCTCATGTGCAAGCCAAAAGGGGTGCGAGGAATTTGATTAATAGGGTGGACACAAATATGTGAAAGGAATAGGATTGACCCTTCGATCCCATATTAGGAAGTCCAACTAAAAAGCTTAAGCTTAGTGGTGAAAGACCATATGAATATTAAAAGATATATAGTACCCATTGTCAAGCAACATTGGAAATATTTCAACAAACTGAAATGTTGACAATTTGTTGTGAATTCATTATCCTCATCGTTAAATTTTCTAGTTCTCCCCATTTATTCTATCATAGAGATTTGAACTTGATATGCATGTTGTTCAGGATGAGAGATGCATCAGAGCAAGAACGGAAAATTGTCCAAAAAAATCCTACATCTTTTCACATTTTGCTAATTGAGTTTATTCGGAAAATTTTGACAGGAAATCACTAACATGGATGCTAATCATTCTATGTGGCACAGTTGGTGTTGATAAATTTTTATTTCTTTTCTTTTCTTTTTCATTTTCTTCTCTTTTTTCCTCCCTTCTTCTTCCTCCAGCCTATCATCGGTCCTAGGTGAAAGTTGATGATTGGCCAAAGGCAACCCTAGCAAGGGTCTGCCTCCCCCAAAGTTGGCAAGGTGGCCCTTGCTAGCCTTCGATGAGTGCGACCTTTGCCCAAGGTTGACGAGGTTGCCCCTTGCTAGATCCCGGCAAGGGTGACCCTTGCTGGTTGTTTCTTTTGGACAGTCATCAGCCATTGCCCAGCCCAAGTGATTGGCTAGAGGAAGAACAAGGGAGGAAAAAAATAAAAATAAATTATATTGTTAAATTTGTCTACGACAGCGCCGGCTATACCATGTAGAATGATTGGCATTCACATTAGTGATTATCCAAAATTTATCGGATTGAAACAATTGACAAAATGTGAAAAAATTTATGATTTTATTGATACAATTAAAATGTTTTAAGACTGAAATTGGTAAAAATGCAATAGACTGAAAACGTTTTGGACAATTTTCTCAGGTAGAGCTGATCGGTTTAAGGTATAGTTTTGTTCCCATTTTTTTTCTACTAGAGAACTGAATCGATTCCCATATGATTTAGTCCAGCTACTCAACCTTAGTGGCTGTGGCCTCTGTATTCCTTTTACTTGAACATGGATCTACCACATCTAAACCAAGTTTTAAACTAACTCAACTAATTTATTAGGACTAAATTATTAGTACGTTTCGAGTTAGCATGGCCTTGCCGTGGCTTTTATAGTTGGACCATCTTATTTCATGGTTGTGGAGATGTGCACCTCCTAGATTGCTCAACTAATCTCATCGGTCCATGATCTTTCCCCTATTCATGACAGAATAATTACCAGGGACATGAGGCCCCCAACTTGAGGATAGCCTTTGGGAAAATTACCTTTATTATGGTAAAAATAAGATTGCATTTTTTGATGCACTGAATGATTGACGAGTGCGAATGATTAAGAGAATCAGTTCATGTTACTTTACCTAGATAGTTTCTACCTTTGAAAATTGTTAGACTAAATCAAAAGTTTAAAGCAACAACAATAACATGCTTAACTTTTCAACCAATGGCCTTCCAACTTGTGCTTGTTGGAATGCCACAAAATCTTTACTTTGAAAAGACCAAGTAATCCCTTTGCAAACAAGCAAACTTTCCTCTTTGTAACGCCTTGGTCTAATGAGAGAGAGAAGTGATCTCCGAGACAAGAAGCATAAACAAGGAGTAGCTTGCATTAAAATTTTAGAATGATGAAGATGATAGGAATAAATCAAATTATACACCAAACCTGAAAAAAATGTCCTTAAATTATTAATGTGAAATTGGATTTGACCCTTTTAACATTTCCGATATTAGTGTGCTCAAGTGAGAGTTCTATTAGGATGGGCAACTTCCTAGGAAAGTTCTTGTATGGCAGTAAACAAAATTGAGGCTCAATATAGAATGGTTAAAGCAAATAATATTTCAAATGAGTTAATTTAAATATGTCGCACCGCAAACACTAGCCTCCGTCACCCCGTAAACCCTATCTACCCTCGATCACACCCACTGCTATCCAACACCAATCACCTTGCCATCGATTGGTTTCGTCGACGCCCTTCCCTCTCTAATCACTGTGCATGTCCCCCTATCTTTTCCTCTCTTTGCTCTACTGCAATCTCCCTTGTCTCATTCTATTTTCACTATGCAACTCAAATCTCCATGGATGGGGCCTGTCCATGGCTGCGAACATGGGCGAGGTCTATCCATGGCCACCAACAACTCATGACCTCGTCGAGGTCGTTCATGGCCATGATGGGACTTACGACCTTAATCATAGGTCGGTCATGGCTTGAGAGCACCAACCTCAATTCAAGGCTAGCACAACCATGGCACAATCCCGATTGAGGCTAATTAGAGAGAGAGAGAGAGAGAGAGAGAGAGAGAGAGAGAGAGAGAGGGCTCCCAACAATCGCACACGACCGAAGGCAACAACACCGAGGTCTCCAGTGGATGACAACGAGCTAGTATGCTTCGGCATAGGTGACAAAGGGCATTGGTAGCGGCGGTCGAACTTAGGCTAAGGTGGTTAGGGTTTTAGGCCATGGTGTTGTGGCAAGGTGTGGGTTTGGTACATGGGAAGGGAAGTTGTTCTTTAGAAAGTAAGGGCTTATTTGATAACGTGCCAAACAATGCTCAATTTTAATCTTTTGTTTCTTGGAGTAAAAAAAGAACTGAAATCCGTTTGATAATATTTTTGTTTTCAATAATAGACTTGGAATAAAATCAAGAAGTACAAAAAAAAAAAAAAATTGCTTCTTTATTTTTGGGAATAACTCCAGAATCAAACACAAACCATTTTCTTTATTTATTTCTTTCTCTCTTCCTCTTCTTCTTCCCCTAGTTAGTCACTAGCCACGGTGATAGCCTAGACTAGATCTAGTGAGGGTCAACCTCATCGAGGGCTGGTGAGATTAGCCTCACCTTGGCCTGACTAGGCCGACCTTGCGGCGGCTGGGCTAGGTTGATCATCGCTGGTGGCTGGGCGAGGCTCAACCTCACTGAGGGTTGGTGAGGCTTCCTCGAGGCTGGCAACCTTACTAGCTAGAGGAAGAAGAAGAGGAGGAAAAAGAAAAAAAAAAAAAATTATTTAAAAATTAAAAGAAATTCTGAGTCACAAAAAATTGAGAATCATACGAAACATATTTACTAAATGCCTTCAAATATTTAGAAACTCGTCCAGAGAACAAAATAAAAAAAATTATTTCTAAATTAAATGTTTATGAGAATGGAATGATTATCAAATGCAGTTTAAAACGCCAAAGTTTTATTGAAGCGAGGTATGTAACTTGTAGTTTCGACAGAAGAGGTATGTCCTTTGTCATGAGTTGAATAGTGAGGGATGCCCCAATATTCCCAAATTAAACACTATAAAGATGCGAAGGGCTTTCTCGACAATCAAGTACACTTCCTTACACTTAAAAACTTGTATACATATGCTATGCTCCTTCATCATTCCTCGAAAAGCCGTCGATCCACTGAGGTAACGCAAAGGCGGCATCGATTCCAATAGGTAACCCCGAATCCTAACACTTGATTTGAGATCAAGGAAGGCTCAAACCCGTTGATCGTCCAGACCGATGCCTCACCTTTTCGCCGTTCGGATGCTTTTTGAAAATTCGATGACTAGACATCGCCACAGGACACGATCACTAAAGGGCTCATTTCATCTTTTTTTTCCTCTTTTGTGTAGGAGAAGAAATCTTTGCTGAATAAGAGGATAAGAAGAGGGCGGCTGAATCCATCGATTTGGCGAAAGGGGCCGGCCATGGATGACGTGCGGTGGACACGGCAACGGCGGCAAGCAATGCAAAAGATGGGGTTGAAACTTCACGATCCGGCTCGCGGGCTTCTCGGGTAAGAGGTTAAAGCCCCCGATACCATGTCGCCATTTTTTGAAGTCTAATGATATTGACATTTTATAAATTAGGAAAATGAAAGGAAAGAGATGTACCACCCCAAAAAAGATAAAATACCATAGAGAGAGAAAAATCTCCCTCAGATTCTGCACACGTTGCACCTAGTCATGCCGGGAGGAGGTCAAAGTTTGGTCAAATAAGAAACCAAGAATTTTTATTTATCTTTTCATTTTCTTCACAATATCTTTTTCCTTTTTTTTTTTTTTTTTTGGCGGCTACTTGTCAAAGTGAAAGCTCTTTTGAGTCGGTTTCGGCTCGTGCTTGAGATATGTTTGTTTCGTGAATAACCGATGATTTAAAATATAATTTTTTAAGTATGAGAATTTGTATCGTTTACAAAAAATAAATAAATAGAAAATATATTCATTGATTGTGAAAAATATTTATAAATAAATTATTTCGGTGATGAAAACATTTTTAATTGATTAATTATTTTCAAATGATTTTTAAATTTTTTTTTTCAAATCATTTTTTTTTTAAATAAATGGAGCATTGTTAAAACTGAATATTTGACTAGAACTATTTCTATTGTAAGCTCCCCTCCCACCATTAATTTCTAATGAACACACACCATTTTGATCTTTGGGTTATTAGCATAGATTCATACCAATTAACCAAAAAATTACATAAGCAGAAGCGAATTTGTATCTAAGAAACTTGTGCACATTTTTGAAATGTGACAAATTCTTTAATTTCATATCAGCAGTCACCAATCATGTCATCTAATTTTTCACAAAAAAAAAAAAAAAAAAAATTATTTGCAAATTTTAGTGTATTGAGGCGATCTAATTGTTATATATGTCACCCATCAATCTTTGATTAAGTTGTCAAGATGTTGTGTTGGCATTGATTTGGATAAATGGGCCAATTTTTGGGGTCCTCTCTCCTTTTCTCCAATCTTCCTTTGCTGCTTCCCGGGCGGTGTCGAAACACGTTATAAAGATTGATGGGGATTGGGCCCGGCACCTGTCAAAAATATGGTGATTTGTCGTAAATGACTTGAGTTCTCGCATTGATTTATCTTATTATTCTAGTATTCATAAATGAATTTTCAAAAGTATAAAAAAACAATTTGTTTGAATGTTGACTGGATCGATTTGAAATTAGAAATTTCCTCATGCACCTCAGTTATCAAGGTTTCTTTGCCGGCGTATTTGATTATTCAGTTAAGTGTGTGGATTCTTAACTAGATTCGCTCATCGGTAGGAATCTTTTCTTCATAACCATATTTAAATTTTTATTATTATTAAGGCCCTGTTTATTTTACGAAAAATGAATGGTTTATAAAATATTTTTTTCTAAAAATAATGGCTCATGTCATTTACAAAAATAAATGAATAATAAATATTTTCATCGTTCACAAAAATATTAATTGTTGTCGGTAATGAAAATATTTTTTATAAATTTATTATTCAAGTAATGATTTTTAAAAAAAATATTTTTTGCCAAACAAGCAAAACCTAAGAAATATTATGTTTTCCTTTGAGCACGCTCGATATAATCGATCACTTTCTTCACTACCGTGAATAAGGATAGAAATTAGGATCATGTCTTGTTTCCCTGATAAGGATGCAACGTAATCACAAGAAAACTAATGAAATTAATTCCCTACGAAAATTACCATCTTCACGTGTTTTCGTTGGTGGATCATAAGAAAAGCGTGTCAAAACTTCTATCCGTATCCGTTTCGAACTTGTACATGCATGTGATTTGCGAAGTTTCCGAGACTTAACGCCGGCGTCGCTGCCACTAAATTTTAATTCCACTTCATGAGACGCAAAATTCACGACTTTCTAACCCTCAGTGGTTGAGCCTCATGCGATGATCGCAAGTCTGTATCTGCAGAAAGCAAGATCTCTGATTGAAACGCACGCTTGGCCCATTTCGGAAGCCGGACAATATCGGCACTAGCCGATCGGCAACGGATCACTCCTAATTCACCGTCAGAAAGCGACGTAAAATAAAAAAGATAATATCCTAAAAAAAAAATTTTCCTTTTTGTGCTTTGGTTACGGTTCTCCGAACTGAGACAAGCCACCTCTCATTGACAAGGGCCAACGTACCCTCCGCAGCAGCAATGATGGTGTGATAGCGTTATGGCCTTCATGCAAAGCAACACATTCACGCATATAATACGAAGCAGAGGGACCCCCTCCTTTCCATTTTGCCTCTTATTTCAATTGTATAAGAATGGAGAGCTTGGATTAGGTGGCCAAACCTCTAACCATTTACACACGCACAAAACCTCAAACCGTCACTGTGCCCGCCACATTATGAATGTCCCTTTCATCTTAAACTCCCAGAAATTAGCAAATGAATATGTAAAATTTTGTGTATGGAAAGATTCGAATTTAGGACCTTCGGATATTATGTAAGAATTTTATGAGACCATAACGAACTGTTTTAAAAGTTTAAATTGTTAAATGAATATGTGATTTATTATTTAAAAATCTTAACAAAATAGGCAGAATGGCATGAGTTGCACTGTTCAACCAGCTTTGCTTTTTATTTTAATGGACAGTTTTGCAGTTGAAGAAGAGAGGTAGACCCGGTTGAGCTTAAGGTTGTTCCTAAGCTCTCCCTTGCTTGCTTGATAAACAAAGAGAGAGGGGGGAGCCAAAAACCAGAGAGGGAAGTTAGGCCAACGGTTAGCTTTCTCTGATTAGCTTTGAATCAAAGAAAGGTTTCTTTTCTTCTTCTTTTTTTCTGCTTTGGGTATTCTACGGTTTGATTCTTGGTCACCATCTGAGACTCACCCAACTTCACCTTCCTGTCATCTTCTCCGCACCCGACAACATCGCCCCCTCTCCTGCTCCTGTATTCTGTTGCAGTTGCTGTCTATATACTCTTGTCATCTCACACGGTTCATGTTCATATTTGCCACACACCCACATAAAGATATGCTCTGTCATTGAAGGGTTGTGCGCTGAAGGGATAGTTTTCGGCGTTCTCAGTTGAATTATGGCGGAGGGGAAGCTCGCAGCTGCTTGAATTTCATGGTATTCATGTTTTTAAGGTACTGAAAGTTTTCCTGGAAGTTTATGTAACGCCCCTGAATTCGAATTGGGAAGAAACGGGAATTTTTTGTCTACTAGTGCTCGGGGAGCAACTTTCATGATTGCAGTCCTATAAACGTGGTGGAGATTGGCCTGTTCTCCTTGTAGTCTGTAGTCGTAAGTAATTCTGTTTATGGAAAAAGAAAAAAAGCGATCCTTTAGTTGTCTGTGAGCAGAGGAGTGTTGGCCTATTCTTGGTTTTCTGAAGCTTGTTTGTTTCCTAAATTCACTCGTTTCGCGCCCGATGAATACTCGGTATTTTCTCCCACCGGAGTCGTTATGCAGTTCCAGCGTTGGCGCCACGTTCTCTTCGAGTTCATCAGCCACAAATGATCGGGCGGTGACAGGGTCCCGGAACCGGGCTCCCCGCGTTCCGCCTTCTTTTTTGATGAGGATGGCTATGAGAATATCTCGAGCGAGATGGTTCACTTTCTTAAGGAGAGTTTTCCACTACCAGAACGGGTCGAGGTCGGATCTCGGGTCGAATCCGTTCAATTCGAGCACCTGGATGGTGCTCGAGCTCACGGCCTTGATGGTTCAGATAAGCATAACTTCTTTCACCCTGGCCATCTCAAAGAACGAGAAGCCGGTCTGGCCTATGAGGATATGGATCATGGGTTACGACATAGGGTGCATGCTCAGCGTGCTGCTGCTCTATGGTCGCTACAGGTATCTTTTTTTGGCTCAGGGAGATGGCTTTGGCATCTCGGATTTGGAGCAGCAAAGAGGCGGTGACGACTCCAGGTACCTTTTTCTCACTTCTTTTACTTTTCTTTTTCGTTCTTTTAGCATTAGATTAGATGCTATAGACTGTCATAACCTGATGTTGCTTAGAGTGGAGGATTGATGAATCATTTTGATTCTGAGACTCCTAGGGTGCATAAATGGTCTTCGTTTAATCTTACCCTGGAATTTGGATCAGGCATCAAAAAGTAAACAAAGGTGAAATAATCTCTAGCTGGGGCAATGGATTCTTCGTCGACTTATCCAATTCAACACACCGGTTTAATGTTGGACTGCTATAGTTCAAGTTTATTTCTAGGTGTCCACCCAATTAAGTTTGAGATTTTGTTTGGTCCAGATAGATCTGACTTGTAGGAAGATGCATTCTTCTGATATATTAGACTGTCCCATAGATGGTGCAGCGGGTTAGATATATCTTACAAAGTTAGTTTGTGGTTTTTTATACAATTTCTCATTGTGTAAATGTCGATTTTGTTGGTGCAGGAGTGTGCATCTGATGAACAAATGTCGCACTTCGTTAGAGCTGTTCTTTGCAATATGGTTTGTGATGGGTAATGTTTGGGTGTTCGATTCTCGGTTCGGATCGTTCCAACGCGCACCGAAGCTTCACATGCTTTGTATCTCTCTGCTTGCTTGGAACGCTATCAGCTACTCTTTCCCATTCCTGCTATTTCTCCTGCTATGCTGCTTTGTGCCACTCATGAGCACCTTCCTCGGATACAACATGAATGTGGCTTCAGTCGAGAGAGGAGCATCTGATGATCAGATTTCTAGGCTACCTAGCTGGAAATATAAGCAAGTGGACAACAATTTAGAGCTCAGCGATAACTCAAACCGCAATTTGGTCCTGGCAAATGAAGACAAAGTAAGTAGGCTAACTACAGATGGTGTACGAAATTACTGCTTCTATACTTTGCATATCCTTTCGATTCTTGGTTAAATTACATGGACGTGCTATATCTTCGTAAGACACTGTTTGGCCCCTTAATGTATCTTATCTGTCCTGTATATTTCACCGGATGCAGATCAAGTCCACTCTTTCACCCATGAATGTTGTAACTCACTGCTTCATTATCTGAAGAAATGTTTAATTCAAAGAGGGTGAAAAGAATGAAGCGATAAGTACATTTGACAATTGGAAAAGTGTAGGTGTTCCTAAAGGAGGATGTTTTGTGTATAATTCAACTCCACCATAGGGGTCGTTTTAAAATTTGAAGCATGAAGTTAGATGTCAGACAGTTCTTCAAGAATCAATATCAACTTATGCAAGTCTGCAATTTCTTTCTCTCGCTGCAGGAATGCTGTATATGTCTGTCCAAGTACAAGGAGAGAGAAGAAGTTCGGCAGCTGCCGTGTTCGCATATGTTCCACCAGAAGTGCGTCGATCAATGGCTGAGGATCACATCTTGCTGTCCTCTATGTAAGAAAGAACTCGAGAGATAGGAATGCGATCTGCGAGAGCTGGAATTCCTTCTCCAATATGCTGGGTTTCCATTTCTTCGGTTTGGCGTGATTTGTAATTATCGAGGAGGTGGCTTATTGAGTGAGCTACTTTGCTTGTATATTCAAGCTCACCAGTGACCACAAGCATACTCAAATTTGCATTCTTTTCTCCGTTTTACTTAAAATAGTAGAGGGTGAAGCTGTGGGGTCTTTGCCTACAAAGGGGTTAGGACTTGGCAAGTCCTATTAGACGCCTGCAACTCATATTAACATGATGTACATGTTTTTGGTACAGGAATAAACAAGTTACTAAAAAAAAAAAGAATGAAACTATGCTGATATACTTGCGTCAAAGTCTCTCGCACAGGATCTTCTTCCTCCTTTTTAAAGAGTCCTATTTCAGCATCATCTTTCCTTGAAAGACCAGGCTCCTATTTTTTAGTGGCCCTTTAAAGGTTCAAACCCAAGAAACTATAAATTGAATCCTACATGTCACTCCTCCTGTTTCTGTTGCTGGTTTGAAGTAATATAGAGACTTTTGAGGATGAACCTAGCTGGCCATTCTTTACGAGAGTGTAATACCGTGTAGCATGCGCGTTTCGCAAACTCTCTATAAGATACAATGGCCGGGCACCGCTGGAGGAAGGCGGTCTTTCATTGGGCCTCTCAGCCTATGAACAGGTTTAGTATCGAAAAACCGGGCCTTCTTTGCTATTCCTGTTGGATCCCCCAAAAGAAGGAACGTGAAATATGCAGTAAAATTCTGGTTTTAGTTGCATCTGCCGATTATTCTGGTGCTACAAATGCGCAACGGCAGAAGGGCGAAAAACACAATCGAGGTAGTTAGAAGATCCTTGAGAGAGAGAATTGCATCGTTCATCAGTTTTGTCCACATTTTCTCACTCTCTCCAATCCTTGCATTTTTGCTGCTGCAGCACCAGAGGAGGGTACCTTCAATTGGAAGCTCCAAGAAACATTTCTGCTGATCTGAGATCAGATTTTAAGGTAAGCTGGTTTAAATTTTTATTCTTTTATGGGGAAGAAAATCGGGATATGGTCGCTGTCGCTCTCTTATTCTACAAGAATTCGCAATTAGTTAAGGCATCAAAGGATCCAAATGTTTCTGTTAGATCAGATCAGGTCCTCTACAAGCCATCTTTTCTAGGATTTGAGTGAGTAATGAAATTATTCACGATGTTGGTTTCCATGAATTAGGAAATGAAACGGTATTTAGACTATGTACTTGATTACAGAGAGCAAAACCTATGGCTGGGGGAGAGGTCCTCAAACCACCCAAGATTGAGGAAAAGCATCCGGAGCGCAAGATATCGGTGCCGAGGATCACGATAGAGGAGATGCGGAAGCATTCGCCACTGATGTTGTCGCCACGGGGACAAGGGGACAGCTCAGGCAAGCCATTGAGCGGTCGGATGAACTGCCTCTGCTCCCCCACGACCCATGCTGGCTCGTTCCGGTGCCGGTTCCACCGCAACACCGGCATCCCCCGAGGCCACTCCATCGGCTCGAACCTAAATTACTTGGCCACGAAGTCGGGCGGTATCAGCGACTCCCTCCAGGCTCAGTAGCCTCAAGATACCGGCAGGACGGTGCAAGTTACATCGATGAACCCACGATTTTTTTTCTGGGTTCTAGTAGGATACCTGCATGGCAGTGCATCCCCAACTCATGGTGTGTACTTGGCACAATTGCAAAAGGCGAATTTCCTTCAACTTGCTACTGCATGAACTAAGCTATTGTCAATTCCATTAACGGGGCCACTATCATCGGTCTCTTGGCAATAACTTCTACCTCTACAATAATGTAAATATCTGTTCTTGCTACAATCTTGATATTTCTGTCTCACTGCTGTTGGTTCAGACCTTCTGCGTCGGTTGACGAGTCATCCTTCTCTTTCAAGTGCATATAGGCTACTAATTCCTTCTTCCGAATAAGCAAGTAGGCCACTGTTATCGCAATGTATTCGGGAGATCATTTTGCACAGGATCAACACCTGTGGAACTTGCGGAATGGCAGTTCCGGCCTGCGAAAAGTGCGATTGTAGGGAGATTATCACGGCATTCAACCTAGTAATCAGTAACACCCTGGAGAGCATGATTGTTAATAATTCTCCGACGGATTTACTATGCTCCGAGGTCCTAGTGATGCTCCTCAGATTTTGCAAATGACCGAGTCATACAGAGAAAGTTCTCGGCCAGGTAATATCATATGTAACGCATAGGATCGAGGTAAGGATTCAATTAACCTGGCTAAGGGCAAAGCTAATACAACTATTTTCTCCTCCGCCTCTAAATATATGTACAATCATAATTATAGGCAGGGGACGATAATAATTATAAAAGAAAAAAAAAGTGTAACACAGCCAAAAAATTCGAACTGGAGGATAAACCTCAATTCTTCCACTTTTTGGCATCGTATTGATCTTGGCAAGCAATTTTGTTGGCTCGATCTTGACCATTAGCGTCATTTCGTCGGCCTGGTCCAGGTTGTCTCTGACGTGACCAAGTTTCCGTAGTAAACCTGCTTTGAGGATTCATCCCAGTATGCCTGTAAAGACGATAAATGAGCAACTAGAACTGATAGTTACGAGAAGCAGGGGAGAGAAGCAAATAAAGATTAAAAGTTATGAAAACAATTTCACTTTTCTCAAATAAACGTAGTCGGCGATTCTCAACACAAGAGTATGGATTCCTCGGGAAAAAAGTGGAGAAGAATGACTCATTCTCAAGCCCTAATGATTGATGAAATACCAAACTGGTGACTTTAACGCCCAAATTCCAGAAACAGAATGTTTGCTGCACCCCAAAATAAAGATCAAAGCCTCTCATTGGACTATATGGATAAATCAGAGCTGCCAATTAAACGGGTCCAACTCCTCACCATTACTTTCTAGCCAAACAATTAGAACCTACTGCAGAAAGACAGACCTAAGAAACTTACCTGCCATCCAGACGGCAGATTTCTAGAAAGTTCTACAAGATTTGGTTGCTGGTTTCCATCGTTCAATTGCTCTTGATTCTGTACAGCTTCACGGGCAGCTTGAGCTCTCTTGCGCTTAACTCTCTCACGCCTGTGACAGAGCAACACAATTCACACAGAATCCAACAATGAGAGACAAAACCAGGATCATCCTTCATGACCTAGGGCTGCTATTTTCCATTCAATATCATCTACAAAGAGGGGAGGTAAAGAAGGGAGGAAGTTCAGACCCAAAAAAAAAAAAAAAGAAGGGAGGAAGTGGAGAGAGGGTTAAGAAATTATGAAACAATACCAATCACCCCCCAGTGGCTGAAAATTAGCATTCTCTCTGGCCTCTCCACTGGCAATTTGCTGCGCACGCCATTCCTGCAATTTAAAATATGATAAATGCCATCAGAAAGAACAAAAGCACAATCACTTCTTTATGCAGAATCATCTGTATACCTCTATTTCCCTTTGACGCTTCTTCTCTAAAAGTGCAAGAGCAGTTTTAGCTTCATCTTCATCATCTTCCTGTAGTTCTTCTTTGGCAGCCTTCCACTGAGAAAATTTACAGACAGAATCAGTAATAAGTGTACAGAGAAGCAAGCAAACCAAGTTAAACAACTACCCAATATGATAAGAAAGTACCTTATCCACCAAACTGGAGACTTTCTTATTAGACCTCAAAGATGGAGCAACAGCAACAGTCCTTTTCTTACTACGCAAAACTGATCAACGGGAAAGAAAAATCTTGAGTCATGAATCCATCAAATGATTGCATTATAAGAAGATAGCCGTAGCCTCTAACCACTCAATGAGTTTTGGGAAGTTAGAATAAGAAAATTGAGCATTTTCCCTTAGAATATAAAACGACAATCAAAGAGAGATATAACCATGCAATGTAAAGAGAATTCACGAGATACTTGACAAAACGTCAAAAGTTGAAACTTGACATGCCCAGCCAATTAAACGAGGGCTGGCCATAGAGTCTGGGCAGTAAAAATAGTAAAGCAATTAACACTCAGTCTCTCACACAATTCAATTTTCATCTTTCTGAGAAATTACATAAATCCAGACGAGGCATTAACTATTCAAGCCTGGCCTAAGTTAGGATCCAACGGAAATACCTTTTGACTGAACCTTTGAAATGGCTGATGAGGCAACAGGAGCTGCAGACGCAGCAGCAGTGTTTATTGATGGAGCAGAAATATTATTTTTCTCGGACGTGGTTGCAGAAGCTTCTATGGCAGATGAAGTAGAGGGGACATCAGAAGTTTCATTTTCACTTCGACTGCCAACAACCGAAGACGCAACACCTGACAGTGGTATTGAGCTGGAACTTGTCTCTGCAAGGGTGTGAGCAGATCCAAGCTCATCTGTGGTGGTGCTATAACTATAATTGAGAGAATTGGGCTGGCTTTGAAATTGGGAGGTATTCACTATACCAACACCAGGTGCTGCTGGTACTGCTCCATCTTGGGTGCTGTAATATGCTACCGACTCAACAGGGGTAACAATGATAGAAGCAGTAGTGCTTGGAAGAGGTACATAGGAAACTGATCCATGCGGTAAAACAACTTGACATCCTTCAGCATGTCCATAGAAGCTATTGTTCATGACTCCATTTTGTCCATAATAATCATAATTAGTGTTAGCATAAGTTAAAGGGTATTGTTCAGTGTAGGAACTAGGCTGCTCAACTTCAGTATAAGGTGCCGGCGGAGCATAAGATGGCTCGGGAGGCTCGTCTGGAGGAGGTGGAGGTATCTGTTCAGCATCTGGAGGTGGTGGGGGAATGAATTCCTCATCTGGGGGAGGTGGAATAAAATACTGATCTTCTGAGGGAACAGATGAAGCCTCAGGAGGTGGATCTAGTACAGATGACTTTTCTGGAACAACAGTACTTTCTACACCAACCACAGGACCCACATCTTCTACTTCCATATCAACATCCATATCAACATCTTCCTCAGCATTCACTGAAGCAGTAAGAATTGGTCCATCAGAAATAAAACCGCTATTGGCTAACTCACCATCTTCCAAGTCACCTCCCAATTGTCTGATTCCCGACTGAGATGCAAAATGCTCATTATTTGTACCATTGTCCTGATTAACTGCACCGGGCTCCACTGCAGTGGATGCATCATTCGGAAAAGAAGCAACAGTTTGGGATGTCAAAAAACCTCCTTCATTTGTGTTTTGATCTTCTCTAAATTCGAGCTTCATGGTTTTCTCCAATTTGCCTTCACTTGTTTCCTTAACTTCGTCATTTAACATTCGGTAAACTTCATCAGTGGCAAGTTCCAGACGTTCAAGCTGCCTTTCAGAGTGCACCCAAAAGGGTTGCAAAGCTACACCGTATGATGAGAGTGACTTCATATCTGAAAGTCTAATTTCAACTTCCATAACATACTTTAATATCCTCTCACGAACAAAATGAAGTTCCTTGGAGCTGACAATAGCAAAGAAAGAATTTCACAATAACAAACTAGAAAAACAAGGGAATCCACCAAATTCAATAGTTTGGAGAGAGATTGAATGAAATTTAGAGAACCATTGATTACCTTTCAAGTGACTTCAACTTTTCCAACAAACACTCAGTTTGCTTGATGAGGTATGACCAATTATCAGTCCCCAAAGGATATTCTTTGCTACCTGATGAGTCATGTGCACAAGTATCAGAATAACTCCAGCAAACTATTGATTGCACAAAGGAGCATGACACACTGCTGAGATATATCTAGATTTACCTTTGTGGATATCATCCGTGTAATATGTATAATCCAGATTCTCAACATTCTGCTCTTCAGTCATCTCATCCTTTCTAGAACTATATTCGGCCAACTTCTGACTTTGAGAAGCTAAAAGTGCATCTTCAGAACCAGCACCCTTGTCTCCAAAATAAGCACAATCCCCATCTTTTCCAACCGTCATAGTTGAATTAGGATCTGCCTCATGACTATCGTGACCAGGATTATGGGCCGTCTCTGTGGAAGCAATGTATGTGTCTCCAGCAGAGTTCGTCATTTGAGACAAAGCTTCAGGTACTTCCCATGAAGTTTCCCCAGTGTCAACGTTCCAATAATAATACTGATTGGTCTCCTCATGAATTACTATCTTCCAACCTGAACTTACATCCCCAACAACTTGAGCATCAAAAGCTCCTGCAACATGGATTTGTTCGCCTGCTTCTATTTCTTTTGGCAAATCATGCGAGGCAATCGTTTCACTTTCCTTAACATCACTTTCCTCAAAATTCGGCATTTCATGTACAGATGGCGAATCCCTTCCCACCTCCTCCCTCACTTTCGCAGAATCTGATTCTTCAGTCAAGTTAGCTCCTGTGTCTTCATTTTGTTTACTAGTTGATGTTTCAACCTGCATAAACAAAGCTTTCACATTTAAAAATCGTCCATTTAAGCCTGCTTCTTTTTTAACTCAAGAAATTGCATATGGTATCTTTGTCACAACCTTGATAGGAGTTTTCAAGAAATTGTATATTACTACCGAAAACAGATCTTTTCTCTCAAAAGGTGATCTTTTTATTTAAAACTAACGATACTTAATGTGGACACAGAAAAGAGAAAACCAATTAAACAAGCAAACACTAAATATAGAGCAAAAGTGTATTTTTAAAACTGATATCGTTTACTATTGCATAGGCAGTCAAAAATGCAAAAGCTAGAGTATTTTCACCTTCCAGCAGCTAAAACAAACAGCTGAACAACAACTATGACAGATTCCTAACTTGCCTGGTCATTGTGAGCCACAGAACTCTCCCCAGGGGCATTAGAACTTCTCCTTGGTTCCTCCTCATTCTCATCATCACTATATTGGCCAAGTAACAGCAGAGGATTCTCTTGCTGTTGACCTGCAGACAACAAATTTACATATCAATAACTCTTAAAGCATGACTTCATGTGCTAGATTGAATCAGCACAGAAAGCTAGAGGAAATTTCCATGCCCCAAAACAAGGAATAAATCAACATGAAATCATGATAGATAAAAGGCCCCAAGAGATGCAGCCATTAGGTCTGGTTGAAAGAATTAAATTCGCTTGTCATATCCACCTGTTACAGATTTAAGAAACTTGTCAGTTGTTCATGATGCAAGTGAAGCCAGAGATATACGAACCGCTGTAGCTTTCCGACTGTCTCCAATTGCGCTGAGAAAAAGAGCACGAGTAATTGAGTCATGCAAAATTTCACAGTCACAGGGCCCTGATCTGATCTGACAGTGAATTTTCCAAGACCACAGCCACCTCAAAGTCTGAGAGCAAATACTTAGGGCCATAAAATTCTAGTCTTGTAAAGTATTGTCCATATTTCCACCAAATAATGTTGATCAGTCATGTTTGCCCTACATATTCCTTTGAAGAAAACTGCGGAACCCACCTGAAGAAGATGCTGAATTGGGTAACCCATCATGATGTGTTGAATCTACATCCCTTTCAACTTCATCTTGTCCAGATGAGATACCCAAATCTCCTGAATACAAGAAAACTCACACTCATAACTGTTTACTCATTGCGGTTTCCTGTCAAACTAACTGCTTTTTTGAAAAAAAATACTAAATAAGTAAGCCCTAGTAATTATTTAAGTAAATGAAATTTAAATAGTAGCCAAATAGTCACAGTAAAGGTAAAAGAATGCACGAGATCTACAATTCAGGAGTTCATGCACAGTTTCTACTTCTGCTTTTATGGATAAAAATGTTATGATGTTTCCCATGTAAAGTCTTGCTTCCATAAAAGCAAAATCTTAAGGAAGATTCAACTTGGAATCTCTTTGTGGACCTGAAATGAATATCAAAAGGAAAATGGATTTCAATTGCATAAAGCCATATTACTATATATTCAAGCAAGGAAACAGCATCATTCCTAATGCTGGACTGAAGGAGCCTTTAGAGAGACCTCTTTGCAAATGCATTGCAGTCCACAATGGGCTCTCAAAGCCTTTTACCAAACACACGACTTTCTGTAGAAAATCTTTGTGGGTTGGAAGTCCATTGGCAAAGCTATGCCAGAATGGACCCTATCACTGCCTAGCATCCAAATTCATTCCCAGAATAAATATCAGCAACAGGTATTCGAACATGTTAAGTGAAGGGAAAAAAGAAGTATGTAGTCCCCTGAAAATGCATCTAATAGAATCCCTTCATTTGCTAGGGCCTGCCATGTGAATTCATCTAGCCATTTTGCGAAATACTCATGTACCTAATACTGATCAAAGATGCGTCTGAGCACAGTCAGCACCGCAGGAAGCAAACGAAATTCTAATTTTAACAATGTCCCAGCTCCACAAACAAGGCATATAATTTTCTTTTTACTTCTACTGGTTATAGTAACTTTTTTATGAAATCTGCCCCCTCGGCCTCTCATTGCATGCGCATCAGAGAGAGAGAGGAAAACACAAAGAAATAATCAATCAGACAGCCAAGTCCTAACACCAAGAAACGATCAATCAGAAAGCCGAGTTCTAAAGGACTGAAAACGTAAAAACTGAGCTTCTCCGGACCAAGGTGAACTGCTCGCACGAGCCAACCATACAACTCCAATCCAGAAACAATCAGCACAACAAGCCAAAGCCCCTAATGAAACCCTCTCTTAGACCGCCGCAAAATGAACTCTCCCGATACACGACTTCCACAAACAACATCACAGACGCCACACACGTCCGCGGCGATCCCCCGGCGGACGGGCAGCCAAGCAATTAATCACACCGCAAGCGGAAGATGGAGCAAAGACAGGTCGCCCGTACCAGAGGGTTCCGCAAAGAGATCGAGCTTCACTCGGCGACCGGCGTTGCTCTGAGCAGCCATCCGACGTTCTCTCCTCTTCCCCATCCTTCTTCTCTCTCTCTCTCTCTCCCCCCCCCCTTCCGCCGATTTCCTCCACAAATCGACCGTTTCCGACGAAATTCTCGCTTCGTCCTCGACGCTCCGGTCCCGTCTCCGGCGAGAGCCGCCTGATTCAGCGCCGGTGAAGAGAAGAGAAGCTCCGGCGAGGGTTGAAGAAGAAGGAAGAAGAAGAAGAAGAGGAAGATGGAAGGAGGACCGACAGAGAACCCTCGTTGGATCATCAGTTCCGTGCGCCTCGAGTCGATGTGGGTCGGACCCCGGTTCGCGCCACAACACATGGGCCGGGTCTATCTTTGGGCCTGACTTTAGTGATGCGCCTCTCCTCGGCCCAATCCGTTTTATTTTTGCATGGCGACCTCCTGGGCCGGACCGGGGACGACTCGATTGAATATGAATGAGGCTACACATGACATCAAATTATTTATTGTATTGAATTTCACTTGACCGTCTACGGCTCCATTGCTTGCGCTCGGGATCTGGGAATCCTACAAGATCCATTCTTTCATTTTTCTATGGTAGATGGTCAGACAGTTGTTTTTGGAATGAATTTCATTTTTCTCACTTTTTCTTTTCCTTCTCAATTTGAATCTTGCAGGTCGTTGCATTTTGACCTTTTCGAATTTCGAAACACTTGAACCTTTCACCACACACATATATACCTACACAAAGATTCATGTTATTTTTTTTTTCATGATTTTCTAGAGTTTATGCATTATTTTAGATTGTGATGAAATAGTGAAACCTATTTTTTTTTTTACTATTGCCAAAAACTTTGTTGCTTAGACTAAAAATTGGTTTGGCCAGATATGTCATACACTCGAATTTTATTCAATAAGTTAATTGTTACTTCGTAGATAGCGACGTGTTTTTGAATAAATTAGAAGTGCGTGCAAACGGCGTTTCGGTGAACTTCAAGATAGGTAATAGTTTGAGAGCAGTCAAATGAAAATCCTCAAATGTTGCCAAGCTTGAGATCAATGGGGATGAGATTCAACGCTCAAATTGTATTTGGTCAATGTGAAATTATCTATATGCAAGCAAACAGTTTGCTAGTCACTTTCAACACGGGTATCTTCTGCTGAGGCATGCAAAGAAACTGATCTTTAATCCTCAAAGGTCCTTTTGACGTAGGACTTCCTTTTCTTTTTCCTTTTATGGCCGGTCTTACAAGTTCAATTTGACCGCCAAAGAGAACAATAGAAAAGGGATAAACAGGGAGACCAAAATGCTGAAATTAGGGAATGACAAGGACAGCTTACATTGAGACGATGGGACATTGATTTGACGTGTTTAAGAAAGTGTCAAGAAGATGATCAAGCGTAAGCCTCTAATCAAGAAAAAAGACTAAATTAGAAGGACCCAAAAAAGGGTTTGATTGAAAGGGCACACAAAACTCCAAGTTAGGGTTTAAAACAAAGGAAAAATTGGGAAGTGGGAAGCAAAAGGCAAAAGCAAAGGCCAAGGAAAGTGGTCATGCCATGAGACAATTTCTTCCCAATTTGCATTTTGGCTTCCTTTCGATGGGACGCTCCAGCGATGTTATCATTGATTTCTAAGCACCGGGGCTATATCCGTCTATTTCGATTAGCCAAAAGTTAGTCGCCCCGTGGGGTTTAGGTTTTAGGACATCTGTCATGAAATCCATCCCGATTTCTTAAGTTTGCGAGTTAGAATAAATTGGAGAAGAATCTAGGAACATGTGATGGGGAGATGACAATCCAAAGGCCACGTTGGGGTTGGGGCAGTGGGTTGACATCTAATGAGCATGGTCGAATTAACAAAGGGATTATCAAATGGGGTCATGTTGGGTGTCTATTGACTCTCCATTCACATGAATTTTGCGCACAAAGTACTCTAAAAAAGACTTCCCACGTTCTGGTCATCACCATTAGGCAGTGGGCAAGGCATACCCTAAGTTGGTCTAAGTTGGTGCATATTGGATGGACATTTACACTTGAAGGAGCTCACGGAGCGTTAATCGACTAGTTATATCTTGCCATCGAGAAGAGCAAAAGGTCTTGGTCTCGGCTTCCATTCAGAGTCGCCATTGGTCCATCGTGAATCCTAACTGAATTGCTTGCCCACCGGCCAGGCTAAAGAGGTGTGCTTGATCTGATGCACGAAAAGGCGATGCCACCAGATCCCTGTGCCAAGCCAAAACATAAGCTGGGATTAATAAACAATTCGGAGCCGGTGGGACATTGTCTCTTCCACTCTAAGGCTAGAGGTGTAATCTAATATTCTCTTGGCTTTCTTGTAGCCTTTAGTGGCCAAAAGCTACTAGACAGCATGATCAGATCTGGATCCTATTGACCTAGTAATGTTGAAAGGCTCTGAAACATCATTTTCCTTCCCTGCATATGCACTTCTCCACTCCATTTCATTCCACATGCACACACAGCACACGCACACATAAACAAACTGAAGCTGATCTGCATTATTGCTCTTAAACAATTACTAAATGGGAACTTTAGTCCTTCACTCAAACAGTGACTCTTCAGATCTGTAAAGTCCCCATCTTTCCCCAACAAAACAATGTGAAAACATTCAAAAGGACTCTCTCTAGTGAGACCCAGTTTGCCAATCCGAGACTTGATCGCGTTCCCTCCCTTCTGTCTGATTTTTGCTGCTCTAATTCAATTTCATCAGCTGCCGGTAACAGCAGACTTTGGCCAGACCTGTCTCGAGTCATACAAGGTTATGGATCGCTTCAGACTGTGTCTGTTTTAGCAAACACGGGTCACTTTGAAAGCTTGTTATTAGCTAAAGCATTGGGAGAGTGTTCAATAATCAAACTGTAGTATTCAAAACCGCCTTACCAATCATGCTCGTTGGATGTGAACCTGACTCAGCACAGTGACCCTCATGTGATAGGAAAACTTAGTGTGGCGAGATGAGACAATCATACAAGGAAACAAGATGCAATGAGCAAGCAGTATCAAAGTTGCTTGCCTGAAAGCTACTCAACATATTTAAAAATCACAGATGATTATACAATGAAGCAGCGCACAATGAGTGAGCAGCTTCGAAGTTGCTCTCTCAGGGAAAGCTACTTGACATATAAAAATCAGTAAAGCAGTGAGAAATTGAAGCGGACAGTAATTCCATTAACCTTCTTCTCATTCCTTCACATTCATAGAAAAACAAAAAGAGAGAAAGATTTAAAGAAGGGCAAACAACGCATCTTCGTCACCATCTCCATAATAAACAATTTCACCATCCAGTATTATATTCAGAAAATGAAGGCGCTCCCGATCTGGATCCTCTGGTTTTCTTCTATAAACAAAACATGGGGTTTCGCCCTCAACAATCCCAAAGCAGATCGACTGTTCTTCTTCTGCAGCAATGCCTGCAGCTCTAAGGAACCCCCTGCTCTTTCCAAACATCTTCTCCTTCACTTTTGCCTTACTTCTGTTAATAAACTGTCACCTTTTCCCATGCTGCGAATGTGTCGATATTCAGGGTCAGGCTCTTTTAACATGGAAAGAAAGCCTGAACAGCTCTGCAGATGCATTAAGATCATGGAATCCCCTGGATCTGACACCATGCAAATGGTTCGGAATCCGTTGCAACTCGAATGGCGAGGTGATCGAAGTGAGCTTGAGATCAGTGAATCTGCAAGGCTCATTGCCTGTCAATTTCCAGTCTCTCAAGTCTTTGAGGAGCCTCATCCTCTCATCGACGAACCTTACAGGCACAATCCCAAAAGAGTTTGGGGAATATCAGGAGCTCAGCCTCATTGACCTCAGCGACAATTCCTTCTTGGGTGAAATACCGGAAGAAATATGCAGGCTGAGCAAGCTACAAACTCTATCTCTCAACACAAACTTGCTTGAAGGCAAAATCCCCAATGCAATTGGAAATCTTTCAAGTCTCACCTATCTGACGCTCTACGACAATCAACTTAGTAGCGAGATACCAAGAAGCATTGGAGCGCTGAGCAAGTTAGAAGTCTTCAGGGCAGGGGGGAATAAGAATCTCCGAGGCGAGCTGCCTTTGGAGATTGGGAATTGCACCAACTTGGTCATGCTAGGATTTGCTGAAACCAGCCTTTCTGGAAGTCTTCCTAAATCGATTGGGTCCTTGCGAAGGCTTCAAACTTTAGCCATATACACGGCTTTATTGTCGGGCCCCATTCCTGAAGAGATAGGGAACTGCAGCCAGTTGCAGAACCTGTACCTGTATCAAAACTTGCTCTCAGGTCCAATCCCACCGCAAATTGGGCAGCTAAGAAGGCTCCAGGGCCTGCTTCTATGGCAGAATAGCTTGGCTGGTGCAATCCCTCACAAGCTTGGAAGCTGCATGGAGATAACGGTTATAGATTTGTCTGATAATCTTTTAACTGGAAGCATCCCAGGTAGTTTCGGAAACCTTCTAAAACTTCAAGAATTGCAGCTGAGCGTCAACCAGTTATCCGGTACCATACCATCAGAAATGATGAACTGTACTGCTTTGACTCATCTGGAGGTTGATAACAATGACCTCTCAGGCAGCATTCCCTCGCTTATCGGCAATTTGAGGAGCTTGACTATTCTCTTTGCATGGCAGAACAAGTTCACCGGCATCATTCCTGGTAGCCTCTCCGACTGCCAAGGTCTTGAGGCTCTCGATCTTTCTTACAACAATCTATCAGGTCAGATACCAAAACAGATATTTGGACTAAGGAATCTCACCAAGCTGCTGCTGATCTCCAACCACTTATCCGGTTTCATACCGCCTGATATTGGAAACTGCACAGCTATGTATCGCCTGCGGCTGAAGGGCAACAGGTTAGAGGGCCCCATACCAGTGGAAATTGGAAAACTGAAGAGCTTGAATTTCCTTGATCTGAGTAACAACCAACTTACGGGAGGAATCCCTCCGTCGATTTCGGGATGTGGAAATCTCGAGTTCATTGATCTCCATTCAAATGGGCTCACAGGTCCCGTGCCAGATACGCTGCCAAGGAGCCTAAGGTTTGTGGACATCTCCGACAATCAGCTAAGTGGTCTGCTGACTCAAGAGATTGGATTGCTGACCGAATTAACGAAACTCAATGTCCAAAGGAATCAACTCTCTGGCAGAATTCCAGCGGAGATTCTGTCTTGTAGTAAGCTTCAAATGCTTGATCTTGGAAGCAACAGCTTCTCAGATGACATTCCAAAGGAGCTGGGCTTAATTCCATCGCTGGAAATTTCTCTGAATCTTAGCTGCAATCAGTTCTCCGGCAAGATTCCATCCCAGTTTTCCGGTCTAACTAAGCTAGCAGTCCTTGACCTCTCACATAACAAGCTACAGGGCGATCTGAATGCCCTGGCGAGCCTTCAAAATCTGGTTGCACTCAACATCTCTTTCAACGATTTCTCCGGTGAATTACCAGACACCCCATTTTTCAGAAATCTTCCCTCTAGTGATCTTGCTGGCAATAAGGGTCTTTACATCACTGCTGAGCCTGCAAACACAGATGGCCATGTCGAATCTGCAAACAGTGCAAGATCTGCTGCAAAGTTAGTGATGCTAGTCCTAGCAAGTACTATTGCTGTGCTGCTTCTGCTAGGAATCTACGTGCTCGTCCATGCTCACACTAACAGACCCCCAGGAGATGAAACTTGGGAGATGACTCTCTACCAAAAACTCGATTTTTCCATTGACGACATTGTTGAGAGTCTAACAACATCCACCGTCATCGGCACTGGGAGCTCTGGTGTAGTATACAGAGTGACGACTCCAAATGGAGAAACACTAGCAGTGAAGAAAATGTGGGCCCAAGAACAGTCAGGAGCATTTGGTTCAGAGATTCAGGCTCTGGGTTCTATCCGACACAAGAACATCGTTCGGCTTCTGGGTTGGGGATCGAGCCAGAACATAAAACTGCTGTTTTATGACTATCTTCCGAATGGAAGCTTGAGTTCCCTCCTCCATGGTGCAGGGAAGGGAGGAGCGGAGTGGGAGACTAGATATGATATAGTGTTAGGAGTAGCACACGCACTTGAGTATTTGCACCACGGTTGTGTGCCGGCAATCCTTCATGGAGATGTGAAAGCCATGAACATTCTGTTGGGTCCTCGATACGAACCTTACCTTGCTGATTTCGGATTGGCTCGAGTTTTGAATGGTGATGATGATGATATCTCCAAACAGGGTCATAGACCTCGCCTCGCTGGTTCTTACGGATACATGGCTCCAGGTAGATATCTCGATGATCCAATCTCAGTTTCAATGAAGCATTTATGTAGTGCTTCCACTGAACTAAAACTCATTTATATTCTTTTGGTGATACAGAGCATGCGTCCCTGCAACCGATTACTGAGAAGAGCGATGTATACAGCTTCGGAGTGGTTCTTCTTGAGGTATTAACTGGAAGGCACCCACTGGATCCTTCATTGCCCGGGGGAGCTCACTTGGTGCAATGGGTTCAGGGCCACGTAGCAAGGAAGGGAGACCCGGTGGATGTTCTTGATCCAAAGCTTAGAGGAAGGCCTGACCCAGTTTCGCACGAAATGCTGCAGACACTGTCTATATCTTTAATGTGTGTAAATACGAAGACTGATGATCGTCTGCTGATGAAAGATGTCGTTACTCTGCTGAAGGCAATTCGACATGTAGAGCTGGTACGGCCAGGATCCGATGCGACGAAAGGAGGTCTGTCAGTTGCTCGCTCATTGCCTCCTTTGAGGCATGTTGTCTCACAAGAATCTTCAAACTGCTCATTCGCTTTCTCTGATGATTCAGTGTGACAGGAAGTTGGTCAGGGTTCAATTATCTGCTAATCCCGGGTCACGGGTCGTGTCTTGCAGGAGAATATGTACAGCTACTGTATTTTCGTGATTCGATGTTACTCTAGGTTTAAGTATCCGACATATTGTGGCAGTTTTACATTGCAGGCAGTATATCAACGATCATCAAGCAGGGATTGTGAAGGAACTCCTAAGGTTTTGTAATAAAGTAAGCTATCTCTAGGGTTGACTTGTCTTGGTGTACTTGAGCTTATGATTGGTGTTCTTGGATCACGCAACTTATAATCAATGGCACATATACTCTCTCTCTCTCTCTCTCTCTCTCTCTCTCTCTGTGCAGACATTCCAGCCTTGCTCACATGGTCCCAAGTTTCTTAAGTCACGTGCCCATGTGCTGCACAAAGACTTTTCATGGCCAAAGGTCCTGAAAACTTGTCAATACCAACTTACAGGATTTGTACACTCCAATTTTCATCACATGTTTTCAGAGGAATTTGAAAACTAACTTTGGAAGAAATCAATGAGCAAAAATTAGGCTGGCCAAGATCATTGAATTTTCAGGATTCCTGTAGGTATTTGATACATCGCAAATTTACACAGGAATGAGTTTCCTGAGGAAAAAAAAAAAGAAAAAAAAAAAAAAAGACTAGACGTCCATGCTCACTGGAGGGGGATCTTGTGCAGACATTGCAAAATGTCCAAGATAAACAAAGACACAGTGATTTCTACAACTGCAAATCGACGAACTTAAAATACAGAACATTAAATGAGGAGAGAAAAAACCCACTCACTCAGATATGGTTAGTAACATCCCATTAAACTTGCCAAGTGGACAAGATCACCTGCGTCTGTAACAAGGCTCGCACGGTTATGTTATTTACTGAAACAAGAGGAAGCCTTGGCTTTATGATGCAACATTGGCAGAATGAACAGCTTGAGTGACTTCTTTCGCAGTCCCATTGCACGACCAGTAATCCATGTAGGTGAACTGCATTGCGCCCTCCAAAATTTAAGATGATTCCAATGACATTATTTTTAGGGCAGCGGAGGACTAGTGCGAAATCAATGTCCACCAAAACAGATGCTGATCCTTCAAGGAAGAATTGCATCAGAAGGTACATTTATTTCTTCTCCAAAGAAGCCTGGGATTCTAATTTTCTCATGATGATGCTTATAACACCGCAATTGAACCCAATCCTTGATTTCCGCTTATCAATGGGCAGACCCTGACTTCGGAGCCACTGCTTTGAGGCCTGAGAAAATAAGTGATCCAGCGCCACCTTTGACAGACTGAGTCTTGACTCTTGCTCAATGCTAGAATCACACTCCTCAAAAACCAGTTTTACAGCTTTCTCAGCTTCAAATTTGCTGACTCCCTTCTTGAACAGTTCCTGATCCAGAAACCACAATGCATCAAAATTTTAGCATCATACAGGAAATCAAACAAATGTGCACAATTCGCTGGCTTTTTCAATACATCACGTATAAAAAACTAATGAAGCTCCTGCATACATATGCAGATCTTCTAAACATAGATTTGTTAAAAGCGACAACTCATGGATGGTAAAAATAGGTGAAATGACACCAGTAGTTCCTCAACTTTTTGCCCAAAACTTAAAACCGTCTTTCTACTATTTTGGTTCAAAATGTACCTCTATTTTTTAAAAAGCGTCCATGGTGGTCCTTGAGTTGGTCTAGTGACAGAAATTTTGCTAAATGTTGACTTATGTGGATTCCCGGCCATGACCGCTTGAGCTCAAGCTTGCAACATCCATGGTCACATGTCCTCAAGCTCATGGAAACGAGGGCTGCTCATTGTCCACAGCTACGATCAGCTCAAGCTCACAGCGTCCATGGCTTGAGCTCAATCTTGCCGCGTCAATGGCCACTCAAGCTCGAGCTCCGTCATCATGGCCATTGCTTATGGCATCTAGGGCTGCAATCCACTTCAGCTTGAATTCACGCCATCCATGGCCACTTACCACTCGAACTCATGGCATCCATGACCACAATCCGCTTGAGCTCGTGGCATCCATGGCTGCAACTCAACTTCGTGGTGTCCATTGCTGCAATCAGCCCAAGCTCAAGGCATCTATGGCTACTCAAACTCGAGCTCACGGCATCCATGGCCACTTGAGCTCAAGCTCGTGATCATGACCACCAGATCTGAGCACAACAGCAATGAGTAGTGCCATCAACATCAGTGAGGTTGTCCAAGCTCCAGGGGCAATGGCCAGGGTGGGGAAGGGAGGCAGCCAATGGTGGGGAGTGTTTGGATGTGGATGATTTAAGGTTAGGGTTTGTTTACTTTTTAATTTTTTAGCGCCACATAAAAATCGAGCATATTTTAACAAGACATGTGTACTCCTACAGTCCATGTCAACAATACAAAAGTCCACATCAGCAAAAATCAATCAGCAATAGAAAAAGTATAACAGAAGGAATAAGTGTGGAACGTTTTAAAGAGTAGGACGGTTTTGAATTTTGGGCAAAGGTTAGAGGGAGCGCTAGTGCCATTTGACCTAGCGCTCCCTCTAACCTAGAATATATTGTACTCCAAAAGGCTAGCATCACTAACTAAAACTCAGGGACAAACGAACAAAACAATCGGGATGGTAAAAGCTGTAAAATAATATAAAAGGAAAATCAGAAAGAAAGCGAATATAGGCAATACAGGCACAAACAGCGTCATTTAAAGATTTTGACTCATGATCTTGCATGCAAAAGTGCACAAAAAAAGGAACAATTGAAAGATGCACGCAGTCTACATACTTGCTTTGTTCTCCTAGGACCCCAGCAGGATGAAGACCATCTAGGTCATGAATACATCTCAGCATAAAGACCATCATTGATGAACCCTCTACAATAGATTGAAAGGCAAAAGAAATGCCAAACCATGTTAAATGCAGATGTCACTTGAGTGTAATTGTATATGAATATAGTGGGAAGCAAAAACATGGTTCTTCATCTGATATAAATGTATTTGGTTATGCCAAAGTTATAGCTTTATGTCAGCTATTGTGATACATCTAAGGACCGTAGTAAAATGCTCAAAATTGGCTGCACTCTCCTCCAAGGAAGTAATGTCCTGATTTCAACGTAAACAGCTTACTGACAAATCATTCCAAGTTTTCACTCTGAGGATAAACCATGTCATATCATCAATGATGAATGCACATCGATCAAAAAGGACATTATGATGCTTGCTATTGAATAATATCTACCACGACGGAATAAAGAGATATACCAAAAAAAAAGGAAATGTGACACAAATATATCAACAGTGTAAATGCAGTAGCTCTCACTGAATGCTCCAGTTTTTGGCCGGCAGAGAAGCAGAGATGCATCACACTGCAATCAATCAATTTCTAGAATTTCTAAATTAGGACAACTTGACAGGAGACCTAATTGGACAATAAAGGTCCTGTTTGGAAAACAAACTGACGGAGAGGCTTCTTTGTTCTTTTGGATTTTGTTCCTGCATTTGTAATCAGCATGATTCTAAAGAATCCCAAAATGGAAACAAATTATTGACGAGCGCATGTTCATATATTATACCAGAACTACCTTATGACATGGTGTCCCATCCCCCTACCCCCACTAGGCCCCAAAACAAAAATGAAAAGAAAAATAATGTATTTACAGAAAACAAAATGTGGCTAGCCCCTCAATGGGGATGCTCTTCTTGCTTTTCATTTACTAATCTGCTCTTGAAATCATTGACCACAGATTCAACAATAGCAGGAGGAAATCTATTCCCTTGCAATTTCTTTGTCATTGCCACTGCCGTGTATGCCCTGTAGCCAGAGCCTGGAATTAAAACTAAAACCTCTAAAAAAAATTTGTGGCATGAGCCGTGAGGAGATACTACTGCCATCGCTTAGACGTTAACTAAAGATATATATATATATATATATATATATATATATATATATATATATATATATATAACTTCCTTTGGTCATTTTTTTCAAAAGTCAGAAATGTCAGTGGCAGTGATGTACTAAAGGGAGTTGATCATACTCAGAGCATTCTCAACAATCTTATGAAAGCCAAGAGCCAGTTCCTTGGCGGCATCTGCCTTCTCCAAACAGGGAGAGGTCATGGATTTGAACTTTGGACATCAAGTTGGAGTGGGGGAAACCACTCTCCCATCATTTCACTTATGGGGGAAAAATTAACAATTTGGTAGCCATGCTTTGAGTAGCCAAGATGGATTTATCTGATTTCCTGTCTCATCTCTTCAGTTCTTAGCCTGGAAATTGACAACTGGCCCTACAACCTAACCAGCATAATAGTTAGCTCGCAATTTACTACTGCCGCAACAACTAAGAATGGAATTTACAATGATTTGAAGGTACAAATCTATTTATAAGTAACATAAGATATAATCAAAACCTGGTAGCCAGCAATTGAAAGACCAAATCTTTGGCATCTTTTCTATATTTGCCACCTCTTAGCTCACTGCCAATGTTACTGTTATCCCCTTGATAAATTTCAATCTCGTCAACATCTGCTTCTATTCCTTCAATAAAGTCATCATTGGTCTCAATGATATCCTCAATGGTTTCTTGCCCCAACCCTACAATCAAGTACTGCTACATTAAATCCCGCAAAACTTGTTAAGAAAACAGATGTAGTGATGTAACACGAGAGCTGATGCTCATTGTAACAGTGTACCTACTCATTTTGAAAAATTTTACATGATGCACCTAAAAAGCAAAAACACAACCACAGATGCACCTGAGCTCATGTGCCGTCATACTTGGCGGGCACAGCTCATGCAAGCATGGCACAGACATGCCGCAAGAGCTGCAACAGCTGAAAAGGAAATATAGAGAAAACTAACTACAAGTAAAACTAAGAAGACCCAATACCACAATTCAATTTTTAATCCCTGCAAATTCAAACCCCGATTTTCATCAACAGAAGAAATGAAGAGGATCATACCAAGATACAAATAACCCTTCATGCCCATTACACTATCCTTGAGAGAACTGCATATTAAGCACAATCTTATAACCTCAACATCACATCCAAATATAATTCAATCCATTCCTACCGGGCGTAGCATCAATAACATCGACGCAATAACATCGACGACTGACATCTGCTTGTCCACAGGACTCCGAATCTCCACACACACTAAACCATTTACAATCGCTTCTCCTTTACCTTCACGATAAACCTGAGACCTCATCGCATCAGCATTTGACATGCTTCGAGCTTCACTTATCTCTGGACTCTTGGCTGGTGGAGTTTCAGGTTTCTCATGCTTGTCAGCCTTGTCCCCTTTCGAAGGTACCTTGCGAACCTACCTGACAGGAACGGAAGAACCAAGGTCCCTCCTTCCCAAACACTGGATTGCACCACTCTTCCTAACTCTAGAAACCCAACCAGAAAAAAAAAAAAAGGGAAAAAAAAAAACCCCTTCAATATCCTATTGTTGAATCAGCCTTAGAAAGATATCCTATGAAATTCGGGTCCATTATAGAGACATCACTCACCATGGGAAGGAGAGGACCCTGCTCTGAAGCTGAAGTGTCATCTTGAGGGAGAGATTTTCAGGGAAAACCGCCATTTTCGTTCAAATTTGCAGAGGAATCAAGCAGACCCAGAATAAGAAGATGAAGAATACAAAAAGTTGGATGATTGCAGCGGCTTCGCTTCCGTTAAGAGACCCCGGGCCACCGCCAGGCCCAATTAAGTTCGATGAAATCGTATAGACGTAAATGATCGATATGTGAACTTTGGTCCAATTAATTCAATTTGGTTATTGTGATTTAACCTAACTCGACAACTTTCAATTTATTCGGTATGGTCCTTGAATTTTCGATGCACATTCAATTTAATTTTTGAATTGTATAAAAATATTCAATATTATTTTTGAATTTGAATTAATGGAAGGACACATTCAACATTTTTATACACAATCCGAAAACTCATTTTGAACATGCACCAAAATTTTATAGCTTATATTGAACAAATTAAAAGTTTTAAAAAAAATTATTGTACGTTGAGCTAAAGTTTAAGAACTTCATTGAATAAATTTAAATTTTATAAATCATATTATATATTAGGTCAAAATTTAAATATCATTTGTATTATTATCCCTAAATCATAATATCCAACCGAGATGATTGTCGGACATTGTTATGTGATGACATGGATAAAATTTCTAATTGGCTAACTTTATCCATGACATGCTCTAATATTATCGAAATTGACTAGATTTTTTCATACAAGACTCATGTCAGATGTTCACATCATATGTCGGCATGTTCGATAGCCAAGTAAGTTGAATTCGAATAGATTTGATGTTAGGGGACTTGACTAGAAAATTTGGGAAAGCAAAAGCATTTGATTAAATAAATTAAAAAAACATAGACTTGATTAAGAAGCCTAAAATTATAGAGACAAGAAGTAAATATTTTCTGAAATGCCTCCATTTTCTAGTATCAAATAAAGCAAATTTAAAGTGGTTAAGGCGATTTTCATATAAGAGCCTGACTTTATCAATCGCCGGCTAAATATTTTGGCCGATTAAAAATATTTTCGTCAAAAGCTCAAAAATGGTGAAGGATGAAAATGCTCTTGACCAACTAAAAGATTATGTCCTTATTTGAGAAAATGAGGACACATCAAGTCTTTATTTAGAATTTTTCCATAGAACCAGATAAAAGCTTCATTTTCTATTCCGTTTTCTATTTACCTTTTTGTGGATACATAGATGGACTGTAGACTGCTTTCCTTTAACCAAATTCCCTCCGACAGGAGACAACTATGTTTTAAAAACTTTTTCCGCATTTTGTATTTATGAAACTTCCATTTGAGGCTATATTTTCTTGAAGAAGCCTAATCTTTCATTTCTTATCATACAAGAAGTGGCGACAACTTAAAATGGTTGATATGTCATAAAAGATAAGAACAAAAGGGGGTGGAAAAAGTTCCCCCAAACCAAATAGAAAATAAGAGTAGGGGCAAAATCGAAATTTGAAAATGAAAATATACATTTGTCTTATGAAAAATCAACGAATTGAAAAATATTTTTCTAAAAATGATCATTTTTATTGAGAAAAATTATATGAAAAGTCTTAAACCTATTATACAGAGTTAATTTAGTCCTATACCTTTTAATTTTGCTAATTAAATCCTAAACCTTTTGACAAATTTTCAATTTAGTCTTAAACCTTTTAAATGTGCTAATTTAGTCCTAAGCTCTTTAAAGATTTGCCAAACTAGTCCTAAATCTTACAACAAATTGCAATTAGTCATTTTGATTAATTTTGGTTGGATATTCTTTGAGTGATGGCTTGATCGGTGCCAATTGTCCTATTGGTGCAGCCGCCACTAACATGAAAATTTTTTAATTTAAAATAATCATAATTTAATATTATTTTTATTTTTCTCTTCTTTTCTTTTCCTTTTTTTTTTTTTTGCATAGGGTTGGTGACCTCCACCAGCCACTAAGCAAGGGTTGCAAAGCTCTCTCTAGCCATGGACGAGGGTCACAGCCCTCGCCCGCCCTAGCCAAATCTAGAAAGATGATCGCGTGGCCTGTTTAATAGAGAAAAAGAAAAGAAAAGAAAATAAAAAATAGAAATTAAAAACATTTCAAAAATTAAAAAATTATCCATGTTAATGCCGCCACGCCACGAAGAACAACTAGTGCCGACTAGGCCGCCATGTCAACGATATCCATGCCAAATTAGCTGGAAAGACTAAATTGACAAATTGTTAAAAGGTTTAGGATTATTTTGGCAAATTGTTTAAATGTTTAGGATTAAATTGACACAGTCGAAAGATTTATGACAAATTATCAAGTTGTCAAAAATTTTAGTCTAAATTGATAAAATTGAAAAGTTTAGAACTAAATTAATCGTCATCCAATTCCTTAAGGACTTTTTGGATATTTTTCCATTTTTAATCACTCACAAAAGTAAATTAACATAGTTCATTTGTCATCAATGAATGATTATTTTCTAAGTGATATAAATAATCATTCTTAGCAAAAAATTTCTAAATTATTGAATATCTAAACAAATGCACCAAACAAAAAAATAATCACATTGTAGCGGTGTTGAGTGAATTGCAAGCGCATAATATCTACAAGTAATAAAGTGATGAGTGAGTATCATTCCCACGAGAATTGTCTCTAGTTATCCAATTACTTACTGAAAGTGATCAATCCAAAAATTTAGCTAACCAAGTCAGAAAAGCAAGTAAAAAGTGAACTAAACCAATTAAATGACTGAATTATAAAAGAGTCAAAATTTAAAGAATTCGAAAGCTAATTAAAATTGCAACATAAACCTAATCTAAAGTAAACTAAAAATTAACAAGGTAAATTTCAAGATTATAATCAAGATTACAAAGTGTTAGAGCATCCAACTTCACTTAACTGCTCATAATCAATTCTCTTAACTTGTCATGCAATAAATTAATTTCCAATTATGTTGGTGAAATTTCTCTAAATTAGATTACAAGCCGACCTCGATCTAATAATTCCTGATTAGGTATGTTAACCCACACTAACCTTAGGTGAATTTAAACAACCTAAAAGCATTAACTTCATGTGGAAATTCCCGGATTTAATCTAAGTAATCCCGACATAGATCTACTACCACAACCACACAAACAATCTAGTGTACCTTGATCTAGATTTAATTTATGATTTGATATCACTAGTTCACATGCATACAATCTCCACCCGGTATCATGCATACATAAAAAATCATTTGAAAGTTGACCAAACTTCTAAAAGTATTAAGATCACGATATAGAATGCCACAATCAAAATAATCATATTACATGAATAAGTCTTGAATATCAATCAATCATGGTTAAGATTCATTGTAACTCTAACAAAAGAAATTTATAACATAATTAAAGCTAAATTAACAACGAAAATTGAAGAAAACCTAAATTATAACAAATTCACCAATTTGAGTTGCAAATAAATTTAGGTTTGCCTCATTCTTCTCTCCTTGACCTATGCCAATTATGCTAATAAAATATAAACATAAAAGCTAATTAAGAAAACCTAAAATCTGGTGACAGCTCCAAGGCTCCTTCTCCCTCCTTTGAAATATGCAGCAGGATAGGGGTTTATATAGCCTTCAAAAAAATACCCTAGGTCAGCATCCCATTAGGTCATAGATAGGACTCCTTGGCAAATTAAGAGTTTATCTTCTTAAGATTCATAACCTTGATTTTCTTTAAACCTAGCATCTATTATGGTCAAATCCACTTATCTTGGCTGGCTTTCTCTTCAAGATAAGATATTTTGAAAGATACTTAAATAGTCTTAAAGATATAGAGATATCCTTAAAGATATTGAAATATCCTTAGAGATATTGGAATATTTTGAAAAATATTGAGGTGTAGGGACTAATATGCAAATCCAGCTACATGGAAAAATTATGCATTGGTCCTCACGTCTTTTGCAAATAATGCTCACAATCTCTTTTAAATATGAAAGTCGTGTTTCCTACAAAATTCCGTAAAATTACATAAGTAGCAAATAAATTCACCCAAAATTCATCAAAACTTAGTAAATATCAAGCTTAAATTAGTAAAAATATTCTATCTAAAATAGAGTTATCAAGCGGGCATAATTCAATGGTAAATTGTGATTCGTTTTATTAATCCCTTTTATAGTTAAGGGATCTCTCGATTTGATTTGATTTGATTTAGTTCATATTTCGAACAAAATATTTATTTCTTAAAAGGCTTTAATCTTTTACCTCTCAACAAAGGATTCAAGGAATACATTTATGTTTATTTGTATCCAAGGGTAGTATTTTATATCTATATTTTTAATGGTTAATACAAAAAAAAACTGGTATGCTTATGACAAATTTATCCAAAACTAATTTTTTGACCATTAAAAACCTCAAATCGATATACTTATGACAAATTCATCTCTGTTAACTTTGTTGACGTAAGTGACATATGGTAACATGATATGGTGATGTGGCAAAGTCTTTATGGAAATCCATAGTTTTAATACAACTAGATCTGTTAAATAGGTGGGCTAGGTAGGGTTTGAGTCAATCATAAATGGTCATAACCAAATTAAACTATTTAATCCATTTATAACCCATTTATTGTAATTTAAATTTTTCGACTCATACCCAACCTATTTAACCAAATTTAGGAAAATATTATTTCTTATGATTTTTAAGAAAAATGATATTGCTAAAGTATTTTCATGTAATTCAAATTCAGTGGACAATTTGTATTTTTTTTTTAAATTGAGACTTCCTTTGTTTCTAAGAAAATGTTTTCTAACAAAATAACAATCAATCTAGTGTTTACCTTAAATCTAAAAATAAATTGAAATTTAATATTTAATGTTTTTCTTTTTTTAAAAATTAAATTTTAAATTATTTAAAATTTTATTTTTTCTTTCATTCTTCTTAAAAGGCATTTTGCAGGTCACCAGCCATAGTGACACTCCATGACTGATGACCCGCTACAAATGAGCTCGAGTCTCGCCACAGGCCAGTGAGATGGAGCCTTGCCAGATTCGGCGAGCTCAAGGCCTCGCCAATGTCTGGCGAGCTTGAAATCCACCAGCCTCCCTCAAGCTCCTCCATCGCCTAACTGGTTGCCCACTAAGAAGATGGAAGAAGGAAGAAGAAAGAGAAAAAAAGGAAAAAAAAAATTATAATTTCAAGTTTTCTAGAAAATATTTTTATAAGGCTAAAGAGGGAGAGATAGTGCATGTGAGCTTTGGATTGGAAATGGATTCTAAACCTAACTGGGTTCTAAACTTAACCTATTTAGACCCACTTAAAGAAGCTTTTAAATTGTTTAACCTATTTAATTGAGGGTTACATAAATTTAAGATAGGTTTAAATACCACTAAAAACTATAAATCGATACACATGTGACAAATTTACTCCAAATTGATACACATGTGAAAAATTTACTCCAAACCGATACATCCATCACAAATTTACTCCAAATATGCATATTTGTGACAAAGTTACCTCGAGCTAATTTTTTCGGTCATCAAAAACCTTAAAATGATATACATGTGATATATTTACCATTCTTCAATTTTCTCAAATTTGATCGAGTTGTGACGTGCAATCAATTTTATTTTACAGATTATTCTAACATTGCCTTTATATTATTAAAACTTGAATTTTTTTCTTCTTTATGTTGGAATCATTATTAGAAGACTATTGGAAGCCTACCAAATGCGCATGCCGTTCTTGTGCTGGAGATGATGCCCACTAAAGTATGGACATTTTGCATGCGCAGATATACAAATGAAGCACTATTTTACATAACGAGCCAAAAGCAATATGCCTTTCTAAATATAAAAGAAGACTTAAGATGCACATATCGTAAAGAGAGAGAGAGCCCTCTCGCGTACAAGCCATATGCAATCGATCAGATTCATCGTCAAAATGCACTAACATCATCTACACAAAATGAAGAGAATGAAACTAAAACCCCGAATGAATATATATATGAAAAGGCTTTACAAAATAGCCTTCACACTAGACTTCAACAAACTTTACACAATAGCCTTTATACTAGACATCCAACCAGCAAAATAGCCCAAAAAGGCACAATCCACACCAGACAATAGAGGTCCAAAAGCATGTTCTATATCACAACCATCCAAAAAAAGTTAATATATGCTAGACTTGAACGAGCTTTACAAAACAAGCTTCAAAACGAACTTTACACCAAGCATCCGACTCTCCTTTAGGTTTATTGCCTTGCTTCACTTTGAGATTGTTTAGTTTGAGGGGGTCCAAAACTTGGCTGGAAAGATCCACGGTAAGATTCACACTGCCTTGATGAATTTCTTATTCTATGTTACTGCTAGGCATTTGAAAATTGAGAGAAAAACAAAATGTTTGTATGCTAATCATAGTGGCTTAAAAATCCTAACAAAATAAAATGTTCACCCTCAAATATGAGTTTCCAATGATTTCGGATACGTAAAATCCATATTCTTGTAGAACATAAAAGAAGACAAACCATATTAATATTTTACTTTGGTATTATAAAAAAAACCACTATAATTGTACTGGTGGACTACTCACTCTCCTCTTTTCAGATCAGACAACATTTAATTGTCCTTTTATAGATCTAGCTGAGGTACTTCCACTTTGTTTCTTAGATGTCCCTCCTTCAATTGTCAGTTGCTCTGGATGCTTCCTTGGTCTACCTCTTTTGCCCTATATAATAGACATATATAAGGTGTTTTAAGGGAAAATATATTGCATTTGTGTTTGAATTTTCTTATAGTTAGTTTAGTTTAAAAAGGCACCGGAGGTTGGGGGCATGTTGTCTTCTTGTTGTCTCGTTATGGTTATCTAAATTTGTAATATTGCCCTTGCACAACCCATACAAGAATCGTGTCAAATCCACTTGATTAAATAGACACGTGAATTGATTATTTTCAATTGGAATAATGACAATCTTGCGGATTTTTGGAGTTCTTAGCCAAATTATAACATTCAAACTAAGCATATGAATTATATGGTGTCCTCTCCAAAAAGAATGAATTAATATAAATGAAGACCTTCATTCGGAATTCGTTGGATTGAATGAGAAAATAAGACGTAGTGATTGAAACATGAAATCGATGATTTCCAAAACCACCATGCTCTCTAAATATTGCGGAGTAACAAAATTTCAAATCAAAGGAATTTCAAAATCGAGTTGCCAACACTCGTCTATAGATAGGCTTATTCAAACTTAATGATGGATTTACCTATCAAAAAGGATAGGGCTCTTAGCTCCTAGTTGGGCTCTCAGCTCCATTTGTTAAGTCAAATGACTCGGGCTACGTTTGTTAAAGGAGATGTCCCCTCTCTCTCTCCACTAATTTCCTTTAAAAATCGATCGTTTCCGACGGAATTCTCGCTTCGCCCTTGACGCTCCGGTCCGGTCTCCGGCAAGAGCCGCTTGATTCAGTGTGATGGTGAAGAGAAGAGAAGCTCTGGCGAGGGTTGAAGAAGACAAAGGAAGAAGAAGAGGAAGATGGAAAGAGGATTGATAGAGGACCCTCGTAAGATCATCAGCTCCGTGCACGTCGAGTCGATGTGGTCGGACCCAGTTCACGCTGGAACACATGGGCCGGGTCCATATTTGGGCCTTCCATCGGGCTGGATTTCGCGATTTACCACAATTCGGCCCAATTTATTTTATTGAATGCAGCGACCTTCCGTTGGGCCGAACCGGGGACGACTTGATTGAATTTGATCAAGCCAATACATGACAGTCTGTTTTTGGATTGAATTTCATTTTTCACTTTTCTTTCCTTCTTAATTTGAATGTTGCAATGATGGCATCTTGACCTTTTCAAACTTTGAAACACTCGAAACTTTCACCCCGCACGTATACCTACAAAAAGATTTATGTTTATTTCCTTTTCATGATTTTCTAAAGTTTATACAATATTTTAAATAGTGATAAAATAGCGAAATTTACTACTGTAAAAAATTCATTGCTCATACCAAAACTTGGTTTGGCTAGATATGTCATGCACTCAAATTTTACTCAATTAGTTAATTGTTACTTCCTAGATCGTGATGTACTTTTGAATATGTTAGAACTCCGCGTAGACGAGGTCTTGGTAAGCCTTAGGACATATGATAGTCCAAGAGCAGTCAAATGGAATCCTCAAATGTCAAGAACCTTGAAATCTATGGGGATGAGATTCGATGCTCAACTATCTCTGGTCAATGTGAAATTTTCTATACCTAAGAAAACAATTTGCTAGTCACTTTCAACACGGGCACCTTCTGCTGAGGCAAGCAAAGAAAGTGATCTTTAATCCTCAAAGGTCCTTTAGACGTTGGAACTTTCTTTCCATTTTCTTTTTTTAGCCCGTCTTACACGTTCAAGTTGACCGCCAAAGAGAACAATAGAAAAGGGATAAATGGAGAGACCAAAATGCCGAAATTAAGGCATGACAAGGACAGCTTACATTGAGACGATGGGACATTGATTCGACGTGTTTAAGAAAGTGTCGAGAAGATGATCAAGCGTAAGCCTCTAATCAAGAAAAAAGACTTAATTAAAAGGACCCAAAAAAGGGTTTGATTGAAAGAGCACACTAAGCTCCAAGTTAGGCTTTAAAACAAAGGAAAAAAAAAAGGGAAGTGGGAAGCAAAAGGCAAAAGGCAAAAGGCAAAAGTAAAGACGAAGAAAAGTGGTCATACCATGAGACAATTTGTTCCCAACTTGCAATTTGGCTTCCTTTTCAATAGGACGTTCCGGCGACATTATCATTAGTTTCTAGGTTCCAGGCCTAAATCCGTCTGTCTTATTTCGGCCAAAATTTAGTCGTCTCCGTGGGGTTTATGTTTTAGGAGATCTGTCATGAAATCAATCCCAATTTTTTAAGTTTACGATTTAGAATAAGTTGGAGAAGAATCCAAGAACATGTGATGGGGAGATGACAATCCAAAGGCCACGTTGGGGTTGTATGTTGACATTCAATGAGCATGATTGAAATAATAGAGGCATTATCAAATAAGGTCATGTTGGGTGTCTATTGACTCTCCATGCACATGAATTTTGTGCAGAAAGTACTCTAAAAAAGAGAAAAAGTACATCAGAAGTGCTTTAACTTGTGTATGATGCTCACTTTGATGTTATAACTTTTCGTTGGGTCACTTTAGTGTCAATTTTTTTGAAAAACAATATTTTTAGTGCCATCGCCGATCTACTTGACTAGAAATCTGATGTGGAGTTTTCTTATTAATTTCCTATTTCGATGTGGCTCACTAGAGGCTCTAGTTAGCAGCCAAACCACAAATGACGTCGTCTTACTCATTTTCCCTCAAATAAAAACCCAAATCCCTAAATTGAAAGAGGAACCCACAATTGAATCGAAATCCCACCCTAAGTCGATTTGTCCCCAAAATGAACAACTCAATCTTGCAAATAAAGGGTAGGAGCTTTAATAGCGGCTCAAATTTGTTTCAACGAAGTGAAGAAGAAGGTGAGTGTTACTATCATTGCGGATTATCAAGTCCAATAAGAACATCTTGGACTCGATTGAATCCCGAGAGAAGATTTCATGGATACGATAGGTATAGAGAAGGCTTAAAGTGCAATTATTTCAAATCGGTTGGTGTGAAATTCTCTAGTCTAGCGAGAGAGGTGATCTTGGAGCTACTTGAACAATGATATGAACCTCCACCTACAATAATGGGTGAGTTGGAGGATGTTGACTCAATGCAAGCTCGAATGAATGCTTCAGAATCTTTGGCCAACTAGTTGAAAAATGAAGTTTCAAGGATGAAAATTGAAATGAACTATTATCAAGCATTGATTGTATTTTTGTTCACTTGGGTAGCCTATTTTCTGATCAAATGTAAAGTGAGTGATGAAAATAAGTTTCTCCATCTACTGTAGTTAAAGATTAATGGAATATGTACTTATATTGGGTAATTTATGAGTATAGTTGTGTTGTTGGTAAGCTGCAATTTTTGTATATAATTTATGGTGGAAATGATGAAAATGGAAGGTCGGAATATTGGTCTTGCTTAGTTGTGTATGAAACTTGGTTGTTTAGTTTTTGTTTGAGATGTTTGGTTTGCTGTAATTGTTTGCTGGTAATGGTTTGCTACAATGCTTGTCAATAAATGGGTTTGCTGGATTGCTACTATTTTTTATGCAAACGATGGTGAAATGAAGAAGTGGTACAAAGTTCTCGAGTGTTTATTTCAATGCCATAAGTTGTAAATAATTATCATAGGAGTACCAATTTTAGCTGAAAGTAATCACTTCAATGCCAATCATGATAAATAAATAAAAAGCGATCACTCGTGGTGCATAAGTTTTTAGATATGATCGTTTGAGTGCCAATTTTAGCTGAAAGTGGTCACTCGTGCATCTTGTCCCACACCTTACACTAGCAGCTTGCTGCATCAATAACAAGCATCTTGTACCAGCACAGCCTACACAACAAGCTACTACATCAAACACCAGTACACCCTACACTAGTAAGCTAATGTATCAACACCAAGTATCTTGTGCTTGTATCAGCATATCCTACATTAGCAAGTTACTGCAGCAACACCGAGCACTACAAATGGAATATAGGAGCATCAACACCTTGGGCTTATACCAAGCATTGCACCAACACCAAGCATAACCACGAACAAGCTAGCACATCTAGAAATACCAACAAAACCATTACCACCAGCATAATTAGCATACCCACCACAACCAAAAGCAAAATATGTGTAAATGGAAAATTATAGACAAAATAAACATCAATCTATTTACATTGAACATAGTGTCTTACATTGGTTCAATATCCAACTACAATATCCACAGGGGTTGAGTTCCAATTGGGTTCCAACTAAACAATAAAATAAAAAAAGTAACTGGACGCCTAAGAATATCAACTTCACTCAATAGCAACCTCCCAACAAAAATTAGAAACAACCATATCTAGCACCATCCCATCATTCGTCAATATTCACAACCCCTCCAGTCCATTTTCTTGATAGACCTTTGGCTTGAATCCTCACTCTTCCTAACTACAACTGGACCTGGAGGTTGTTGTACTGGTTTTTCTGTCCTATGCTTTTGCTTTTTCTTCTTAGTAGGTACCGCATTCTTAGAGGTGATGTCACTGGCTGTTTTGGAACTGCCAACATCAGTTCCTTGAGATGATACTAGTGCTGAATTCTTTTTTGGTGGTTGTTCTAGACTAGCCGCTTGTGTCGTTTGTTTTGGAGCACTCTTCTTTCTCAATTGTGCTCTTGTTGTTGGACCTGCTGCTTGTGTCATTTGCTTTGAAGCACTCTTCTTACTCGATTGTGCTCCAATTGACATTGTTGTGGTTCTTCTTTTGAGTGTAGCCGTTGACTCTTGGCTTAGGCCATCTTGAGGTATGAGTACCTCCGAAATTCTCCTAGACTACAACAATATAATCATATTGTCAACAAAGTCCAATATCATAAATTAAATGCACGATATCTACAAAACTTACATTCAAAATAGTTATTCCAATGTTGAAATTTATATAAAGGCCATAACTATATTGCCTTATTCTTCTCCCAATAAATCCTCCAGTTCAAAGTAGTGCATCAATTTCAACAACCTGAGTAACTTGTATAGCTTGTCTTCTTCTCACCTAAGAATAGAGGTACATACACCTGGAGTAACAAAACTTGGCACGAAGGGACACTTAAATGCCAAAAGTTTGGAAAGTGACACATAAGTGCCAAAATCAGAGCAAAATGGATCACTTAAGTGCCAATTTGGCCAAAATTCAACCAAAATGCTGACATGGCGATTTTCCGACGAGGTAAGTGCAAAACGACGTCATTTTGCAAGCTAATGTGGCTATAAAATGCAAAAACGACATCGTTTTGTCTTTGACGTGATAAAAAATTAATATAAAAATTAAAATACAAATATTAAAAAAAAAGGGGGGAGAGGGAGGCTCGTCGTTGTCGCCGCCGGAAAGGGGTGGCGAAGGAGGGGGAGGGTTGGTGGGGTCATTGGTAGCGAGGGCTCGTGGGCCCTCGTTGCCTCCCGCTGTCGCCGGGAAGGGGCGGCGATGGAGGGGGACGGTCGATCGGGGTCGTGGGCCCTAGCCAGGGTCGGCGACCCCGGCCGCATTCCCCACCGTCGCCGGCCCTTCCGGCGACGGCGAGGAGGCGGTGGCGGCGAGGGCTCGGCCCTCGGCCGTTGCCTCCTCTCCCCCACTTTTTTTTTTTAATAAATAAATTAAAATAATAATTATTAATTATTTTTATATAATTAAATTAATTTTTATATTAACATTTAAATCCACTAAAAAACAACGTCGTTTTTGCCTTTTTTTTTTTTTTTTTTTGTTGAGTTAGCTTTCCGACGAGCCATGTAGACGAAAAAAATAATAAAAAATTGCCACGTAGGATTTCCGGTGGGGTTTGCCGGAGATGGCACTTAAGTGTCCAAGTTTTCAAAAAAAGTGTCACTTTTTTAACTTTTGGCACTTAAGTGTCCCTTCGTGCCAAGTTTTGGCACTTGGACCGTACTTCTCCCCCTAAGAATATAACACACACAATCAACCCATAAACAACATTATACACATAACATAAACTATCACTTAAACACATAATTAGCCCATAAAACAATATAGCGCACACAACTAGCCCATAAATAACATTACACACACAACATAAACTATCACCTAAGAGCAACCCATAAAACAATATAACACATATAGCCAGCCCACAACATGACACACATAATAGAAATTATATAACTTACAGGATATTTATTCATTATCTGTGCAACTGTTGCATCAGGGGTTGGCCCTGCAGTTTGGCCTTTAGTTGATACTTCAACCGTCTTTTCACTTGGCCGTTCAATCATCCCTTCTTTAGCTGGCTCTTCAGTAGTTGTTCTTTAAGTTGGCCCTTCCTCAACCCCTTGCAGATGGTCGTTGATGTTGATGTACCTTCTTTAAATGATAACCAACCGGATCATAGGGTATCTTTAAAGTGTGTCGACAATGATAATTAGCTGTTAGCTTCATATCTTCATCGTCGAACTCTGCTTCCCATCTAGATGAACTAACCACTCGAGGGCGAATAGGAGGTGGACCATAACTAACATAATAGTCATACTTTCCACTATATTTTCCTAGAGTCCCAATAGTAGGGTCTCCTTCTATGTATCTTTGCTTGAATGCCTTTTTAGCTATTCAATGCGTACGAAACTTCCTGGAGAGCCCTGTTTCATATACAACAGGTTCTCTTTGGTTAGAAGCACCGAAATTGCATACCTCATTACTGATCATTGCGCCATATTAATTGTGATGCTCCCTTGAGTAATACTTCTGTTGTTAGATCAACTGCTTACATTTAGACACAGCTAAGGACCTTGATTCTTACTAGATTTTGAATTGCATAGGTCAACCCTTTTCTTTCGATAAGCATAATGTTGACTAGGATAAGCAGGCTCATTTGGCATTGGTCCTTTTTGAAATAGGGCAATCAAACTTGAGTTGAGTTCCTTGCCAACAACCCTTTAACTAGATTCATGATACTAGCACTTGGGACTATACCTCTCCTATCTAATCACTCGCTTACATCTTACACAGAATCGAAGCTGGTGATGATCCACAGGTATGAGTCTTACTTTAGATTATATCATTCCAGTCATGATAGGGAATGGGTCTACATCAATTTCCATGGGAACTTTTTTCTTGTCATCAACAAACTTTATTTTCCATTACTTGATCGCATTTTGAATGTTTTTTTTTTTTTTAAAACCACGCAATCATTGGTACTATGACTCCTTGAATGATATCATTTATAGTATCTCTTCCCTATCAATTCTTCCTTAGCAAGTATACTCTGCCCTTCAGTCAATCTTATCTAGCCATCATCTAGGAATAGATCAAATATCAAGTCAGTCTTCCACAGCATCAGCCCATTGAACTTTTACTCGTCTACCATGTCTCTTGTCTTTTTCTTTGAGCAAGCTCTCTTGCTTAGTGCTTATGGTGGATAGCTAAAACAAATCATAATAGGGCTGTCCTACCATCCTTTCCTGAATCTCAAATTTCAAACCGTCAAATGCAAGATCTGTAAAGGTTTTCTCAAGCAAGGGGACCAAGCACTTACTGGCTCTCTTAAACCTAAAAATGAACTAATCGACTGACTCATTATGTAGCTGTTTCATAGTCGATAAATCAACGACTGACAATTCTAGGATGGCTCTTTGGAACTGGGTATGAATAGTCTTTCCATTTGTTCCCACGAATTAACCAAGTTTGACGGTAATGTCGTTTATCAAGTAAAGACAGTTTTTTATAAAGATAAAGGGAATAACATAAACTTTCAATAATCTGCATGTGCTGCATCCCCATATTATGCCAAGAAATAGCTAACATGCTCAAAGGTTGATCAATCCTCTTCACTAATAAACATAGTAAAATCCTCTTCACTAATAAACATAGTAAACTTAGGTATATTGAAACCCCTCAGGTATAGTATAGTATCCATCCAATTCGAGTATAGCTTTATTGACCAGACATACAATGTCATTACCTTATCCCCTTAATAATGGCTCACTATTGGCTGATTTGGAATTAAAGCCATATGAGGAAACCCTAGGCCCTATTGTACAGCATAATTGGGTTGTAATGCTAGATTTGCATTTTGCTGAGGAGCTTAATAGTATTATTGTTGCGGCCCATAGAACTATGGCTGTAGTTGGACTACAGGTACTGGATTTACTTGTGGGTTAGGGATATTCACCTAAGTAGAAAGTAGAAGTTGCTGCAAAATTTGGGTTGAACATTCTGAGATACTTGGGGTTGGACATTTGGCATCCGCATTTCGGGGTAACAAGGGCTGAATGTTCACTTGTTGCAATCCTAACTAGAATCATTACAACTCTAGGGACTTCCACCATGATGGGGAACTTGTTTGAGGTATCAGAATGTGGCCTAGCTAAGTTAGACCCATTCTTGAAGCATTCTCCATGAATGCGTTTTGTTTAGTCACTAGCGGAATGAACACTGCAGGATTATGATTAGCATTTGTAACAACATGCGTATTAGTAGACTCATCTGCTTGCACGGTTACAAGAACTTCTCCCCCTATGTAGGATTCTAAGGTAGCTTGGTCGACGCGGATTGAACTGCATTACTTAATGTTATTTGTGGAGCTGATGATACAGGAACATGCTTGGTTGAAATAGGGACTTGTCCGATTTGAGGCTGAGCTGGGTTCGTTAGGACTCCATGTTGTCCTTGGGTACACTCGTGATAAGTATTGATGATTAATGGCCTGACAATGTCAATCATTTGCTTGATCATGTAATCAGCAAACTCATTTTGAGTCTCTTCCATTGTTCACCTCATGGTAACAAGCATGACCGGTGTGAGGTCCGCCTATCTTCTTTCTTCTACACGATGCCTCGAAGCATCAACTCCTTCCTCTTGGACTTGATTCATGACTTCATTTCGAGGGTGTTGGTTGCTCGTCAGTGGCGTTATTCAAGTTAATTCGAATTCGGGTCCGTGGCATGGCAATCTCTCGACTCAATGCAATGGAGGTCCCATCAGGCGTGCCCTAAAGATGTCTCGTCAGTTTTGATTCCTGCGAAAAATCTTTCACCAAATGCTGCATTTTGGTTTTATTATAGGAGACTCAGGTCCTGTGTTGAGTTTGGATAGAGAATGTCAAATGCAAAGGAAAAATTTATTATTAACTTGTATATATAACCCCGACGATTGATACTTGAAAGGCTTAAATAATACTGATTATGGGCACAAATTACACTAGAATCTAATCGATGATGTATAGGACACTAGTAACTAGATAGTCTATGTTTCAGACTCAAGCTATGTCGGACTTTAATCAATGACATAACTTATTTTAGGCATAAAGCTAGAATCTTATCAATAACAATACCCCTAGATAGGAAACATGACGTTAGACTTTAATCAACAATGTTGGGCTTGTGGAACAACACTAGAATTTAATTGACAATGCTGGACCAAATAGAGATGCACGCTAAAATTTAATTTACAACGGGAATCCTGAAAACTACAGCTAACAATGCGATAGAGTAAAAATAAAGTAAAGATAGTTGTTGTGTTGCTCAGGAGGGCTCTTTGTTGAACAAACTGTGGTATTTATAGGATGAACTAGTAGCCATCAGTTGGTTTCCTTTCCTTGGGCATTACTCCTAACATTTTCCACATTTTCCACATTTTCCATTCCTTCTTAGCACCGGTATCCATGAGTAACTACTTCTTGACTTGTCGACAATGCCTGCGCTATTTTTTTTTTTTTTTTTTTTTGGGGTCTAAGCCTGTGCTACTTCCCCATCAAGTAGATAACTGCTCCTTATTTTTACACACATTTCTCACAACAATTATTTTAGGTCGAGTTTTAATGCTAATTTCATTTAATCTTCAAATTTGGTGCACTATCCCCATAGCCTGACACGTGGCAATCAGTTACCTGGCCATCGATTTTAGAACTCGCTTCTAGAATTCCATCGAGGCTCAACTTAAGTAACCTCCATGAAAGTTGTTTGCTTTTGACTTTATGAATGAAATGGAGCGTTTCACCTATTATCTTCTCGTGGCCAACACGTAATACCAGAGGTGATTTTGGGTGTAAACACAATGCCACCGGATCGCTGTGCTGAACCAAAACATAAGCTGGAATGAATAAACAATTCGGAGCCGGCGGGACATTGTCCCTTCCACTCTAAGGACTGGGGGTTTAATTTAATATTCTCTTGGCTTTCTTCTAGTCTTTAGTGGCCAAAAGCTACTAGACAGCATGATCAGATCTGGATCCTATGTATCTAGCAATGTCGAAAGGCTCTGAGACGTCATTTTCCTTCCCTGCATATGCATTCACCGCTCCATTTCAATTCACATGCACACACAGCACGCACACACATACTCCCCACAGTAAGCAAACTGAAGCTGATATGCATTATTGCTCTTAAACAATTACTAAATGTGAACTCTAGTCCTTCACTCAAACAGTGACTCTTTAGATCTGTAAAGTCCCATCTTTCCCCAACAAGACAATGTAAAAACGTTCATAAGGACTCCCTCTAGTGAGACCCAGTTCGCCAATCCGAGACTTGATCACGTTCCCTCCCTTTCTTCTGTCTGATTTTTACTGCTCGAATTCAATTTCATCAGTGACCAGTAACAGCAGACTTTGGCGAGATCCGTTAGAGTCGTACTGCATTATGGATCGCTTTAGACTGTGTATGTTTTAGCAAACATGGGTCATTTTGAAAGCTTATTATTAGCTAAAGCACTGGGAGAGTGTTCTTTAAGCGAACTGCTATATTCAAACCTGCCTTTTCAATCATGCTTGTTGGATGTAAACCCAACTCAGCAGAGTGACTTTAATGCGATAGGAAAACTTGGTGTGGTGAGATGAGACGATCATACAAGGAAACAAGATGCAATGAGCAAGCAGTATCGAAGTTGCTTGCCTGAAAGCTACTCAACGCATTTAAAAATCACAGATGATTATACAATGAAGCAGAGCGTAATGGGTGAGCAGCTTCGAAGTTGCTCTCTCAGGGAAAGCTACTTGACATATAAAAATCAGCAAAGCAGTGAGAAATTGAAGCGGACATTAATTCCATTAAACTTCTTCTCATTCCTTCACATTCATAGAAAAACAAAAAGAGAGATTTAGAAAAGGGCAAACAACGCATCTTCGTCACCGTCTTCACAATAAACAATTTCACCATCCAGTATAATATTCGGAAAATGAAGGCACTCCCGATTTGGATCCTCTGGTTTTCTTCTATAAACAAAACATGGGGTTTCGCCCTCAACAATCCCAAAGCAGATCGACTGTTCTTCTGCGGCAATGCCTGCAACTCTAAGGAACCCCCTGCTCTTTCCATACATCTCCTTCACTTTCGCCTTACTTCTGTCAATAAACCGCCACCTTTTCCCATACTGCGAATGTATCAATATTCAGGGTCAGGCTCTTTTAACGTGGAAAGAAAGCCTGAACAGCTCTGCGGGTGCATTAAGATCATGGAATCCCCTGGACCCGACACCATGCAAATGGTTCGGAATACATTGCAACTCAAATGGCGAGGTGATCAAAGTGAGCTTGAGATCAGTGAATCTGCAAGGCTCATTGCCTGTCAATTTCCAGCCTCTCAAGTCCTTGAAGAGTCTCATCCTCTCGTCAGCGAACCTTACAGGCACAATCCCAAAAGAGTTTGGGGAATATCAGGAGCTCGGCCTCATTGACCTCAGCGACAATTCCCTCTCGGGCGAAATACCAGAAGAAATATGCAGGCTGAGCAAGCTACAAACTCTATCTCTCAACACAAACTTGCTCGAAGGCAAAATCCCCAATGCAATTGGAAACCTTTCAAGTCTCACCTATCTGACGCTCTACGACAATCAACTTAGTAACGAGATACCGAGAAGCATTGGAGCGCTGAGCAAGTTGGAAGTCTTTCGGGCAGGGAGGAATAAGAATCTCCGAGGCAAGCTGCCTTTGGAGATTGGGAATTGCACCAACTTGGTCATGCTAGGATTTGCCGAAACCAGCCTTTCTGGAAGTCTTCCTAAATCGATTGGATCCCTGCGAAGGCTTCAAACTTTAGCCATATACACGGCTTTATTGTCGGGCCCCATTCCTGAAGAGATAGAGAACTGCAGCCAGTTGCATAACCTGTACCTGTATCAAAATTTGCTCTCAGGTCCAATCCCGTGGCAAATTGGGCAGCTAAGAAAGATCCAGAGCCTGCTTCTATGGCAGAATAGCTTGGCTGGTGCAATCCCTCACGAGCTTGGAAGCTGCATGGAGACAACGATTATAGATTTGTCTGAGAATCTTTTAACCGGAAGCATCCCTGATAGTTTTGGAAGCCTTCCAAAACTTCAAGACTTGCAGCTGAGCGCCAACCAGTTATCCGGTACCATACCATTAGAAATGATGAACTGTACTGCACTGGCTCATCTGGAGGTTGATGACAATGACCTCTCGGGCAGCATTCCCTCGCTTATCAGCAATTTGAGGAGCTTGACTATTCTCTTTGCATGGCAGAACAAGTTCACCGGCGTCATTCCTGGTAACCTCTCCGACTGCCAAGGTCTTCAGGCTCTCGATCTTTCTTACAACAATCTATCTGGTCAGATACCGAAACAGATATTCGGACTAAGGAATCTCACCAAGCTGCTGCTGATCTCCAACCACTTATCCGGTTTCATACCGCCTGATATTGGAAACTGCACGGCTATGTATCGCCTGCGGCTGAAGGGCAACAGGTTCGTGGGCCCCATACCAGTGGAAATTGGAAAACTGAAGAGCTTGAATTTCCTTGATCTGAGTAACAACCAACTTACGGGAGGAATCCCTCCGTTGATTTCGGAATGTGGAAATCTCGAGTTCATTGATCTCCATTCAAATGGGCTCACAGGTCCCGTGCCAGATACGCTACCTAGGAGCCTAAGGTTTGTGGATGTCTCCGACAATCAGCTAACTGGTCTGCTGACTCGAGAGATTGGATCACTGACCGAATTAACGAAACTCAATCTCCAAAGGAATCAACTCTCTGGCAGAATTTCAGCGGAGATTCTGTCTTGCAGTAAGCTTCAAATGCTTGATCTTGGAAGCAACAGCTTCGCAGATGACATTCCAAAGGAGCTGGGCATGATTCCATCGCTGGAAATTTCTCTGAATCTTAGCTGTAATCAGTTCTTTGGCAAGATTCCGTCCCAGTTTTCAAGTCTAAGCAAGCTAGCAGTCCTTGACCTCTCACATAACAAGCTACAGGGCGATCTGAATGCCCTGGCGAGCCTCCAAAGTCTGGTTGCACTCAACATCTCTTTCAATGATTTCTCTGGTGAATTACCAGACACCCTAGTTCTCAGAAATCTTCCCTTTAGTGATCTTGCTGGCAATAAGGGTCTCTACATCACTGCTGAGGCTGCAAACACAGATGGCCATGTCGAATCTGCGAACAGTGCAAGATCTGCTGCAAAGTTAGTGATGCTAATCCTAGCAAGTACTGTTGCTGTGCTGCTTCTGCTAGGAATCTACATGCTCGTCCATGCTCACACTAACAGACCCCAGGAAGATGAAACTTGGGAGATTACTCTCTACCAAAAACTCAATTTTTCCATTGACAACATTGTCAAGAGTCTAACAACATCCACCGTCATCGGCACTGGGAGCTCTGGAGTAGTATACAGAGTGACAACTCCAAATGGAGAAACACTTGCAGTGAAGAAAATGCGGGCCCAAGAACAGTCAGGAGCATTCAGTTCAGAGATTCAGACTCTAGGTTCTATCCGACACAAGAACATCGTTCGGCTTCTGGGTTGGGGATCGAGCCAGAACATAAAACTGCTGTTTTATGACTACCTTCCGAATGGAAGCTTGAGTTCCCTCCTCCATGGTGCAGGGAAGGGAGGAGCGGAGTGGGAGACTAGATATGATATAGTGTTAGGAGTAGCACACGCACTTGAGTATTTGCACCACGGTTGTGTGCCGGCAATCCTTCATGGAGATGTGAAAGCCATGAACATTCTGTTGGGTCCTCGATACGAACCTTACCTTGCTGATTTCGGATTGGCTCGAGTTTTGAATGTTGACGATGATGATATCTCCAAACAGGGTGATAGACCTCACCTCGCTGGTTCTTATGGATACATGGCTCCAGGTAGATATCTCGATGATCCAATCTTAGTTTCAATGACGCATTTACGTAGTACTTCCACTGAACTACAACTCATTTATAGTCTTTTGGTGAAACAGAGCATGCGTCCCTGCAACCAATTACTGAGAAGAGCGATGTATACAGTTTCGGAGTGGTTCTTCTTGAGGTATTAACTGGAAGGCACCCACTGGATCCTTCTTTGCCCGGGGGAGCTCACTTGGTGCAATGGGTTCAGGGCCACATAGCAAGGAAGGGAGACCCGGTGGATGTTCTTGATCCAAAGCTTAGAGAAAGGCCTGACCCGGTTTCGCACGAAATGCTGCAGACACTGTCTACATCTTTAATGTGTGTAAATAACAAGACCGAGGATCGTTTGCTGATGAAAGATGTCGATTCAACATGTGGAGCTCATACGGCCAGGATCCGATGCGAAGAAAGGAGGTCTATCAGTTGCTCGCTCATCGCCTCCTTTGAGGCATGTTGTCTCACAAGAATCTTCAAACTGCTCTTTCGCTTTCTCTGATGATTCAGTGTAACAGGAAATTAGTCAGGGAATATGTATAGCTGCTGTATTTTCGTGATTCGATGTAACTCTAGGTTTAAGTATCCGACATATTGTGGTAGTTTTACATTCCAGGCAGTATACCAAGGATCATCAATCAGGAAATGTTAAGGAACTTCTAAGGTTTTGTAATAAAGTAAGCTATCTGTAGGGTTGCCTTGTCTTGGTGTACTTGAGCTTATTATTGGTGTTCTTGGATCACGCAACTTATAATCAATGGAATACATACTCTCTCTCCCTCTCTCTCTCGCTCTCTCTCTGCAGACATTCGAGCCTTGCTCACATGGTCCCAAATTTCTTAAGTCACGTGTCCATGTGCTGCACAAAGACAGACTTTTCATGGCCAAAGGTCCTGAAAACTTGTCAATACCGACTTCCAGGATTTGTACTCTCCAATTTTCGTCACATGCTCTCGGAGGAATTTGAAAACTAACTTCGGAAGAAATCAATGAGCAAAAAGTAGGGTGGCCGAGATCATTGAATTTTCTGGACTCCTGTAGGTATCTGATACGTCACAAATTTACACAGGAATGAGTTTCCTGAGAAAAAAGAAAAAGAAAAAGACTAGAAGTCCATGCTCATTGGAGAGGGATCTTGTGTAGACATTGCAAAATGTCCAAGATAAACAAAGATACAGTGATTTCTACAAGTGCAAATCGACGAACTTAAAATACAGAACATTAAATGAGGAGAGAAAAAACCCACTCACTCAGATATGGTTAGTAACATCCCATTAAACTTTCCAAGTGGACAACTCAAATATGGTTAGTAACATCCCATTAAGCTTCCCAAGTGGACAACATCACCTGTGTCTGTAACGAGGCTTGCACGGTTATGTTATTTACTGAAACAAGAGGAAGCCTTGGATTTGTGATGCAACATTGGCAGAATGAACAGCTTGAGTGACTCCTTTAGCAGTCCCATTGCACGACCAGTAATTCATGTAGGTGAACTGCATTGCGCCCTCCAAAATTTAAGATGATGCCAACGACCATTATTTTTAGGGCAGCGGAGGACTATTGCGAAACCAATGTCCACCAAAACAGATGCTGATCCTTCTAGGAACAATTGCACCAGAAGGTTCATTTTATTTCTTTTCCAAAGAAGCCTGGGATTCTAATTTTTTTAGGATGACGCTTATAACACCCCAATTGAACCCACGGTACTGAAGCCACCTGACAATCCTTGATTTCCGCGTATCAATAGGCACACCCCCACTTCGGAGCCACTGCTTTGAGGCCTGAGAAAATAAGTGATCCAGTGCCACCTTTGACAGACCGAGTCTTGACTCTTGCTCAGTGCTAGAATCACACTCCTCAAAAACCAGTTTTATGGCTTTCTCAGCATCAAATTTGCTGACTCCCTTCTTGAACAGTTCCTGATCCAGAAACCACAATGAATCAAAATTTTACCATCATACAGGAAACCAAACAAATGTGCACAATTCGCTGGATTTCTCAATACATCATGTATGAAAAACCATATGCAGATCTTCTAAACATAGATTTATTAAAAGCAACAACTCATGGATGGTAAAAATAGGTGAAATGACACCAGTAGTTCCTCAACTTTTTGCCCAAAACTTAAAACCGTCTTTCTACTATTTTGGTTCAAAATGTACCTCTATTTTTTAAAAAGTGTCCATGGCGGTCCTTGAGTCGGTCTAGCGACGGAATTTGCAGATGTGGACTTGATGCCACTAAATGTTGACTTTTGTGGACTTCTTTAAAAAGAAACAAACCCCCCCCCCCTTCTCCCCTCATGGCAATGACCACTTGAGTTCAAGCTTGCGACATCCATGGTCACTTGTCCTCGAGCTCATGGAAACAGGGGCTGCTCATTGTCCACAGCTGCGATCAGCTCAAGCTCACAGCATCCATGGCTTGAGCTCGATCTTGCCACATCAATGGCCACTCAAGCTTGGGCTTGCGTCATCATGGCCATTGCTTATGGCATCTAGGGCTGCAATCCACTTCAGCTTGAACTCACGCCATCCATGGCGACTTGCCACTCAAACTCATGGCGTCCATGACCAAAATCTGCTTGAGCTCATGCCATCCATGGCCGCAACTTGACTTCGCAGCGTCCATTGCTGCGATCGGCTCAAGCTCAAGGCAGCTATGGCTAATCAAGCTCGAGCTCGCAGCATCCATGGCCACTTGAGCTCGAGCTCATGATCATGACCACCAGATCCAAGCAGAACAGCAATGAGCAGTGCCATCAACATCAGTGAGGTTGTCCAGGCTGCAGGGGCAATGGCCAGGGTGGGGAAGGCCGGCAGCCAATGGTGGGGAGTGCTTGGATGTGGATGATTTGAGGTTAGGGTTTTTTAACTTTTTAATTTTTTAGCACCACATAAAAATTGTGTATTTTAACAAGACGTGTAATCCTACAGTCCATGTCAACAATTCAATAGTCCACATCAGCAAAAATCGATTGGCAATAGAAAAAGTATAACAGAAGGAATAAAGTGTGGAACATTTTAAAAAGTACGATGGTTTTGAATTTTGGGCAAAGTTTAGAGGGACTGCTAGTGCGATTTCACCAAAAACTTTTTGTACTCCAAAAGCCTAGCATCAATAACTAAAACTCAAGGGCAAACCAACAAAACAATCAGGATGGTAAAAAGCTGTTAAATAATATAAAAGGAAAATCAGAAAGAAAGCAAATATAGGCAACACTGGCACAAATAGCATCATTTAAAGAATTTGACTCATGATCTTGCATGCAAAACTGCACAAAAGAAAGGAACAATTGAAAGATGCATGCAGTCTACATACTTGCTTTATTCTCCTAGGACCCCAGCAGGATGAAGACCATCTAGATCGCGAATATGTCTCAGCATAAAGACCATCATTGATGAACCCTCTACAATAGATTGAAAGGCAAAAGAAATGCCAAACCATGTTAAATGCAGATCTCACTTGAGTGTAATTGTACATGAATATAGTGGGAAGCAAAAATATGGATCTTTATCTAACATAAATATATTTGGTTATGCCAAAGTTATAGCTTTATGTCAGCTATTGTGATGCATCTAAGGACTGTAGTAAAATGCTCAAAATTGGCTGCACTCTCCTCCAAGGAAGAAATGTCCTGACTTCAACATAAACAACTTACTGACAAATCATTCCAAGTTTTCACTCTGAGGATAAACCATTCCATATCATCAATGATGAATGCACATTGATCAAAAAGAACATGATGATGCTTGCTTTTTATTAATATCTACCACGACGGAATAAAGAGATATACTTAAAAAATGGAAATGTGACACAAAAATATCAATAGTGTAAACACAGTTGCTCTCACTGAATGCTCCAGTTTTTTGCCAGCTGAGAAGCAGAGATGCATCATGCCACAATCAATCAACTTCTAGAATTTCTAAATTAGTACAACTTGACTGGAGACCTAATTGGACAATAAAGGTCCTGTTTGGAAAACAAATTGATGGAGAGACTTCTTTGTTCTTTCGGATTTTGTTCCTGCATTTGTAATCAGTATGATTCTAAATAATCACAAAATAAAAATAAATTATTGACGAGTACATGTTCATATATTATACCAGAACTACCTTACGACATAGTGTCCCATCCCCCTACCCCCACTAGGCCCCAAACCAAAAAAGGAAAAGAAAAAAAAAAATGTACTTATAGAAAACAAAATGTGGCCAGTCCCTCAATGGGGATGCTCTCTTGCTTTTCATTTACTAACCTGCTCTTGAAATCATTCACCACAGCTTCAACAATAGCAGGAGGAAATCTCTTCCCTTGCAATTTCTTTGTCATTGCCACTGCTGTATATGCCCTGTAGCCAGAGCCTGGAATTAAAACTAAAACCTCTATATTTTTTCTGCAGCATAAGCCGTGAGGAGATACTACTGCCATCGCTTAGAAGTTAACTAAAGAAATGTTTTTTTTTTTTTTTTTTAAGTTCCTTTGGTCATTTTTTTCAAAAGTCAGAAATGTCAGTGGCAGTGATGTACTAAAGGGAGTTGATCATACTCAGAGCATTCTCAACAATCATACAAAAGCCCAAAGCCAGTTCCCTTAGTGGCATCTGCCTTCTCTAAACAGGAAGAGCTCATGGATTTGAACCTTGGACATCAAGTTGGAGTGGGGAAACCACTCTCCCATCATTTTTTCTTATGGGAGAAAAATTAACAATTTGGTAGCAATGCTTTGAGTAGCCAAGATGAATTTATATAATTTCCTGTCTCATCTCTTCAGTTCATTAGCCTGGAAATTGACAATTGGCCCTACAGCCTAGCCAGCCTAACAGTTAGCTTGCAACTTACTACTGCCGCAACAACTGAGACTGGAATTTACAATGATTTGAAGGTACAAATTATTCATAAGTAACATAAGATATAATCAAAACCTGGTAGCCAGCAATTTAAAGGCCAAATCTTCGGCATCTTTTCTAGATTTGCCACCTCTTAGCTCACTGCCGACGTTACTGTTATCCCCTTGATGAACTTCAATCTCGTCAGCATCTGCTTCTATTCCTTCAATAAAGTCATCATTGGTCTCAATGATATCCTCAATGGTTTCTTCCCCCAACCCTACAATCAAGTACTGCTACATTACATCCGGAAAAGCTTGTTAAGAAAACGGCTGTCGTGATGTAACACGAGAGCTGATGCTCATTGTAACAATGTACCTACTCAATTTGAAAAATCATACACGACACACCTAAAAAGCAAGCACACAAGCACAGATGCACCTGAGCTCACACAGATGTGCCATCATACTTGGTGGGCACAGCTCATACAAGCATGGCACAGCCATGCAGCAAGAGCTGAAACAGCTGAAAAGGAAATATATAGAAAACCAACTACGAGTAAAACTAAAAAGACCCAATACTAGAATTCAATTTTTAATCCCTGCAAATTCAAACCCCGATTTTCATCAACAGAAGAAATGGAGAGGATCGTACCAAGATAGAATTAACCGTTCAAGCCCATTACACTATCCTCAATAAAACCGCATATTAAGCACAATCTCATAACCTCAACATCACATCCAAATATAATTTGATCAAATTCCTACCGGGCGTGGCATCAGTAACATTGACGACTGGCATCTGCTTGTTTACAGGGCTCCAAATCCCCGCACACACTAAACCATTTGCGACTGCTTCTCCTCGACCTTTGCGATAAACCCGAGACCTCATCACATCAGCATTTGACATGCTCCGAGCTTCACTTATCTCTGGACTCTTGGCTGGTGGAGTTTCAGGTTTCTCATGCTTGTCAGCCTTGTCCATTTTCAAAGGCACTTTGGGAACGTACCTGACAGGAACGGAAGAACCAAGGTCCCTCCTTCCCAAACACTGGATTGCACCACTCTTCCTAACCCTAGAAACCCAATCAAAAAAAAAAAAAAACCTCAAAATCCTATTGTTGAAGCAGCCTTAGAACGATATCCTATGAAATTTGGGTCGATTAAGAGAAATCACTCACCATGGGAAGGAGAGGACCCTGCTCTGAAGCTGAAGTGTCATCTTGAGGGAGAGATTTCCAGGGAAAACCGCCATTTTCGTTCAAATTTGCAGAGGAATTAAGCAGAACCAGAAAAGAAGATGGAGAATACAAAAGGTTGGATGATTACAGCGGCTCCGCTTCCGTTAAGAGACCCCGGCCACCGCCAGGCCCAATTTTGATTAAGTCATGAAGACGCAAATGACCGATACGTGAGCTTTGGTCCAATTAATTCAATTTGATTCTTCAAATTTAACCTAACTCGAGAATTTTTAATTTATTCAGTACGGTCTCTAAATTTTTTATACACATTTAATTTAATTTTAAATTGTATAAAAATGTTCAATGTTATCTTTGAACTTGAATTAATGGAAGAACAAATTGAACATTTTTATACGGTCCGAAAACTAAATTGAACATGCACTCAAAATTCATTGACTATATTGAACAAATTAAAAGCTTGGAGATGACATTACACATTAGGGTAAAGTTCAATGACTACATTGAATAAATTTAAATTTTATAGACCATATTATATATTAGGTCAAAATTTAAAAATCGTTGGTGTTATTATCCCTAAATCATAATATCAACCTGAGATGATTATCGAACAATGTTATGTGATGACGTTGATTAAATTTCTAATTGGCTAACTTTATCCACGTCATGCTCTAATATTATCTAAATTGACTAGATTTTTTCATTAGGGTTCATGTTGGACATTCGCATCATATGTTGGCATTGTTCGATAGCCAAGTAAGCCGAATTCGACCAGATTCGATGTTAGGGGACTTAATTAGAAAATTTGAGAAAGCAAAAGCACTTGATCAAATAAATTAAAAATACATAGACTTGATTAAGAAGCCTAAAAATATAGAGATAAGAAGTAAATATTTCACAATGTACCCCAATTTTTTCAATTAAGGACATCGTATCAAATGGACGTAGTCTTAAATTGTATAAAGTGGTTAAAGTGATTTCAAATAAAAACCTAACCTTGTCAATCGTCCGACCACTTAAATATTCTAACTAATCAAAGACATTTTCATCAAAAACTCAAAAAAGGTGAAGGACGAAAATGATCTTGACCAACTAAAAAGTTAAGCTCTTTTTTAGGGAAAAAAAGCACTTCATGCCTTTATTTAGAAGAAATTCCACTTTAGATTCCTTAGAACTAGACAAAAGCTTCCTTTTCTATTCCGTTTTCTCTTTTCCTTTTTGTGGATAGATAGATAAACCGTAGACAGCTTTCCATTAACCAAATTCCCTCCAATAGGCGACAACTATGTTTTAAATACTTTTTCTGCATTTTGTGTTTATGAAACTTTCATTTGAGGCTATATTTTCTTGAAGAAGCCTAATCTTTCATTTCTTATCATTCAAAAAGTTTTGATAAAATGGCCGATGTGACATAAAAGATAAGAACAGAAAGGCGTGGAAAAAGTTCCCCCAAAACAAATAGAAAATAAGAGTAGGGCAAAAATCGAAATTTGAAAATGAAATATACATTTGTCTTATGAAAAATCAACAACTTGAAAAATATTTCTAAAATGATCATTTAAATTGAGAAAAATTGTACCAAAAGTCTTAAACATATTATACAACAGTCAATTCAGTCTTAAACCTTTCAATTTTGTCAACTTAGTTCTAAATCTTTTGACAACTTATCAATTTAATCATAAATCTTTTAAATGTGCTAATATAGTTCTAAACTTTTTAAAGATATGCCAAACTAGTCCTAAATCTTATAACAAATTGCAATTTGGTCCTTCCATTTAATTTTGGTCGGATATCGTTGAGTAATGGCCCAATCGGTGCCAACTATCCTATTGGTGTTGCCGCACTAACATGAATTTTTTTTAAATTTAAAATAAATAGAATTTAATAATTTTTTTTTTTTTCTTTTTTCTTTTCTTCTCTTTTCCCTTTTATTTTTTACTTAGGGTTGGCGACAATGATGACCGATGATTAGCTGCAAGCGAGCTTAAGCCTCTCCCCAAGTCAGGGAGGTGGACCCTCGCCAGATTCGATGAGTTCGAGGCCTCACTGATGTTTGAAGAGCTTGAGCTTTGCTAACCTCCCACGAGCTCGACAGCTAAGAAGATGTAAGAAGGAAGAAGGAAATAAAAAAAGAAAATACAAATAAAAATAATTATAATTTAATTTTTTTTTTAAATTATAAGGTTGAAGAGGGAGAGAGAAATGTAAGCTTTGGATTGTAAATGGGTTCTAAACTCAACTCATTTGGACCCATTTAAAGAAGGTTTTAAACTTTTTAACCCATTCAACTTATGGTATTCAAAATTGAAGTGATCCCCAAATGGGTTATATATAAGTCTAAGACCCGTTTTAATTAAAATCTCAAATCGATACATTCGTGACAAATTTACTCCGAAGTAGTACATCTATGACAAATTTACTCCAAATTAATATAATTGTCACAAAATTACCTTGAACTAATTTTTTCAGTCATCAAAAACCTTAAACTGATGTATGTGTGACACATTTACTCTCGTTCAATTTTCTTAAATTTGACCAAGTTGTGATGTGCAATCGATTTTATTTTACAGATTACTCTAACATTGCTTCTATGTCATTAACACTTGAATTTTTTTTCTTCTTTCTGTTGGAATCATTATTAGAAGACCATTGGAAGCCTACCAAATGCGCATTTCATTCTTGTGCTGGAGAGGATGCCCACTAACTAAAATATGGACATATTGCATGCACAGATATACAAATGAAGCACTATTTTAAATAATGAGCCAAAAGTAATATACTTTTCTAAATATAAAAGAAGACTTCATATGCAAATATCGTAAAGTAGTAAGTCCAAATTAGAATATTAACCTACTTTAGCAGCTGTGAAACCATAAATCAATTTCAATAGTATTTATCATCAAAATGGAGAGAGAGAGAGAGAGCGTACCTTCCAATAGACAAGTCATATGTAATCGATCAGATTCATCATTAAAATGCAAATAACATCATCTATATAAAATGAAGAGAACAAAATTAAAACCACGGATCAATATATATTTGAAAAAGCTTTATAAAATAGCCTTCACACTAGAGTTGAACAAGCTTTACATAATAGCTTTTACACTGGACATCCAACCAGCAAACTAGCCCAAAAAAAAAAAAAAGGCACAATCCACACCGGACAACAGAGGTCAAAAAGCATGCTCTATCACAACTTTCCCAAAAAAAAAAAGTCGATATATGCTAGATTTTAACAAGCTTTACAAAACAGGCTTCTAAACAAGCTTTACACCAAGCATCCAACTCTCCTTATAAGTTCATTGCCTTGCTTCATTTTGAGATTGTTTGGTTTGAGGGGGTCCAAAAACTTGGCTTGAAAGATCCACGGTAAGATTTGCACCACCTTGACGATTTTTTTCTAGTATGTTACTGCCAGGCATATGAAAATTGAGGGAAAAACAAAATATTTGTATGCTAATCGTGGATTAAAAAATCCCAACAAAATAAAATGTTCACCATCAAATATGAGTTTCCAATGGTTTCAAATACGTAAAATCCATATCCTTCTAGAACCTATAAGAAGACAAACCATATTAACGTTTTACTTTGGTACTATATAAAACCATAAGAATTGTATTGGTGGACTACTCACACTCCTCTTCTCAGATCTAACAATATTTAATTGTCCTCTTACAGATCTAGCTAAGGTACTTTCACTTTGTTTCTTAGATGCCCCTCCTTCAATGGTCGGTTGCTTTGGATGCTTCCTTGGCCTACCTCTTTTGCCCTGTATAATAGACATATACAAGGTATTTTAACGGAAAATATATCGCATTTGTATTTGAATTTCCTTACAATTAGTTCAGTTTGGAAAGGTGCCGGAGGTTAAGGGCATGGTGTCTTGTTGTGTCCAATATCAAGACAAGAGCATTTCATGGTAATTCCATGTTTTGATATTTTAGTAAGATTAGTGTTGATGACCTTTGGCTCCCTCATTCTTTTGCTTTTCTCATCCTTTTTCTTTTGTCACGACCCAACCTCGGGGAAAGTCAGGTTTAGAGGTACTTGACTATGAGAGTTCTCTCACGGTTCACGTTCCAAAAGACGTCATCACCTTATCTTTCGAATCCAACCTCTTGTGAATTTCCTTATACATGGTCATGAGTTCTCCCAAACTTGTACCCTGCATGACAGCGAAGTATTGCGATCTATACCCACACAGGCGACACATCTTGAAAAGGGAGGTCGGGTGTAGATATCAGATTTAAGGGTACCTTTATCATGATAGCCCTCTCAATAGTACACTTCATCCATAAAAATGACATCATTTTATCATTTGGGATACTGCCACATCAAGTATGTTAAATCGTGGTGAGTCTTATCAAGACCCATACATCTTGCAACGGGTTCACTTATAAGATCTAACTGATTAAAACAACATAAAAATAAGACGGGAGTCACCACCAACCTTGTTTTTAGGAGTCGACTAGAAAATCCAATCGAGGGTCAAGAGTTTATCTCTCAATTTCTACGCAACCAAATATCTAGGTTGGGATTTAGGTTATGCTAACATTTCTATTAGCGCACTTTCGGTACCTAACAATATGTCGTGTTACCTAAGGTGATCATACATGTCTTTTTTTTTTTTTTTTTTTTTTTTTCTTTCGGGGTCATTTAACTTGAACTAAATGATCATGCATGGTTGGTCATTTTCGTGACCCAACCTCGGGGAAGGTTAGGTTTAGAGGTACTTGACTATAAGAGTTTTCTCACGGTTCACGTTCCAAAAGATGTCATCATCTTATCTTTCGGATCGAACCTCTTGTGAATTTCCTCATACACGGTCATGAGTTCTCCCAAACTTGTACCCTACGTGACAGCGAAGTATCGCAATCTATACCCACACAGGGAACACACCTTAAGAAGGGAGGTCGGGTGTACATATCGAATTTAAGGGTACCTTTATCATGATAACCCTCTCAATAGTACACTTCGCCCATAAAAATGACATAATTTTATCTTTTGGGATACTGCCACATCGAGTATGCTAAATCATGATAATTCTTATCAAGACCCATACCTCTCGCAATGGGTTCACTTATATGATCTAACTGTTTAAAACAACATAAAAATAAGACGGGAGTCACCACTAACCTTGTTTTTGGGGATCGGTTAGAAAATTCAATCGAGAGTCGGGATTTGTCTCTCAATTTCTACGCAACCTAATATCTAGGTTGGGGATTAGGTCATGTTAACAGTATGTCCGTGTTACCTAAGGTGATCATACATGTTTTTTTTTTTTTTTCGGGGTCATTTAACTTGAACTAAATGATCATGCGTGGTTGGGTTATTTTCTTGACCCAACCTCAAGGAAGGTCAGGTTTAGAGGTACTTGACTATGAGAGTTCTCTTACGGTTCATGTTCCAAAAGACGTATCACCTTATCTTTTGGATCAAACCTTTTGTGAATTTCCTCATACACGGTCATGAGTTCTCCCAAACTTGTACCCTGCGTGACAGCGAAGTATCGCGACACACCTTGAGAAGGGAGGTCGAGTGTAGATATCAAATTTAAGGGTACCTTTATCATGATAGTCCTCTCAAAAGTACACTTCGCCCATAAAAATGGAATCATTTTATCCATTGGGAGACTGCCACATCGAGTATGTTAAATCATGATGAGTCTTATCAAGACCCATACCTCTCACAACGGGTTCACTTATATGATCTAACTATTTAAAACAACCTAAAAATAAGAAGGGAGTCACCACTAACCTTGTTTTTGGGGGTCGGTTAGAAAATCCAATCGATGGTTGGGAGTTGTCTCAATTTCTACGCAACCAAATATCTAGGTTGGGGATTTAGGTTATGCTAACATTTCTATTAGCACACTTTTGGTACCTAACAGTATGTCATGTTACCTTAGGTGATCATACATGTGTTTTTTTTTTTCAAGGTCATTTAACTTGAACTAAATGAATGCGTGGTTGGTCATTTTCGTGCTATTCTATATCTAAAATAAAAATAGAAATAAAAAAGAAGTCAATCAATTGTATTGAAAATGTGAAATAGTAAGTAAACAACCAAAGAAAGCATCAAATCTATCATGCAATCCTAAGAAACATAAAAAGAGAAATTAAATGAAAGGATGGGAAAAAAAGGAACTCGCAACTCATCGGGTTTTTATATAAACAAAGGAAACTCGAGACATACATTGGGGATGGATGATACAATAGCATGGTCGGAATGAACATTGACCTTCCACCATCTTTGAGTCTTGATGATTTGCCACCTTTGGAACCTAATCTATTTCTAACCTAAATATAAGCTAGGTATATACAAAGGAAAGAGATAATCATGCACATCAAAATAATCAAAAGTACAACACAAAATCAAGAACGATCAATTAATTGAAACATAATTCAAGATCAACCGAATTTGGGTCTCGGAGTCGGCCTTTGCAATTTATGCTTGGTCCCTCTAGATACTTACCAAATTTATTTTATGACTTATAACCATTATTAACCACTTATATTCTCGCATGGTCAATAATGCCCGTAAGTCCCTAAAGAGATGTTCTAGGTGATTCCTCATGACTTTCCCTTGGTATCATGCACCACACCTAACATACATCTAACAATTGCATGCACAAGCATGAATTAAACATACAAGTAGGCCTTTGAAACCTTGTTTCCCAAACAATCAAGCAAGTGAGTGAACCGTCGGCGGATCACTTATTATAAAGTATGCGCCAATCGCAAACACAAGCTTTGCTAATGAATAACATGAATATGCATGAGGAGAACATGTGATGTTTCAACAATAGGCTTTGAAATCATCAAGAAGGTTTTTGGAGACAAAGCGATGCCTCGGCTATAGAACGCACTCAATTGTCAAGGTTAGCCCGAGACTCTTATAAATGCACTTACAAGTATCACAGACAATTTGAATATGGTTCATAACATGACTTTCACGATGTCAAACCAATTATTGAAAAAAATGTTTAAAAAATTTGCTTTTGGAAACATCACATGTCCTAAAGCCATTTTGAAATATAATTTGGAAAATCCATTCATTGAAAATAATTTGAAAATAAATATTAAAGGATTTGAAATAATTTTCATGAAGTCCTAATACCATGCACAAACTAACCTAAAAGGCCTAACTAATCAATCGCAATAAGAAATTCACATCAGGAAATTTCATACCAAACACAACATGTCAGCAAAATTGGGCAATGTCCATTGATGATTTAACTATGAGAAAATTCTTTAACATGCATAACATGATATCGAACAACTTTCATGAAGAAATTTTTCTCAAAAGAGCTAAGCATGACTTTATAAAAATCAGACGACAAACAACAATGTGTCAGAAAATTGTCAAAATAACAGGACATCACATCATTGCAATCAAGGTTTACCCTACCAAATGTAGTCTAAAAATGATGAAATTTTACTACAACATAGATAAAAGAATGACAAACAAACTTTGTTATGGGCCCAAGTTGAGAATCTTTACAGAAAAAATGGTACAAAAATGGAAAAAGTCTGTCTTTTTTTTTTGGTCGAAAAAAAAAAAAGTCTGTCTAAACAGGAGTAAAAGGGGGGGGTCCGAATATGACCTCAAATTTAAATTTTATTCTAGTTTTCGAAAAATGAAAAATTGCCCAAGTTGAGAATCTTTACAGAAAAAATGGTACAAAAATGGAAAAAGTCTGTCTAAACAAGGGTAAAAAAAGGGGGTCCGAATATGACCCCAAATTTAAATTTTATTCTAGTTTTCGAAAAATGAAAAATGGACCTAACGACAAGTAATTTGCATGAAATTAACAGCATTTGAAAGTTTTAGGTGTGCTTTACAACTTCCTAGAAGGTCCAGGTCCAATTAAGGTCAATTTAGTGCTCTAAGATTGAGATTTCTAAGGGTGTGTGTGTGTCAACCATTAAAAACCAGAACCTAGACATGCATTATTAAACCTAAAAAACAAATCATGTAATGCACAAAATGGTATGAAAAACTCACACAAGACTTAGAATCAGATGTGACAAACAATTTGGGTAATCATCTAATCCTAAGTTGGCATGCAAAGATGTCATACAAATTAATGACAATACAAGAAGATTCAAGATTCATAATGACATACTAGTAAGTTTCTAAGCGTGACAAACGCTTTTGTGACATGAATTCAATACGCGAAATGATACTCAAAATAGAATAAACCATATACGTACACAAAATTTGTAACATATAACTCAAATGTCAAGGAGACACTAATGTGGAATTTGCTCTCTAAGGGACCCAACGAAACATGCAAAGGTATGCACATGATAAGATTTTAATCCTATAGTGAGGGCTAAGAACATACCAAATTTTGACCACTTAAGTATGTGCATAAATCTTACTGAAAAGATTCCATATAGAATGAATGACGATGGACACCTTTCATTAAGGACTCAAAACCAAATCGTGATTATACGAGTTATGACAAAATGACAAAAAAACTGCGCATTGTTGATTTTCTTACTACAGGAGCACTTGTGCACCTTTATACATACAATTGACATAACAAATGATGTCGAAATCACACAAATCATACATAAAAAGAAAGCATATGACATGTATTTCATCCGTCATGAGGGACTAAAGGTCAAACAAGTTCAATTTCATGCTTAAATTTGCTTAACTTCACCTCGGATCAGTATAGGGACAGAACGACGTATATTTGGATCTAAGAGGTTTTGGCCTACTAAAACATGCCTAAAATTCCCAAAAAAAAAATAACTAAACATTCTCAAGATAATGAGGAACAAGTTTTATGAAGACAACTTCATCAAAAAATCACGACAGAAGTCCATGAAAAACTAACAATAAGCTAAGGCGGACTAAGGTCAGAACCAAAAGAGCATTAAGGATCTGCAGAAATCAAGCAGTTTGTGACATGTTTTTGGGGGTCAAATGTCACTCAATCGGGGCGTCCTGTCTATCCATCCGAAGCTTGTAGAGTTTACTTTCTATGTCTAAGAGAGCTCAAACCGAGATGAGGCCATTTAGGACCTTGTTTTAGCCAAAACAGTAAGCATGTCACAGACCTACGAAATTGCAAATTTACAGCAAATCAAGTAAGTTTAAATCCAAGTTCATCATTGATGATCATTGATTCGCGGCAAATCAATATTCTAATCTATCAATCAAATATCCAAGCATCTTACAAAATCCTAAGTGTGAATCTTAACCCAAATCGGCTAATTTGGTCTCGCTTCACGGGATTCGAGCTTTAAGGATTACCTTTTCGCGATTTTCGTTGATTTTAAGTGCAATCGGACAAATTAAGTTTGCCGGAACACAATCGGATTCCAACCTAACCTTGAAGGATTGGATTGGGATAGCTAGGATCGTTTTCAAGTCGGTTGGACCACCGATTTGGATCACGAACAAAACCGGTCCAAGATTGGACAGGTTCAAAAACACTGGAGACGAAATGGATTGCCAGAGACATTAAGCTAAGGTCCGACCATCTAGAGGTCAAGGATGTGTTTAGCACCAATTGGAGATGAGCAGTGGCCTCAGGGATCTCCAGTGATCGCCGGATGGAAGGAGATTGACCGTCGGTTCAACCGGTAGTCCAAAAGCTGAAGGATGGAAGGACTTGGATGGGCTGATCTGGTCATCACCGGAGCTAGAACTTGCTCCAATCACCATCATCGAGAGAGAGGAAGAGGCTAGATGGTGGTGTGATGCGACGAACTGCCAGTGAGGGGCGGTTCCGGCGGCCGACAGCGAGAAAGAGATAGCTGAAGAGAGAGTTCGTTACAGATTTTTTCTGAATATTCCTGCAAATGAAGCCCTTCATTTAGGAGGGAAAATCGGTATTTATACCAATCCCAAATCAATCAATCTCGACGTTATTTTGATCCAACAATCAAAATTTTAATCTAACAGGCAAAACTTGATTTTGAAAGCTTCATTATCATCTAGAGATGTCACATAGTCAATCTAATAGGCCCGATTTGTGAAAACCTAAGCTAAAATCAAGAATAGTGCTAAAAGGTCCAATTATGGGTTGAATTGTAAATTTACGAAATCTTATGGTCAATTAGTAAAATTATGGGAATTGAGGGTACAAAAGTAAAATTGGCATGGTGAGGGTTTCAGAACAAGTCACCAAAGGTCCAAAACTTGCTGGCAAAGGGCCAAACCGACCTACCTTACTGGCGACGAGTCGAACCAGTCAAACCAATTCACACCGGTTTGGCTGGTTCTTGATCGATTTAAACTAGTTTTGGCTGGTACACGTACTTATTTCCTTTGTGGGTTTAAAATTTATGCAATTTGGTCACTCATGGCCAAATTGAAAAGAAAACTTACTCAATTTGAGAGGAAATTTCTCAATTTCAATTCAATTAAGTCAATTAACTTTCATAAATGTGTTCTAGGAGTCTTCTATTAACTTAATTGAGTGATTATCATGAAAACTAATTGACCAAAACTGTGGGTGTTTAAAATTGAGTTTAAAGGGCTAAAATGAATAATTTTGCAATTCATTGGATAAAATTGCAAATTGATTAAATTTGAATCCAATTAATGTTGCAATTGTCGTATCTAACTAAACATCCATGTGTAAGATCACTTAATGCATTCAAATTGGTCTTGAATTGAAGTGCTGGACCTTAAGTAAAAAATGACCCTAGGCTTAACATTAAAATTGGACCTAAATCTATGAAATTGAACTGTAGACTTGAATGGGTCAACTTGGATTTCTTCAATTGAAGTTTAATTATTTGACTTTCTTATGCTCGAGAGATTAAAATTCCTCAATTTAAGGAGTTCTAATGTGAATTTCTCAAAATTGACTTCAAATTCGGACTTATCTTAAGAAATGAGTGGAAAACGATCATCTATTTGTAAATCATGAAAAAATGATTTTTGGTCCCCTAATTAAGGCTTAAAACGGCAATTTGTCTTTTGATTTGGTAATTTGCAAAGTTGAATGAACGAATGGACTTAAAATAGTCCCTACATCAAATGCCGTGTAATGAATTGCACCTAATTGTGACTAAAATAAAAGTAATTTTATTTTTAGTCAATTTGGAACCTAATACCGAAAAATTCGAAAAACAACATTCTTAATTGAATTTTGTGAAATTTTCGACACAAAAATCAAATTGATGCTAAAAAAAATGTTTTTATGGCTTTTTGATTTTTTTCAATTTTTTTGTTAAAGATTTGACAAAAAGTCAACCATTTAGTTGATTTTTCCTAAAAGGTTGATTTCTTAGTCAAATCTTTGAATTTTTGAGAAATTGATTCGACAAAAGTAAAACTAAAGATAAATAGCATCGTTTTGGATGAAAAGCTAATTTTTGATCCGGGGTTGACTTTTGGTCAAAGGGTTGACCCAAAAGTCAACTCCAACGTCAATCATTCAACTTTTCCAGTTTTTGTCGCAAATGAATTGGAAATTGCTTAGGAGCAACAATGCAAAAGAAAGAAATGAAAAATGACATTTTTTTTATTGAAAAATGTGCTTTATGCGATCGGAAACCTAAATCTCAATTTTTTACCTTTTCAACACATTGACTTAAAATCAGATGTCAATATCTTTTCACCATCGGGTCTCTTCCTATCTTTCTTAGGCCTCCCTAGAAGTTTTCTAAATGGTAGAGGCAATAAAGGTTCTTCACTTGTCTCTAGCCACATTTTCTTTCCATTCAGGGTAGGCAATGCAAAATGGTATCAATGCTTATACGTAGTTTTCTTGAAACAATCAACTACATAATCATTTAAGTTACACTTCATGAAATTGATGCACGAGATAGCACGGTTACATGGTATCCCTAATATATCTCATTGTATGCAAGTACATGTCTTCTCATTTAGATCAACCATAAAAGTGTTATCATTTACTTCAACTTCAATGTGGAAGCCATAGAAGGCCTTGGAATGCAAAATCTAGACTTCATATTTTCCTTCTCAATCTTCAATCTAATTCTTGGACAAATCTCATCTCTTAAACCAGCTATTAATTGGCTTTTCTCATACATCCTTACCATAGTATACCCTCTAACATATCAACAATGGGATTTTCCCCTTCTCTACATATTTATGCATTGAACGCCTCACTCAAATGGTTCTCAATAGAATTGCAATTTTGTGCACACTTGATGAATGCCTTTGCAAAAGTGTCTTGGACCCTATCTCATGAAGTCTTCATTTGCATGAACATACTTTTCCTTTATTTCTTTTACTGCTATGTTGAAATCGACCTCATATGTCAAATATATAGCTCTCCAAAAGCAATTCCTAAATGTTTCTCCCTTATATAGTTTTTTCAAGTTAGCATAAATGTGTCGAGCACAATTTTTGTTCTCTGCTTGTGAAGAGAGTTTAGAAAGTGCATTGAGAAGGCCTTGCAACACATTATTTGACATGCAAATAAGTTAGTCTACGAACAATAAATACTTCTATTAATAAAGCTTGTGCATAATCTTTCTATTGGTCACTCATGAAGGTCTAGCCAAGACCTTGTCCCTCATTCAAGTCTTTCACTAGTAGCTTGAGAATCCAAGTCTAAGATTCTTCAGCTTCAATAATAGTCCTTGCAATTGGAAACATTTGGTTGTTTCCATCTCTGCCGATAGCACAAAACAACATCCCTATAATTAAAGTCTTCATAAAGCATTCATCCAGAAAACCCTCTTTCAATTGTTTGAAGCCCACATGGAATCTCTTGAACTTATTATGTCATCCAACTTCTAGGTCAAATGTGCTATTCTAACTATATCAATTCAACTCAGCCTTATAAGCTTGTAGCTACTTGCATTGCTCAATAAATAAAACTCTAATGATCTCAATAGCTCTAGTAATCATTCTATAATAAATCCTCTTATTCAATGTCAATGCCCACACATCTCCATTGCATCCTCCTACATTTGTTATGTTGTATACTTCAAGTCAGCTCTAGTTTTAGGCAAGAACTGCTCTACAAGCCGTATATACGATGTATCATTATTTCTCATGCTTCTAAAGCAAGTATGTTAATTTCCAACAATCTTGATGATGAAGGTTTTCTCATTCTTCATCCAACTAGCAAAAACTATCCTTTCGCGGCCACTCATACACTTACAATCCATTTTTTTTGCTTCACTTTTCTTCCATCCAATGTTAAATGCATTTATGATTGCATAAATTTGCATAGCTTTCTTGAATTGAACAAGTGAGGCAAATTTCATTCCTACTTTAAATTATATTTTTTTAAGATCCAATTTGGGTGTCTATCTAATGGTTTTCAGTCTTCTTTGGTTACAAATTTCTTCATCTCCATTAGAGTTAGGAGGGCTCAAATTTTCATCTCATTTTTCTAGATTAGTGTCTCCATTATTTTCACCATTATCCTCATTTTCGAGAATGTTAACAACCATTATATCAATAATAACAGCAGCATCATCAACCTCTCTTCTTATTTGCTTTGCAAGAAAGAAATCCCTATTACCACCATCAAGAATGTATTCATCATCACTTAAAGATAATCTACAAGGATCTTGCTCTAATTCACTATCACTATTGCTATCATCACCACCATTAGAAGAATCACTACCATCACCAAGAGAAGTTCCTTCAATATATACTTCAATAACACCAAAACTCGATCCTAGACTCAGCAATTCTAGCACTTGATCATCACAAAAAATCTACATAAGATTACCTCTCAAGGAATACTCAGGGATTAGGTACCATAGCTTTTCAACTGTGTATCCTAGACAAGTAATAGCCTCAATAATTGCATTATAGTTCACTATCATTAACGTACAACAATGGTCGACACCCAGGCCCCTAGAGTGCCAAAAGTTGGCACAAATGGACACTTAAGTGCCAAAAGTTATGAAAGTAACACTTAAATGCCAAAGTCGGAGTAAAATGGATCACTTAAGTGCCACCGACGAGAAAATCCGATCAAAATGCTGATATGACAATTTTCCAGCGAGCTGCGCGCAAAACGACGTTGTTTTGCATGCTGATGTAACTAAACAATGAAAAAAACGACGTCGTTTTGGTATAATTCAAATTTTAATATAATAATTAATTAAATTAAATTTTAAAAAATTAATGAATTAATTAATTAAATAAAAAAGGGGGGGAGGAGGAGGAGGAGGAGGAGGAGGGAGGCAGCTGGCGGCTGAGGGCTCAACCCTCGTCGTCGTCGCCTCCTCTCTATCGCCAAAAAGGTGGGGAGTGTCGATCGGGGCCACCGAGCCCTGGCTAGGGGCCGGTGGCCCCAGCTAATCGGCGGCGAGGGCCTACGTGCCCTCGCTCAGATCTGGGGCAAGGGTCGTGGCCCTCCCCTAGATCCGACGAGGGCCGCCAGTCGGGAATGAATTGCAGAGGTGGCAACTAGGGTTTCAAGAGGTGGGTGACGCCGGCAGCAGAGATGATGGTGAACGATGGCGAGCCTAACGTGAACGGGCAGCAACATGAGCTCCGGCGTCTTGTGACCGCTTGGCACGGCAGCAATGGAGGCTAGCAATGGTGGGGGACGATGGCGTTCGATGGCACGAGGCTTGGTGATAGCGACGACGGCGACGTGGGACAGGGATTGGCTCAGGGATGGCGTTAGGCGGTAGCAACGCGGCGGACGTTCGGCATAAGTGCGAATTTTTCCTGCGATGCGCCCAAATCTCGCCTTCCTTCCATAGATCCGACCCTCCAGCACTCGGATTGGCCTCCGAGAACTCCATCACTGTCGTGCTAGGCGGTCACAAGATGCTGGAGTTGATGTTGCTGCCCGTTCGCGTCACGCTCGCCATCGTCCACCGTCGTCTCGCGCCGACGTCACCAACCTCTCGAAACCCTAACTGCCACCTATGCAATTCATTCCCTGCCGGTGACCCTCGTCGGATCTGGGGGAGGGCCGTGACCCTTGCCCCAGATCTAGGTGAGGGCACGCGGGCCATCGCCGTCGGTCAGTTGGGGCCACCGGCCCCTAGCTAGGGCTTGGTGGCCCCGACCGACACTCCCCCACGTTCCGACGACGGAGGCCCTCGGCCGCCAACCGCCTCCTCCCTCCTCCTCCTCCCCCCCTTTTAATTAATTAATTTTTTTTAAAAAATAATTTAATTAATTATTTATTAAAATTCGAATTATACCAAAACAACATCATTTTTTGTGTGTGTTTTGCTGAGTCGCCTTGCGGCGGCAAGCCACGAAAGCGAGAAAATTAAAAAAAAAAATGTCACGTAGGATTTCCGACGAGGTTCGTCGGATGTGACACTCAAATGATCCATTTTTTTTTTTTTTTATAAAAAGTGGCATTAAGTGCCACTTTCGTAAGTTTTGGCACTTAAGTGTCCATTTGTGCCAACTTTTGTCACTTGATGCATTCTTTTGCCGAGATATTCTATATGGTAGCCTGTGTACTTCATGATGTCTCAAAGTCCATAACTCTACCCAGGATTAGTGCAATTGTGAATTCGTTAGACATTTGCAAGAGAACAACAAACAAACTAATTAGTTTGTAAAAACCTCTCACAAATAACTATTAAAGATGGGATGATCAAGTTTGACACAAGATGAGAAGATCGAGTTCAACAAACAAGATGCTTGTATTTCAAGATGTACAAACAAGCTAAAAAAGTGAGCTCTCATAAGACACGTAGAATCACACTCAAAATACACTCGAATCAGTGACAAACTTAAGTGTTTTTGGTTATGGCATTTCATCGGGTATGTAATGTACAAGTCAATCATACCATTCACATGCAAGTTTCACTTTAAATTTCAACCCACGTACAATTCAAGATTGGAAAGACCACGTAATGCTAATGAGGACATGAACTACCACGGATGACCAACATAGCAAGAGCAATACATAAGCGTACAAACAGATTTTTAAACAAATAGTAAACCATGTAGGGCCAAGACATAGAAACATACGACCAAGTTTGGCACAAACTAAAAACAAGCGAAGCCACCGGATATGCGATTAGAGGATTTTGGCTAAGAGATCCAACAAAAATGAAAGAGAGGAGGACCTTGGAAACATAGAGCCCTGAACGTCATGTGGAAAAGAGCTCTCATTTTCCTACCTTGATAAGATGAAAATTATGACATAAACCATTTAAAAATTAGAAGTTTGACATGAGTTTCACTAATCCTTTAACTCTAGGATACCATTTGTATTTATAGAATTTATTTACTAGTTATCGCAACAACTACATGAGATATAAATGGACTAATTCAAAATATTTTGAATTTTGAATTAGTCCGTTACAATAATAATTGTAATAATAACTACATGAGATAAGAAAAGACTAATTCTAGTATTTGAATTAGTTCATTACAGTAATAACTACATGAGATAAGGATAGACTAATTCAAAATATTTTGAATTTGAATCTTAATAGGCCCCCGCAAGCTGAAGGTGGTCTTCTGAATGATCTTATTTTGGATTTGAACATAACATGGCAATACCATGTAAGAGGCTTGGTGCAGATATCCATTATTTAGTCATGTGTAGATATGAAGCGAACCTCAAGTTTGTGTTGTGACTCTAAATGACGAACAAAGTGAAAGTCTACCTCGATATGCTTTGTTCTAGCGTGAAAAAATGGATTCATCATAAGATATATTGCCCCTAGGTTGTTACACCAAAGGATAAGGGCTTTTAATTGAGAGATGCCCAATTCCTTTAATAGTGATTGTAGCCTTACCACTTCTACCGTGGCATTTGCCAATGCTTAATATTCAAATTTGGTTGAGGAATATGCAATGGTATGCTACTTTTTGGCTGACTGAGCATCTATCAATGGGGCAATCGACTGAGTCTGCATCACTGTATGCGTGAAGTTCTATGGTAAATTGGGAACTAAGGAGTAATTCATGCGAAACAGTTTTCTTTTAAGTAGTGTAGGATTCATTTCACCGCACTTCAATGGTCTTCTGTTGGTCTTTCATGAATTAGTAAACTTTGTTTATCATATAAGAGATACATTGCTGAGTCAGGGTGGCAAATTGAAGAGCTCATACAATGCTCCTTTATAAATTAGCATCTTTAAGTGGATTACCTTAATTGATTAAATTGGTATTTGTACCCATAAACATATGAACCAATTTAACACCGTCCATACTGATTTAGTGGAGGAGATGTATAACATACTTTTGTTGTAACAAGAAGAGTCCTAATGGATGCTCGAGCACATAAATTCTTAGGAAGTAATTAAGTTCGCTCAAGTCTCATATGAAGAACTCCTTGTTTAAGCAATTGACAGTGTTTTGAATAATGTTGGATTGGACTCTGTATCAATAATGTCATGAAGAAAGATTAGCGCGTGAATGGAGAAATTAGGCCAATGTAGTAGAAAGAGGGAAATATTAGTTTTTTATCTAGTAAATCCCAATAATTCTAAAAAGATGCTCAATCAGTGGAACCCAGCTCACGATGCTTGCTTTAATCCGTAAAATCCATATAAGGATTTTTGTAGCTTGCATATATGATTTGGCATTTCTTTATCAATGAAGCCCTAAGGCTAGGCCATGTAGACTTCTTTAATCAAGTTACCATTTAAAAATACATTGCTAACATCCAACTGCCAGAGTTTCTAGTTCTTTGTCATGGTCAATGAAATAACTACATGAACGGTGGTTGCTTTAACAACAAGACTAAATATTTCTGTATAGTCGATATCTTCCTGCTAATTATAGCCCTTGACCACTAGGCTAGCCTATCGAACCATTTGGATGTGTCTTGACTCCATAAACCTATTTGGAGCCCACAACATTTGCTTTGGGATTCAATGGAACCAAAACTCATATTCCATTACGCAACAAATCATTAAATTCTTGAAGCATCGTGTCCCTCCATTTTTCATGTTTATAAGCTTCGACAAAGCACCATGACTCTTCCCTAGAGCTTATTTTGAGTCCATATCTAGCAATGAATATTTAATGTTGGGCTTTAGATTTTAATGCAGCTGCATTGAATGGGTTCTTAGTTTTTGATAAACTGGTTGTGGAGGTATCATAATAGCTTGCTATAAAGAGGCATCTAAAAGAGCCTGAATAGAACTTATACCAACATTGGACGGACTAAAAACCAAGGTGTTAGACGTTGAACTAGTATTAGTGTTAGTTTTCAATAATGTCGATGATGATTTTTTAAAGGTGGGTGAGGAGGTGTCAAAAGGTGGAGCAAAAAATAGGATATTACCATTAACACTATGGTTTGCATGGAAGGACACACCAACCATGGAGATCGTCAGCCAAGGATGTGATGGTGAGGTATTTTATATAGGTGTGAACCAAGTGTGACAAATAGAAAAATATTTTCAATAAAATGAGCATGTCTTGCAATATACGTGCATCCAATTTTGTAATCTAAACAATAGTAACCAACATGCAATGTACTGTATCCTAAGACCACACATTGAGTAGAACGGAGTGAAAACTTATACAAATCATATGGCCTTAATAAAGGGAAAACAACATAACCAAATATTTTCAAAAACTTGTAATCCATTTGTTGATGGAAAAGCATTTGAAAATGTGAGATATTGTTAAAGAGTGGCGTGGGTAATCTGTTAATAAGATAAATTGTGGTTTTAAAAACGTAAGACCAATACTTTCGAGGAAGAGATGCATGGGCCAATAATGTAAAGACGATATCAACAATATGGCAAATTTTTCGCTCAGCTGCTTTGTTCTACTCGTGAGTACATAGACATGTTACATGATAGAGAATTCAATATTTTGAAAAAAAAAATTATTCAAGAATTCCATCTTATGAGAAAGTTTTATTCAGGGTCTGTATTCCCCACCCCAATCAATATGTACCACTTTGATGGATATTTCAGATTGTTTTTCAACCATAGTCCTAAATTTTTGGAAAATGGAATGAACTGTAAAGCGATTTTGAATAAGATAGTACCAAGTATATTTTGAAAAATTATCAACAAACAAAACAAAATACTCATAACTGAAAACATAATTTATTGGAGAGAGTTCCTATACATTAGTAAAAATTAAATCTAGAGGTGCTTTACTAATGCTTTGAGAGGGGTGTTTTATGAGATTTTCCTAACAAATGGGAAGCACATTTATTGAGATCAATTGTAAAACATGGCAATTATTTGAATGAATCACAAAGCGAATTTGCTTTGTTAGTGATGACCCATTTAAGCATGCTAGGTGTAATAGTGGTGGAAGTATCAAATGAGATGGTGTTGGTGGATGGAGACGTGGCATAAGAACCGGCAACCGGTATAGTCCATCCTTAAATGAACCTTGGAGTAGTGGTATATTGATCTGCAAATCCTTCACAACAAAGTGAAATGGATCAAAGAAGCAGTTGTTATCACATGTAAAATTGTATACGGAAAACAAATTTCGTTTAATGGTAGGAATATGAAGGATATTTGAAAAATTAAAAGATTTGTTAATAGGAAGAACCGACATTAATAATGTTTAAACATGCTCCATTACCTACATGAAGAGATTCGTTACCGTTACGTGGTGTAGAAATCTGTAAATTGGCAACATCGGGTATCACTTGGTGAGTAGCTATAGAATTTGGAAACTAGTTGTCACGACCCCAACTCCATCCTCAGGGTCTCGAGCTACAAGGGTTATTTTTCGCGACGTCTTAGGCCCGTCGCCATCCCATTTCTTTTTAATCTTCAATTTAAACACATGCAGAAGCGTACATACAGCACCTGAACAACAACAAGTAGCCAGGAAAACAACTACTTGCAAACACACAATTACATCAGTTATATTTACAAGACATTTTATCACATGTAATTATATTTACAACTACTACATGTTCTATGCTAAAAAAGGCCATGGTAAATCTTAGCTCCTCTATCGAAACTGCAACTCCTCTATATCTATAATTCTGAAAAATAACGAGGTGAGTCATAAACTTAGTAAGTAAAACCTCTAATTCTCTACTAGGAGGACGTCTCATCATCAAAATTTAGCAAGTACAACACTCGCAATACAATGTTTATGGCAAATCAATGACAAACTTATTATTACATCTCGACTACATGCAAATGTCCATTATCGCATACTTCAATGCATGCTTACCTTCAACATATCAATAAACACATCAACATATCATACTTATGCATATGTCACCACTCATAACATGATTCTTTTATCGTCGTCTCGGCTTGACCAAGGCTTCTAGCTTCATGCTAGGCTTCTCAGCTCAACTAGGGCATTCCAGCTCAACCGAGGTATCTAGGCACTAGCTCACCAAGGCATCCGGCCTTAACCCAAGCATCCTGGCTCAGCCAAGGCATCCCGGGGCTAACTTACCCGAGGCATCCAAGCTCAAATCGAGGCATCCGGACTCAACCAGAGCATCTCGTTCAATGAACAAGACGTTGCCGCCAACGCTATGTGGCGATAGGCGCTTTTTCCTCTTTAAGTACATCATAAAAGTGCATCACACAAGTCAGTTATTACTTTTCTTCTTAGTCCACTAATACATGGCCCGAAAGCATGCTCATTCAAAAGAGTGTGTCATGACTCTTAACATTATACTATATGCTATGTTGGCACGATTCTCGGTTCGTGACTTGAGCTGCACGCCTAGACTGATGTTTGCACCAAGCAAGACGTGGAACCGACACACTTCAATGCCGATCTAAAGCCTTGTGGCTTAGGCCATCGTGACTTAATGACGATTCCAAGCCGAGTGAATCTCGACCTTGTCCCGGAGCATGAATATATTCAAGCATGCAAACATGAGCAAATCATATAAAAGGATATTATAACATACACACGGCTTACACGGGTTAGCACACCACTAAATTCAACGACGTAGGTTATCACTCTAGCCAAGAGTTAGAGATTCTGCTTACCTTTGATGAACCTTGATAAACTATAGTTTATGAAGAGAGAGCCGTCTTGTGAGGCGGTGGGCAATCAAGGGCAAGAGAGAGAGAGAGAGAGAGAGAGAGAGAGAGAGAGAGAGAGAGAGAGAGAGAGAGAGGGGTGACAGTAAGAGGGCGTAAGAGAAAAAGAGAGAATAAATGAGGGAGAAGAGATGGGGTGATGTGTGTGGTGTGAAATTGAGGGGGCAATGCCTCTATTTATAGGCAAACCCTTCATAATTTCCCTTCCAAATGGACCAATCACATTTTTTCCAGGTGGACAACCTAGGATGAATAAATGACAAGTTAAAGAGATGGGATGCAAGTCTAGTTCCTAGGGGAGACACTTGCTCCTCTTTCCACTAGTCCACTTAAGGGATTAAGTCATCATGGAATGATTTCATGTAATGATTGTGGGGACACTTAAACCATATGACACACCTCTCATTAATTGCCAATATTTCATGCAATTATTAGACTTAGATGTGTTCACATTCCAACTTACTCTCCAAGTTTCTTCTTTTTAACACACTAAGGTCCAAAAACATTTAATGCATTCCTATCTTCAAACCAAGAAATCTCTAGATTAGCTTGCTCCTCAAGTTGGGCGTGCAGCCCCCTTCCCTTCCAAGTTGCGTGTGACCCTCTTATCCTGGGGTGAAAAACGGTTTCAAGCAATTCTCGAAATCGGTACCGGTACCTTATCAAACGGGTTCAAAAAATTATAAAATGTTAGCATGTTGTAGAGAAGACCTCAAAAATCATTTTTCATGAAAGAAACTTAGCCAAATCTATGCTATGGAAAGAGTAGCAATTCACTTAACACAATCCAAAAATTCGTCCGTCAAGCAAATTCAACGATCGGAGAGAGAGACTCATTTCGAAATCCAAATCTTCACAAAACTCTTTGAAATTTTAATATGTTGTAGATATTGATGTCATTTATTTTGTAAAAGAAGCATGTCCAAGTTCGAAAGGGAAAATTTCATAAAAATTCGAGAAAGCAACCTGGTTAACATTTCCACTATACTTGGCAGTTTCTATACGGTAATTGATCGGGCCTTTGTCCTAACCATTTCACCTCAGAAAAATCTGAAATAAGAATATGTTGTAGATCAAAATGTTTTGAACAACTTTATCAAGAAAGTTTCTCCAAATTAGCACCACAAAAAGCTCTATAAATTTTGAAAACTGCAAGAGTCCAACAGTATCGAAAATAGAAATCAAAGTCAGAACTTAAGAAACCAAAGGTCGCAAGTCTATGAAGGAGAGGTGGCGCCCCTAACAGTCTTTCAAGACCATCCCTCATTAATTATAATTGGCCAATGATTCATCAAGTATTTAAAGTTGGAAAGAACTTGTCTTCAAAGTCTCAAAGTAGAGGAAATGATGACCCTAATCTAATAGGGACACATGAACATGTAATTCACCTCATTCATTAATGGCTTGTCATGATGAATATACACCTAAACTTATGAGTCATCTTCTTTTATTAATTACTTGGGACACCTAAGCCTCTGTACTCATTACTCTCATTCAATGCATTTGACTCTTGTTCTTCAAGAAAATTGGCCTATTTAACTTAGCCTTCTAGTTTGGACCAAAAGAAGGGTCGAAATTGAGGATGTCACACTAGTTTTGCTACAATGGGGTAAGAAGAATCCTAACTAAATTAGCAGTAGGTTGATGTGCATTAGTGTTAGACTACGAATATTTGAAATAACATCTTATTGTCGTATGATTATAATTCTGACGAATTTTGCATTAGTTTTTCTATTTTTGGATCGATTGCCTAGGTTTGTATGATTACAATGGTTGCCTTGTTGATGGTGTTAAGGGTTTTTGGTGATAGATAGTTGGAAATTGAAATTTGGTTATGATTGAGCGGTAGATGTGGATGATAGAGGGCTGTGAGTGGTAACATTTGCTTTTATAGGCAACATGGCAGACTTCATTTGAAGTTCATGATTAAGGAGCAAGTTTAGGAAAGGTTATGAAAGGTTATTGAATCACATTTTATAGCAAAGGCAGTAATAATGTCAGAAAAATCAAAACCAAGACTATGGAAGACAATGGCATTTAATTCTTCATACCCTAGAGGGTGATTGGCAACAACTAATTGATTTGAAATGTACTTTACCTTGCGGAAATAAGTTGAGACAGATTTGTTGCTTTTGGATGTATTTTGGAGTTGCATATGAAGCTGAAGGACGCTTGTATGTGATAAAGATCCAAAAGCAGTTTGTAGAGCCTTCTAAACATGAGCAACAATAGTTAATCCAACCACATAGGATAGGACATTGGGTAAATAAGAAGACATCATTCAACTAAAAACAAGTTGCTTCGACCAAAAAAAAAAAAAAACTAAAAACAAGTTGGTTTTTCCAAACCCATTCATCATATGGAAGGTACGGTGGAGCAGTAGTGGAGCCCGTGGGGGTAATCATTGGAGTGAGACAAATAATGGTACCATCAAGATATCTCATTAAGGACTAGATGCAAAGCAACATAAACAACTAGATTTTTTATCATAGAAAGTTATCACTGAAAAATTTGAGGCGGAGGTGTTGTTGCATAGCTATAGTGAAAGTGAGAGATGACATCATGAAATAGGAGAGGTTAAAAAATGGAAGAGAAAGAAGAAATAGCGGAGGTATTTCCAAGGATCCTAATGGTGCTTTGATACCAATTAAAAAATAGACTCTAAGTTTAAGTGTGAGTTTCACTTATCCTTTAAATCTAGGATAGCATTTGTATTTATAAATTTTATCTACTAACTATTGTAGTAACCACATGAGATATAAATGAACTAATTCAAACTATTTTGAATTTTGAATCCATTACGGTAATAATTACAATAATTGCAAGAGATGAGAATAGATTAATTCAAAATATTTTAAATTTGAATGAGTCATGCGTTGTTATCCTTAACAAATGCAAGACCGTGACCAAGTAATGTAGAAGTGGCGATACGAAGAAGGGAGTTTGTTGGAGAAGATGAACCGAATCATATTTATCGCTAGGGTTTTTTTTTTTCTATGTTATAATAATTTTTGAAGAAACAACATTTAAGTTATTATTATTTTGAAAAAAAAATTAAGTTATTTCCATATGGCTTGCCATGTCACCATGCCTCATCCACATCAGCAAATTTAATGGTATAATTCAATAGAAGTTGACAGATGATATATTTGTTACAAGTGTATCGGTTTAATGTTTCAGTAGTCAAAAAACTAATTTTGAATAAATTTACCATAGATGTACTAATTTGATATTTTTAGTGATATCAACTCTTTTTTTAATTATTAGATTTAAAAAAATAAGGAAAACTTGTTTAAACATGCTAGCTTGTTGATAAGCTCAAGATCAGGTTGACAAAATACTCAAGTAGCTCAAACTCAAATTTGACTTGACCAAATATTTGATTAGCTCGAAATTAAGCAAGTCAATCTCAAGTGGTCATTGAGTCGGACAAAGCTGAGTTCGAGCTACTGGTGTATAGAACTTGACCTGATTCCACCTCTAGGATTATCTTCAATCCGAAACATCACCTTACATACCATCGCAAGATTTTCACAAGTACACTTCGCATGATGAATGAAATAACAGAGTTAAGGGTTTTTGAATAAATAGTTTAGACCTTTTATACAAAAAAAAAAAAAAAAAAAGGCATCTTATCAAGATTAATCATTCTCACCAATTTACAACGCATCTATTTATGTTAGTTAATCATGCGACCTAATATCAATTTACATGATGCACGTATGTTGTAAGATATTAGAAAGCATTTCTATATAACAAATTTTAATTGAAACGTCATCGAATGTGCCCAATCATGTATCACTTTCAACAAATATGTCATAATCCCATCAGATGGAAATTTACTAACACGCTTAAGAAACAAAAAAAAAAAAAATTGTAAAATTGACAATGCTATATCTTAATCAAGAACACCACCAATCTCGTATTTACGACATTCTGACAAGTTATCGTAATATAATGAAATTTTAAAAAAATAAAAAATAAAAGAGGCAACAAATATTTATCGGTTAGCAAATTTAGTACGTGTTATGGCCGCCCAAATTAGGGGCATGCATGGAAATTGGACCAGATGTCGGATCGATCGGACAGGAATGATGTTCTTTTTAATCTTTTGAAAATGAGGGAAATTGCCAAATCCTAAATTGGACCGATCCAACAGGTAATCGGACCAACCCTAGCCCAGAGTATACGTGGGGACAGCAACAGCCTACCTAGAGTCTTGGTGAGAGGTCAATGTGATTCGACGTCAGATGGGGCCCAAAGCTTTCCCCTCGAAATAAAGTCGAATTCCTGGAGCAAAATAAATCGTGTTTTTCACGTTGATTTCCCGCCCTTCACCTGCCTGGCCCCACCATAAGAAAATGCTTAACGGGGAGGGAGGGAGCGAGAGAGAGCGCCTAACTCAACTTCTCTTTTGGTGCTTAACTTCTTTCTTTAGTATAATAGTAAGTAGTTCGTTAACGTATGCCGACAAACCCTAAATAAATAAATAAAATTTGTGTAATCATAATATTTAATATTTTCTTATAATACATACATATATATATATTTTGACTTTCATTAGTGAATCCAATCTATATAAGATAAGATCATCTAAAACTAGATGATGTTTCATTTTACTTTTACATTTTGGGGCTTTTGGCTTTCGACTTTTTGATTTTTGCTTTAATCTATATAAGTGGATGCTAAATTGGTCTACTTAAAAAAAATGTAAATACTAACGTTGAACACTCCTTCATGCCAAAGCCAAAAACAATCCCAAACAGTAGGTTTGGGGGCTTGTCGAATGAAAGTGATCGAATGTGGGTTGTTAGATTAACAATCATCATCGTTTGTTGGATCGAAAATGATTTTAATCATGTTTTCTTGATAATTTCGCCGTGTTTCAACTCATGGCACGGCAAACAAGTCTTGGGTTTTGGTTTGGTTTTTGTTCCCCAGGACTGTTTGGAATCCCTCATGCTTATATTGCTCTAAGATGAAATTAGGATGAGAGAAGAAATAGAATAGCGCCACATAATTTTTTTTCCCATTATGTTTGAGAAATGGTATTGAAATAAAAAATAATGAATATTAAACGTAACTCTTGAAAATGATGCGTTAGGATGTTAGAAAAAGTTAAAAGTACACTAGGAATGGAAAAAGATGTAGCGAAAAAGACGGCCATCATCCTTTCGGATGCACATGACACGTCAAAATTGAAATAGAAAGTCGGACACAATCAATTTTCATTGTCAACTAATGCGATAGATCTTTAATAGATATTGGATAGCACTTACTTTTTTCTTCTCTTAATAAAAAATAAGCATGGGTTGGCTCTAGTAGGCACCCTTCCTATGTGGGAAGAGGAAGACTGAGAATTTGATTCCTCATCTTCTTAAAGGAGTTGGTATGGGGATAATTAGCTTCAAATGTGAATTTCAACTATCATGCCTTACAAAGAGGTAAGACAAAAGTAAACAATCAATGGACAGCGCAGTTGGTATGAGTTCTCTTCCTCATCGCCGAGGTCAAGAGTTTGAACCCACCCTCTCGTTGTATTTCCATAACTTAAGTGGGGGTTCCAAGGGTGGATTACTAGGCCAGCCCTCCGAAGTTTTACTTCTAAATAGCAGTTCGCGGCGAGGCCTAACGGTTGGTGCTCGTGTCGATCTCCGAAGGATGATCTCCGGCGGTTCTTCGATCATAAAAAAAAATAAAAAAAAAAGTAAGACAAAAGTCTAGAAGTGATGTTAGAAAAAATTAAAAGCACACTAGGACTGGAAAAGGAAGTAGCGAAAAAGGCGGCCATCATCCTTTCGGATGCATGTGACACGTCAAAATTGAAATAAAAAGTCAAAACAACAGTCCTATGACACAATTAAAATTTATTGTCAAGTAATGTGATAGATCTTCAATAGACATTGGATATCACTCACTTTTGCCTTCTCTTAATAAAAAAAAAGCAGGTTTATAGTCTACTTGTAGGTCGCCCTCTAGCACAATTTTGTATCATGTTGTTCGTATACCGGATATTAATTTTCGAAGAAGGTTTTCCTCAAGTGATATGGCGTGGAGAGGCGATTGATCTTAAGGACCTCGTAAGAAATTGCAATAGGAGTCCATACTAGACCTAATCAAGGGGATGACTCGAGCATACTGAGTTGGAGATCAAACCAAAGTGTTCGTCTCGACCCATTCATAGACCATGACCTACAAACACAAGATATCGAAATCTCTTCCATAAATAATCCATTCCCAACGTACCTGAGTGAGTATTACTAGAGGTATTGAAATTGAACTGAATTGAAATTTTTGGATATTTTTGGTTTAGCTCGAGTAATGGGAAAAATAAAATTTCTTTTTGCCGATTCTAGCCTGAACCATTGAAGCACGTTACCTACTTGTTTTATGAATCGCCTACTTTGTTGTTGTCTCTTAAGAACGCGAACAATAACCGTTTTGTTTCATAAATCAATTTATGTTCAAAAAATATATTTTTCTATTCCTATTTTTCAAACAAGTTTTTAAGCAAAAATGCATGTTTGATAACGACACAAAAATTCTCTATCTCAAATTTTGGATGGCAGGCGGCGGCAACAAATAACAACCTTCGACCAGCAGCATTGGCTTCAAGCGATAGCAAGTAAATGGCTAGCTAGTAGCGAGAGCAAATAATAATAAGAAGTTTTTATTTTTCATTTATATTTCCGAAATAAAGAAGCATACAAATTTTACTTTTGATTTTTGTTCTAAATCTTAAAATTATGCTATCAAACGTATTTATATTCTAAATATGTTTTTAAGAACAGAAAAATAATTCTGAATCGACCATATATATATATATATATATATGATAGATATCGTACGCGCTCTAAGAAGCATGTGCCCCATCCTCTTTCTCCCTCTCATCCTTCTTCTCTTCGGTGGTGGTGGCGGTGGTGGGTGGCAACCACTTCTTGTCGATGATGATGGCGAATGGATGGTTCTCACGCTGCACTGTCGAGTTCTTGAAAATAAATTAATGCCCCTTCCCAAGTTCTTTCTTTCATCTTTTTATAATTATGTCTACCTTTTTTACCTTATTTTGTTCATTTCGGCGTGGGCTTACTTCCTGAGTGCAGGGTCTCTGGAATTCCATTTACGCAGAGACCTGAAGATTTCAGGCAGAGCAGAGGAACTTCATGCTCGAACGGGGGCGTACGTTTGAAATTAATGAAAAAGAAAACAAATGCAAATCCGGAGAACGGAACTAAACTGAACCGAATCGCATTTCCGATTGGAGTCGTATTTGGGTTTCGGTTCAATTCAGGCGTCGGGATCCAGCAAACCTAGTACGACCCATGGTCGCTATTTCAATGCCCACCACACAATTTTCAGGTCAATCCTTGAAAACTTGGGCGAAAAAAAGAAAAAAAGAAAAACGACCCGGTCGTGGAAAACCCACCCAACAATTGAAATCACAGCCGTCGATCATACGATTCGGGTCCGGACCAATGAATTTCTCGATGTCGGGCGATCCTCTCGGCAAGTGCGCGCTCAGGAGTGGGGTCGGCCCGTGGGGCCCGCCCCGCGGCGCGACATCCAGCCTGTCGTCCTCCGACAAAGGAAAGGCCGAGGGGGCCCGGGTGGGCCCCACGTCCTAGTCGGCGCCACCGTGGATTTCGGTATCTCTGAGCCGTGTCCCGATCGGATGCACGCCCCCACGCACCCAAAAAAAAAAAAAAAAAACCCAAAAAAAGGGCATCGGATTTTTCGCCCGCGCACCGCAACCCACATGTACGGACGGGATGACGCGTGACAGTCACCCGACCGGCCCCGCACGAATCACGAGGAATCTCGCCGATCCGAGCGAGTGGCACCCCTCCGTAATTTACTCCCAACTCCGGGCCCAGTTTCCGCCACCTCCACCCCCCCGCGCTCCCAACGTCTCCCTCCCCCACTATAAAATCCCAATCGTCTGCATCAGGACACTCCGCTCGCGACGCTTGCTCAAGGACAAATCGAGGAAAACGAGGAGAAAGGGAAGAAGAAGAAGACGACGAATCGCCCCCCCCCCCCCCCCCCCGAAAATCCGAGAGAAAATATCTATCTCGTCTCTTCCTGCGCGCGCGGAAGGCATTATTTCCCCCGGTCCGGATCGTCGTCCCCCGCCCCTTTCTCCGCCGCCAGGTGAGAGCTCGAATCTCGGCCCCTTCGCCCCGCGGATTCCGGCCCCGATTCGGTCCCTCCGATCGCGGTTCCTCCGATCGCGATCCGCATTGGGCGCGCCGCCGCGAGGCTTTCGTTCGTCGGCTCCGGGGAGACGTGGGCGATCGAATGCGGAAGCGGAGCGGATTCGTTTGATTTGTTGTTCCGTCTCCGATACGAAACTCGGGCGTCGCTTTGGAGGCCGTGACGTCGTCGGTGTAGCGGGATTCCTTTTCTTTTGTTTCTTTTGTTTCTTTCTTTTTTTATTCTCGACGACTTCCTCACGTATCTACCTCCGCGGAGGTATCTGTGTACGTGTACAAGATTACAAGTTTTGGGACGGGGCGAGTTGGGATAGTGGGTCACCTCTTGGTGTGACTTGGGCGGGTGCTGTTTTCGTTTGACCTGTGTTGATCGTGGTGTCGGGGGCGTATTATAATGGGAATTAAGTACTCTGTTTAAAAAAAAGTGTTCCGGGATCGAACCTCGTTTTAATTAATGGGTCGAGGGAGACGTTTGTGCAAATTTCGATTGCTTTATGCGATCTGAAAAAGTTAATCTTAAAAGCTGCAAGCTTTAATTTTTTTTTTTTTTTGATTCTGTCTGTATATAAAAAGAGAGAAGCAGGATGAGTAGTGACTGAGCAGTGCTGAGATTCGCACAGCTATTTTGATATCCGTACTCATTGGGTCTCAAATTTCAGTTTTTCAGTCCAGTTCTTTCCCTACATGGATTCCCCATCAGTTGTGGACATGATAGAGGCCTCCTCAGGGGCTCACTTTTCCGGATTTCACATGGATGGGCTGCAGACCAGACATGTGGTGGAGCCGCCGTCGACCTCCATGGCTGAGTCTGAAAACATGCACATGCAGCCATTTGTAATTGGTGCGCGTGTCTACTTGGGTCCTAGCCTAGGACACTTTCTTAAATTTATGCTTATAGAGTAGCTATGAAAAGTGCTTTAATAGATTGATTTCAGTTAAATGCACTGGCATGTTTAGTATTCCCCTCACTGAAATAATAAAGGGTAACTCATGACATGAAAGCTGAGAGAATATTTCCAGTTGAAATTTTCCAAATTTTCAAGTAGCACTTGCTGTATTACATCCTGTTATTGTCCACGGCCTTGATATCATTGTTTCTGCACCTCTTGCTATCTATGAGTGTCAACATGTTGTGAAGTTAAATTTCAAGGGGGGCATTTATGTAATCAACTCCCACATTGCAAAGGTCTCATCAGTTTTAGAATTTCCACATCGCAAATTAAAGTTTCCATTTCCAAAACGATCATGATAGTGGATCACTGTTGTTCTTGCATCTTCTGTGAGACTTTTTGACATTGAGGGCAAAAGCTCAGTAGCTCTTAAATGTTTGACTTGCAGGAGTTGCTGGAGGGGCTGCAGCTGGAAAAACTACAGTTTGTGACATGATCATTCAGCAGCTTCACGATCAACGTGTTGTTCTTGTTAACCAGGTATTTCTTCTTAGTTCGTTTTGTGGTTAAGTATGAGGATTTTTAACTGTGACACTTGTATTGCCTTCTGAGATCAAACGTGGGATTGTTTTGTAGAAATGACTAGTGTGAAGATAGGAACTTCTCTTCATTCTGCATGAATATGTGGCTATGTAATATTATTTCTTATTTTTTTAAGATGCTATTCCAACTTGCTGACTCTGCTTCCTTACCCTTTCCATTTTTTCTTTTCAGCCGAGTCATTACTTTCTATATGACCTTGTTTCTTTTTTAGTGAAGAGTCATCATATTAAATTGTCTCCATTCCTAAAGCTCTAATTATTAATTGCATTTCTTTGGAACTTGATAATACAATTAAAGAGGAAGCACGGCATCTTCTTTTCTGATAAAAGATTTTAATTTAGTGTTACTTGTAGTCAATAGAAGATGAATGACGAGGCCTTCACTTGTCTTTTACACTGAAGGGAGACCTGTTTGAATTGAAGGGTATTTGTATGCAATACAAGGGCTGGCACCATCTTGAAGCTTTCTCTAGAAACTTTTGTTTCAATTGAAGGGTATTTGTACACAATACAAGGGCTGGCACCATCTTGAAGCTTTCTCTAGAAACTTGTGTTTCAAATTGTTGAAAGATGTAGTACTGAAGATCTTCATAATCGAAAACATAAAACATTTGCCAATGAAGTTACATTTTATTTGGACCTATTAAATGGGTCACCAGAATCCTTGAGTTTCTCCATCTAGTTGCCACTATTTTTTATTTTATTTTTTGTGATCTGGTTTCTGACATTTCTTTTAGGACTTTTTAGTTGTCATTATCTTGTGCCCCTCAGTTTTGCAATACCAGACTGGTGAGCTTGGTTTGGTGTAGGTCACATTACTGTGGTCATTTCTCTTACTCTTTGCTGCTGAAAGAATATACATGATCACCTCCGTGTTGCATAACTTTGTACATTTTTATTTATTGTCCAAGAAATTTTATTGAGTAAACATATCTATATATGACGTGGCAGGATTCTTTCTATCATAACTTAAGTGAAGAGGAACTTACACGAGTCCATGAGTACAACTTTGACCATCCAGGTGAGGATGCCTTTAATGTATTATATACATCAGAAATGCGGGATCAATGATATCATCTATATCCGGGCACTTTATTGACAATTACCTTGCTGTTCAGATCCTTATTTGTTAATAATAACTGTGATTGTAAACTGTTATTTGTTTATTTGCTATTGTGATCCTTATTTGTGTGTAACTAGTTGGCTTTTAGACTTTATGGGAGAGAGTTGCTAGTCTTGAAACTGTACTACAGCCATGATACTTATTGATAGCAGGATGATGTCAATATTTCTATTTAAAGTTATCTCCCGTCTATTTTCAGATGCTTTTGACACTGAACAATTGCTATCTTCCATGGACAAGTTGAGGCATGGGCAGGCAGTAGATATCCCAAATTATGACTTCAAGAGTTACAAGAACAATGTGTTTCCAGCAAGAAGGGTATGGCTATCTCATTCATGGACTTTGAAAGGCATGCCATTAGCATATTACTTTCTTATATGGGTGATTAATTTTGACCTTGAAACACATGGGGCATACGATACAACTACTTTTGGGTCGATGCTCAAAGTTTGACTTCCTTGGTTATTTTCTTACCTCAATTCACATGCATTCTAGCATCACATGTCTAGCGTCTCTCCCCTATTAAAGCACATATGTTTCCATGTTGAAAGAGCTATCTCATGAATTAATTGGTATATTTCACAGAAAGATATTCAGAACTGGGCAATGGAAATGTTTATGCGAGTTTCCATTCCTCCTTCATAAATTTGCTTTTTGATGGAAACAAGTCCAAGCACAACCAAATGGTGAAGCTGAAGTGTCTTTGGATGCAAGAGTAGTTCCAATTGTCTTGTTGAATTCGTTTACCTGCTATGTCTTGGGAGGTCTTTTGGCATGTTAACTTTCTCTTATGGGAAACTTTACAATTGGGTCAAGTGGCCTCTAGCATAATTGTCTGTCTTTTCTAATTAAAATAAAGGACATGTACTTTTATACTCTACAGACTCATTTCCCAGATTAAGAAGAATTGTAATTGCAATCGTACGGTCCTTTCAAATCAAGATAGTTTGTTCCCATCATTATATTCATTCTACATGCAGGTCAATCCGTCTGATGTTATAATTTTGGAAGGTATACTAATTTTTCATGATCCTCGTGTTCGGGAGTTGATGAATATGAAGATATTTGTTGATACAGGTTTGTTCCTTCTCTCTATGACCAGAAGGTCACATTTCACTAAATTATAATCATACAGTATTTCCATGAAAGTGATCTCTTTGTTATGTTCTAAGGGCTCCTTCAATAAAACAGAAAATAAGTAGAGAAGTGTCAACTTTTAAAGTATCCCTTATCAAGGGGGGTCATTTTAGCATGGTATCTGAACCAAGTTTCACCCTGAGTTTGTTTCACATGCGGCTCCCTTTTGTTAATTCCTTGTGTCTTTTTTAGTTCAGTTTGCACATGAGATGGGGTGTTAAAGTACCGCAAATTCCTTGTCCGTGGAGTCTCAACGTGCCTTATATGCATGTAGTCCTTAAGACTAATAGCTTAAGTTTTTTGGTCGAATATTCTAAGATTGACTATCTTAAATGTTGAAAGTAGAAAGAAAAAGTTATTCGACAATACTTGAAGAGTTAGTGTGTAATATCAGTAATCTCTCGCCAAATCTTATGGATAATATTGGTAAGTTTTGTCACTTGTAATCGTAACATCCTAGGTTTCATTAGATCCCTCTCATTGAAGGAATTAATTAACCCTTCTTTACCTAACCCATCAGTGAGTTTTTGACTTAATTGGGTTATTTTGAGTCAAAACTGGTTACGATTACCAAACAAGCCTAATCCTATTAAGTTCTGGGTGTTTTGATTTTCAGCACGGAGTGAGATTATCCAATAGGCTCTAAGGAATGAATGTTATCCTGTAGCTTGTGTTTTTTTTTTTTTTTTTTTGTAGATTTCACTGAAAGACTTTTTACAGATTGTCAATCTATAACATGCAACAAGCAGTGGGCATATTGGACCTGAACAAGTTACTGTTCTTTTGTGCTCAGAACATTCAGTTCAAATGTGGAAATTGGTGTATTTGGGTGCTGAAGGTTTAATTATTTGAAATCCTTATATAGTCAATTTGATTATTTAAAGGTATTGCTAATGCTTTCACAGATAGTATCTGAGTATTAGATGCTTGATGCTTGTCTTCTTGCTGTGTCATTGTCTCCCAACTTCATAAATAGATCTTCAAGATGGAAAATAAAAGGCTTTCAAATCACCCTGTGGGAAAGAGCACTAGAACCAGTGTGAAAACTGAACCAGCCCCTATTGCACAATTGTTGAGCGAAGACGAGGAAATGTCAACTAAGCGACTTATCTCTTTCTCATTCCTCAATACCTTTTCTTTTATGATTTTCCCAATATTTTTGGTAATCTTTACCATGTAGAATTTCTAGTTCTTTTTCGTGTTACTAAGTTGAACTGTTATTTCACATTGCAAATTTCAGTGCAGATGCTGATGTGCGTCTAGCGAGGAGGATAAGACGTGATACTGTTGAGAAGGGAAGAGATATTGGTTCAGTTCTTGATCAGGTCAGATGCTCTTCCTTCTTCTTTTTCTTCCTCTTCCTCTTCCTCCTCTTCTTCTTCTTCTTCTTCTTCTTCTTGGGTTTATCATGTTAATTTGGTTCTACAAGTAATTTGTTACCTTGATGCAATGCTAGTATCGTTTGACATGTACATATTGAGTTGACTAAACATTTTACATGAATTAGCTAAATAACCCAAAAATAAAAAATAAAAAAAATTGCCATTGTGAATTTTTTCGTTAGTAAAACTAGGTGCATTAAAAAGGTCTTCTTGAACTTGCTTTTTGTGGTTCAGCATCCCTCTAGAGCAGGTAGATAAGAAATGTCGGTAGTTCTCAACAAGTTTTGGAAAACTTGATAGATCTTATGCAAGACCTGCTGCTAGAGGAAGAACGTCTCATTTCAAGTAGAAGGAGACATATGCTGGCCACTGAAAAGGGAAACTGACAAGTAAAGTTTTTTCTATTTTCAAAATATAATTTGCCGCACACATTCTGTGTTGACAGCATAATTAAAGACTCTGTACAGCAAAATATTTAAATCTCTCAGCAACATCCCCAAAGTTCCAGTTATTCTTTTGCGCGTTCAAACATGCACTGACATCATGTTTTGGATGGTTATTGGGGGTTTTTCTTACATTAGTTTTTGATGTGTCTTCGAATTTGATGCAGTACTCAAAATTTGTGAAGCCTGCTTTTGATGATTTCATTCTTCCAACAAAGAAGTATGCCGATATTATTATACCCAGAGGAGGAGACAACCATGTAGCTGTTGATCTGATTGTACAACATATAAGGACGAAGCTTGGTCAGCATGACTTGTGTAAAATATACCCAAATTTGTATGTCATCCAATCAACTTTTCAGGTATCAACCTTCTATATTTTTTAATTTCATAAGTCTTGCTTCTGAGCTCTACATGGCAAAATTATGCTATGTTCGTGTTCTCTCTTTCATGTTCATTTTACAATTTCAACATTCCAGTATCCACTCATGCCTTCAGTCTTTTGCAGATACGGGGTATGCATACTTTAATACGCGATTCTCAAACGACAAAGCATGACTTTGTATTTTATGCTGATAGATTGATCCGTTTGGTGAGCATATGTTTCTTCTATGACTTTGATGATTTATTCACTTTTGTGTTTAAAATGTGATTTTTGGTTCTTTGAATCTAAATATTCAGTCTTCTGTGTGTCAATTAGGTGGTGGAACATGGCTTGGGGCATCTACCATTTACGGAGAAACAGATTATCACTCCGACTGGTGAGCCAATACCTTGCTGATCTTTTTTATTTAGCCAAACAATTACTTCCTGAATGGTTGGTGCTATGTAACTTTTCATTTCTTTTCTGGCAATATACATCAAACGGTTACTGGATGCTTGTGTACCATCACATGAAGGACAACATGTTTGCAGCCACTTTTTTCTGTTAAGAGTATTTGTGCTTGTTACGTAAGCTAGTTGGTATCTAATGGCTATGAAATTATTTCTTCCTTTGCTACATATTTAGCTATTACTATGGAAGAGTTCATTGTACTGAATAATGTCCTTATGTTTTGAGAAACTTTATGACATTTCATTTCAATATCTATTCACATATAAAGTGCAGATTTCTTATCTCTTTTTTTCTTAAAAGAGAGGTATATTTTTAAGCAGTAAATATTCATTGTGTATTTCTGGCCAATATTGATAACAGGGGTGTGGGACGAAGAGAACATATATGATTTGGGAGCTCTTTGCTTGCGTGACTTTGTGGTGTTTTTCTTTTCTTTTTATTTTTTATTTATTTACCCAAGTGCTAGCGTGTCTTTTAGATTGATTTCCATGTTTGTGTCATTGCAGAGTCAGTATATACTGGTGTAGACTTCTGTAAGAGATTATGTGGTGTCTCCGTCATCAGGAGGTAATTTTTTTTGCTACATGGTTCTAAACTTTTGGATCTAATCTATCGTTGCCTGCTTGCAAATTTACAATTCTATGCGAGTAAAGGTAATGGTATACGACATTGTTGTGATTAGTTATCCATCTTTGGCTGCCACTGGTCACGTAGACGTTTATCACTATAAGGACTAACTAGGTCGTCGTCACGTACATTTATAGGCACTTACAGTGTTTGTTTATCATACCAAAAGAAAAAAGAAAAGAAGTTATACTTGCATCAATCTGTGTATGCACATCTATCTTATATATTAGAATAAGCAGAAACTAACTCACTGCTTGTTGCAGAGTTATTCTGCACTTACTTTTTTGAACATATGTGTCTCTTCATTTGTATCAAGCTTGTCATTTCCTGAATTAAAGCTCTACATTTAATTTTTGTCGCAAAACCTTTAAGTTCTTAAGGTTCTAGCTTTGTCCACAATGCTGTGTATAATAATACCTGCAATTTAATTCGTTTGCTGGTCTTGCAAATCTTTTGGAGTTGGGTACAAGTATACATACCAGTTGTATCTTTTGTTAAAGAGAAACTCAAGTTAGCACCATATACATTATTTATTGTCTTTTTGAATCGATGGTAGTGGTGAAAGTATGGAGAATGCTCTCCGAGCATGTTGTAAAGGGATCAAAATAGGGAAGATTCTCATCCACAGGGAAGGTGACAATGGCCAGCAGGTGTCTCTCTCTTTCTCCTCCCTCCCTGTGCACATGTTTACTCGGGCATGATTTCAGATTTTTGTGATGTACTTTGTGTTGCATCTTAATTTGTTTGCTTTTGTGATTCCCAGCTAATATATGAGAAATTGCCAAAAGACATTGCGGAGAGGCATGTCCTGTTGCTGGATCCAATTCTTGGAACAGGTTTGTGTTTTCACAAAGAAAAATCAGTGTAAACTTTGCTGAAGTTATGATATTGGCAAGCGTTGTTTACTTTCAATCCAAAAGAACCCGAAATGGTTTGTGAAAGTTCTAGAATCTCAATGTAGTCTGTATTGTCCGTTGTGCGTGCACCCAATCAAGTGTGATACATGCAGGGCTAGAAACTCGCAGTTCCAAGGATCCTAGTCCGTGCTATCAACCGTCTCTCTTTGTTATTTTTCTCTGGATAATATGTTACACTTCTGTTCTATAAAAGTCAGCCTGTCAGGCTTCCAGAATACTTGCCCTTTTCCTGTCCTTTGCATTAGTATATACTGTGTTATCAATCGACTTCCGTGGTAAATATCCGTGATGATATTCCCCTCTCTACTCTGCAGGCAATTCAGCCGTTCAAGCTATTTCTTTGCTTATACGGAAGGGTGTTCCAGAGTCAAACATCATATTTCTCAACCTCATCTCTGTGAGTTAGATAACGCTGGCCCCCTCCCCAATTCAGCCCTGAACTTTGTGATAGCGTTACTTAACTAGGGCATTTCCTCAACCCTGTTCATTTTCATTTCTCTTACCAGGCACCTCAGGGGGTGCATGTGGTCTGCAAAACCTTCCCAAGGATCAAGATTGTCACATCTGAGATCGACACCGGTTTGAATGAAGATTTCCGTGTCGTCCCTGGCATGGGTGAATTTGGAGACCGATATTTTGGCACTGATGAGGATGACCAACTGGCGGTGGACCCTGCACTATAGTTCAGCTCAGAGCTGCTGCTCGTGCAGTTCGGTTCGGTTGGTGGCCCATATTCATGTTTTACCCCATTTACATGGGAGATAAGCTTAATTTTTTGATAAAATGATGTATTTGTGTTTTTATTTTCACTTGCGAAACAATTTTGTCTCCATGGACTTCATAATTTCTATTTAATCCTCGAGAAACCTCCCAATTTTCCTCTCTGTGTTTTTATAGAAAGGCTTGTGGTTCCCCATGAAGTACCCGTTACTTAATTTCAAATATGCTGTAGAAAGGCCTGCAAGGAGTGAGGCAGGCGCACAAAATCAACTCTGTCACTAAATCTTTGTCTCCCGTTCCTTTTTCCCCTTTGGGCAGAAACCCACCATTCTCAAAAGCATCCCGAATTTAAACCGACCGTCGTTTTGGCAAAAGATATTGACCGTAAACGCAATATCATCATGCACAGCTTCTTTTATTTCCTGTGTTTTTGTGGGCAACAAGTCATGCCTATTGCATTCGAGAAAGAGAGAGAGAGAGAGAGAGAGAGAGAGAGAGATCAAAGGTGTACTTTGTTTTTAGTCGGAGTAGAAGCCAAATAAGTACATTTGGTGCCTGAGCAGCCCATAGGACGGTCGAAGAGAGACCCGATTATGAAGTATTGAGAGAGAGAGAGAGAGAGAGAGAGAGAGATCAAAGATGTACTTTGTTTTTAGTCGGAGTAGAAGCCAAATAAGTACATTTGGTGCCTGAGCAGCCCATAGGACGGTCGAAGAGAGACCGGATTATGAAGTAGAGCCATTCCACACAAATTTTTTTTTTCGAGCTCAGTCGGTGGAGTGGGTGAATCTACTGGACGAGCGACACGTGGCGAGGGGAGGGATCACTCGTTGCTCTATCCGAGGATGATAACCTTCGCAGGGATAATAGCTCGACACGTGTCCGGGGTGACACGGTGGATTCTGCTAGTATATTCCCTCCCCAAGCGCCGACTTCCCTCTGTATAAGATTTGTAGGGCAATGAGAGTTTGCTTCAGCCTTTTGGACCTGTACCTTTCTCCCTCTATCCGCTTCTTCCTCGAAGTTAACAAACCATGTCTGCCTTCGTGGGAAAGTATGCAGGTACTCTCTCTCTCTCTCTCTCTCTCTCTCTCTCTCTCTATAATCTTCCAAATAAAGATGGGAGTTATTGAATATAACATGAGTCTACTAAAGGTGGCAAAAGTTATCATCATGGAATTATCACTCAAACTTCCATACAATTAACATTTTTTGAGCTCTAGCTTCACTCCTCGAGTAGTCTACTGTGTTCAGCATGCTACTTATGATGAACCAATCTCGATGTATCTGCATCAAGATCCATTCTTAACCAGAAAATGTTCTTTCCTCAGATGAGCTCATCAAGACCGCCAAGTACATCGCCACCCCCGGCAAGGGAATTCTGGCTGCGGATGAGAGCACTGGCACCATTGGCAAGCGCCTAGCCGGCATCAACGTTGAGAACATTGAGTCGAACCGCCAGGCTCTCCGTGAGCTCCTCTTCACCTGCCCCAATGCCCTGCCTTACCTCTCCGGTGTCATCCTCTTTGAGGAGACTCTCTACCAGAAGACGTCCGAGGGGAAGCCGTTCGTCGAGGTCCTCCAAGAAAACAATGTCATCCCCGGCATCAAAGTGGACAAGGGTACTGTCGAATTGGCCGGGACGAATGGCGAGACCACCACCCAGGGATTCGATTCGCTTGGTGCCCGGTGCCAGCAGTACTATAAGGCTGGCGCGAGGTTCGCCAAGTGGCGCGCGGTCCTCAAGATTGGGCCTACCGAGCCTTCGGAACTGTCCATCCAGCAGAATGCGCAGGGTCTGGCCCGTTATGCCATAATTTGCCAGGAGAATGGGCTCGTGCCAATTGTGGAGCCGGAGATACTTACCGACGGGAGTCACGACATCAAGAAATGTGCCGCCGCTACCGAAACCGTGCTCGCAGCTGTTTACAAGGCGTTGAATGATCAACATGTTCTTCTTGAAGGCACACTTCTGAAGCCCAACATGGTCACTCCAGGTTCTGACAGCCCCAAGGTAATCTTTTTCTTGAATATGCATAGTCCAAAATTAGCCACCACCCTAGTAACCACATGTTACCCGGTTCCAACCCAAGCATGAAGAATAATTTGTATAACCATTTGCTCAGGTGCCGCCTGAGGTGATAGCCGAGTACACAGTGATGGCGCTCCGCCGGACTGTGCCACCGGCGGTCCCAGGGATCGTGTTCCTGTCTGGGGGGCAGAGCGAGGAAGAGGCGACCCTGAACCTGAATGCGATGAACAAGCTGGACGTGCTGAAACCATGGACGCTCTCCTTCTCATTCGGGCGGGCGCTCCAATCGAGCACCCTCAAGACATGGGGAGGGAAGAAGGAGAACATTGGCAAGGCCCAGGAGGGGTTCCTGGCAAGGTGCTTGGCCAACTCCGAGGCCACTCTGGGCAAGTACACCGGAGGGACCGCTGGCGGGTTGGCCTCTGAGAGCTTGTTTGTGAAGGGATACAAGTACTAGAAGAGAGAGAGAGAGTCACGCTGGGTGGTTCACTGATTAATCAAAAAAAAAAAATTAATTTTGTATTGCAATACTTTATATCTTTTTCTTTTATTATTTCCTCCCTTTCTATGCTTACTTTCAGTACATATTCTGAACCCAAAGCACTGTTCACCCTCTCCAGTCTCAACCAATTATATTATAATTTGTTCTAAGTACTTTGAACTTTTAGAGGAGTTTTAACTATGGATATGCAGTGTCTTGTCTGGATAATCCATCTGTGTGAATGCCCTTCTGTTGTTTAATCTCTTGGATCTAAGTTATGGTGTGTATTCACTAGATTTTGGGCATTGGCCGATCGGGGTTGGACTATGAGCTTCCAACCATTGCAATTCGTTAACGTTCATTGGTTGGGTGAAAACTCGGAGGAATGCAGATAATACAGACTAGTTCGTTGGACAGAAGCTAATTTAATTTGTGTCGATGAGCAGATAAGATCGAAACTATCGACAATCCTAGAGCATCTGCCATGCTCGGTTTTTCTTCGTCTACTCCGGGCTACTACACTTAATCGTGCGTCAAAAGGGCAATCACACTCAATCACGGATCACTCCTGTGGCTTTCACAAGGTACACCCGTGATTACTCTAAAGCTATTAATCATCTTGATGTGGAGATCAGACCATTTAAAAGTTGTTCTTCACATGAATATAAAGCATTGACCATACTTACCATCAGCAAGAAACAGCATGAGAAGATCTTGCCTTACCAACGAGTCAATAAACTCTTTTCAACTGGGCTGTTCTTGAATCTTGGGACGCTTTGCTTGCTAATTTATACCATTGGTTTGACATTGTCTAGCGTTTAGGATATGTATCTTGGTTTAATTGTCTTGGACAAGGACAAAGCTGTCTGTTTTGGGTCTTCTCCTTCGTTTGAGTAGCGTCTCTCTCTTTTCCCCCTAGCTTTCTCTACTTGTCTTGCCGTTTCTTGCTATCTTGTTTGTCTCCCTCTCTACTATCCCGAAGCCCATCTTGCCATGTGCTTTCGTTATTCGTCAATTGGGATTAGAGGAATACCAAGTTTTAGATAGTATAGACAGACAGACGTATATGTCTGATTATAATTATAATTATCAGGATTTCTAGAGGTTCATCGAGATTATTATTATACTTATAATTGAATTATTAAGATTATCAGGGCCATTATGATTGTCTTATTTATCGAGATAATTATAGTAATTTTGATTGTCAGCATTTGCAGTGGAACATTTGACGATCCGTTTAGAAACATTCGTCCATGAGAATAGCTAAATGATTGGGGTTTTTCAACCAACTAGATTAGATAAATTATAGCTAACTGCTCATTTTGGGATAAGAATATCCTCGTCCTTAGTTTCGTTGTTAATATTTTAGGGTTGAGGATAAAGAAAATAATTCGACTAACATCAAAAGAAGACTGACACCCATAGGGGGTTTTTATTCGACTAACATCAAAAGAAGACTAACACGCATAGGGGGTCTTCAGCGGAGAAATTGTCTAATCGGTTATAAATCTATTATATGAATATCAATTCAATCATAAATTTTTCAATCTTATCAGTTTAGTGCTAATTTTTCTTGCGAAATTTCAATATAATCCTTTCGAATTTTTTTTTTTTTTTTGAAAATCATTGACTAGGAGCTATGCCCACGTAGGATGGCCAACGGTGATTGGATCACCACGTTAATGATTTCTAATGAAAATTAACTGAAAGGAATACTTTGGAATTTTGGGTAAAAGTTTACGATTAAATAAAAAATAAAAAGTTTATAACTAAATTGTCATTCATACAATAAGTTTCAAGCTCATTAAACAATTTTCCTAGTTTTTAGCTATATGATTATTCTAATTTTTGGAGCACTGACAGCTGTTAGTGAAGTTTCTTTAGTTATAAGGATATGTTTACTAGGGGTGTGTTTGGTAATGTTCCCGAGAACATGTATTTCTACTTTTTTATTCTCGGGAATAGAAATATAATAGAAACGTGTTTGGTAAGTTTTTTGTTCCCGGCATCAGATCTGGAATAGAAACAAGAAAAAAAAATTACTTCTTGTTCCCGTGAGCAACTCAAGAAATAAGAATCAAAAATCAATTTTTTTTTCCTTTTCTTTTCTTCCTTTTCACTTTTTTTTTTCTTTCTCTTCCTCCCTTCTTCCCCTAGCCGGTCGTCGGTCGGTGATCGGCTAGATGAGCCCCCCCCCCCACCGAGCCTCGCCGTGGCTGGGTGAGGCTTGACCTCACCTAGATCTGGCGAGGCCGAGCCTTGCCCGGCCACCACGAGCCTTGCCGGTGGCCAGCGAGGCCCCCTCGAGCCTTGCTAAGGTTGGGCGAGGCTAAACCTCTCCCAGATTTGGTGAGGCCGAGCCTCACCCGACCACCACGAGGGTGAGGATCAGACTCACCTTGGCCGAGTGAGGTTGACCTCGCGGTCATGGCAAGGCTCGACCTCGTTGGTGGCCGGGTGAGGTCACCTCGCCCAATCACAGCGAGGCTCGGGGTGACCTCGCCGGTGGCGGCGAGCCTCCCACGAGGCCGACCTTGCTGGCCCTTCCTCGGCCGGTTGTCGGCGAGCGACCAACTAGAGGAAGGAGAAGAAAAAGAAAAAGAAAATGTAATAAAATTATTAATAAATAAAAGAAATTCTAAATCAATAAAATATATTGGGTCATACCAAACGCATTTCTCTCCCGGAAACATAAATTTTGTATAGTTACCAAATGCGTTCAAATATCGAAACCGTTAAAGACGAGAAACGTAAAAAAAAAAAATGTTTTTGAAAAAAAAATTATTTCTCGGAAACAGTAATTCTACAAACACACCCCAGAAGTCATAAAATTTGTCAAAATGCAATTGAATCTTTTAAAACTTGCAAAAAAGTGTAATTAAGCCGTAAAATTTGTCAAATCAATGTAATTGAATTCTTTCATTAACTCTGTCTAACTTGACTAATCGAAAATGTTGACGTAGCTTTTTAAAATATTTTCTCTTTGTTATGTGGCTAAAACATGATATATAAAGCTTAAATGATGTTGTTTTGGTATTCAATTTAAAAAATAAGCTAAATAAAAAAAAAGAGGGAGGGAGATTCGTGGTGAGGGTTGCGGCCCTTGCCATTACCGTCCCACCCACGCCAAGGTAGGGGATGACTGATGGGCAGGCCCCGGCCAAGGGTCGATGACCCTTGCTGATGACAGGTAAAGGTTGTGGCCCTCCCTAAATCGGACGAGGGTTAGTGTCTCTTCACTAGACTTAGGGCGACCCTTGGCCACATTTGGGCAAGGTTCAACGTCCCTTACCCTATCTAGTGAGGCTGCAACCCTCGGCTAGGTCTAAGCGAGGGTCTTCAGCCCCATCATCCCCACCCTCTTCGGCCTTCTTGGTGAGGAAGCTTAAATAGTTCACTCAAAACACCCTTTAAAGGGATACTAGATATCAAACAATAGACAAAAGTAATAAATAGATTTGAATAATGGGTTATATATTATAATCACATTATCTTTTAAATTGAATTTCAATAAAATATATATTAAAAATCAGATTTTGGCCAGAACAACATCGTTTAGTAAAAATAACCACGTTAATATTTTTTATTAACCAAATTGGACGGAGTTAATAGAAAGATTTGATTGAACCAATATAAAAAAATTTATGATTTAATTTCATTTTCGCTAATCTTAGTTTTCAATTGCACTTTCATAATAAGTTTTATGACTTCTAGTGTACATGTTCCTTAGTTTTATTAACTGTTTTTAAGATTTTGCGACATTCAACTTTTATTCAAAACGGAGCACTTAATACTTTTTAAACTTTATTATTATCGATATATAAATCCACATATACTTTTATTTTAAAGTTCGGATGACATTTTTAGTGGTGGAAAATAAGAGAATAAGTACCTTATTATTTGAAAACGATTTTGCCAACGAAAATGTCCAAATAATTTAATTTGTAAAATAATAAATACACGCAAAGCGAATAATACGTTGAACGTTGTATAATTTCCTTTTAATTGTATTATTTTCTCCCTCCTTTTTCTTTTTGTCCTTCTTCTACTTTTGCCTTTTCTTCAATTCCGTTACTCCCATTAATTAAAAAATTAACATCACAAAAAACTTCTAATTAATACATTTATGATAAATTTTCCCAAAATTAATTCTTAATTACAAAAATTATGTATATTTATGATAAATTTGCCCCACATCAATGACAATTTCACCTTATATTAGTTTTTCACGTATAATTTAATTAAGTAATTTAACGGTGAAATTTAATAAAAATTAATGAAAATTAAATTTGTCATAAATGTATTAGTTTGAGATTTTTTATAATAAAACAATTAGTTTGTGGTAAACTTATAAGGGAAATTTCCAAATAAATACCCAAATTGCCTTTATTTTCTCAAAAAAGAGCATGAAATTGACTTTATTTTAAATAAGAACTTGAAGTGGTTATATCTATTTCAAATAAGGGTTTAACTTCATTGGCTCGCCGTCGGCAAAAATTTCCGACCGTTTAAGGGTATTTTTATCCAAACAAAATTTAAATTTAATTATATTAAAACTAAAAAAAAAAAAAAAAAAAAAAGGGAAGCACATAGGCGGTCGCCGCCCCATCAACCCCATCTTGATGGGGCGGCAACAATGGTTGGTGGGGTCGTTGTCGCCTAAGCGAGGGCCAGTGACTCTCGCTGACTAGAGGCGAAGGCCCACTGGCCCTCGGTAGGGACAGGAGAGGGCTGTCACCCTCTCTCCCCCAGATCTGGGCAAGGGTTATCGCCCCTCACCCCCATCTAAGCAAGGGTCGCCAATCTTCACCTTATGCCCCTAACGTGGGTGGTGAGGTCTAGGGTGACCATTGCCCAAAGGGGGACGAGGTTGGGTGACCCTCCCCTTAGGTTGGTGGGGACCCTCGCCTAGATGCCGGCGACCTTGCTAGCCGTTGTTGTTGCCCCACCATTGGTGGGGAAAGAGGGCTCCCTCCCACTCGTAGTTTCCCCCTTTTTTAATTTTTTTTTAAAATTTTTAGCTTTATTTAGTTTGTTTTTTAATGAAAAATGGAAAAAGATAAAGAACAAAGAAAAAATTTAAAAAGACGAAATTACTCATGATGAGTTCAGACTCTTATTTGAGATTGATATAGTCACTTCAAGTTCTTATTTGAAATAATATTAACTTTAAGCCTTTGAGAAAATGATGGCACTTTAGACTCTTATTTAAAATAATATTCACTCCGTATCCTTATTTGAAAAAATGATGGAATTTTGAGCTTTTATTTGAAAATTTTCTTATTTATAATATGAGTTAATATCCTGAAAAATCCCAAATTGGTACACCTGTGACAAATTACCCCAAACTATTTTTTTGATTATGAAAAACCCCAAACCGATATACTTGTGACAAATTTACTCCGACTGACAATAAAAAACCCTAAACTGGTACATTTATGAAAAATTTATCATAAGCTAATTTATTCGACGATAAATTTATGACAAATATATCATCCATTAAATTGGATTAATACCACAAAAAAATCACAAAAATTGTAAACTGTGGCAAACGGAATGTAAGATACCTAGAACCAGGGAAAACCAAGTAAATTTTCTGCAGGTATGCATCCCACATTGGGCGAACATCATCGTTCAAGCCCTTCAGGGACAGCCTTTTAGCGGAAAATCACTCAGAAATTTAGTTCAGAGCCTAGAGACACTCAAAAGATGCCAGGATGGAGATGTTTCTAACATACTCGAGCTGCATTTCTTGGCGGATCCAACCAGGCTAGAGAAGAAGAGAGGAGTTTAGAAAGCCATGAGAGGATTTTTCAACACTCACTTTACTTCGAAAAAACTCTATATCCCAGCACATTACAGACTCCTTGCCTTAAATAGGCAAACGAAGACACAAGCAAACAAGGACCAAAAGACAAAGGTCCAGAGAAAACAACAGAGGCTCCGGAAAATTCCGGGAGGGGATTATTCGCACGCCTATGAAAAGCACTGCATCGTGAAATGACTCCCTAGTCTAGTGAACAGTAAAAGTGAACAGTGCTTTGCTACAAGTAACTTTGTACGGACAATGATTTTAACGGTCATGTCCGTCTCGGGCGTTGTAGGGTTTGTTGTGTGAGTCTTCATCCGAGTCAGAGCTTTGTCATGAAGAGGTGTTCTTCATATTTTTGTGCAAGGGCTTCAAGCTCTGCTGGTGAGAGAATCTTTCTTGACGAGGATGCTTCTTCTTCTTCCCAATTTGTGTCGTCATCTCCTAGACGGATACATGGCTGTGACATGCTTGGTTGAGGCCAGTTGTCCGGCTGCTTGTAGAAGTATGATGAAGGTCCGGGAGTGTTCGGGTCCTAGGAGAGGGGACCTCCCCATGTAGCATAGGGGTCCTGTGTTGATTGGACCATGTGATCAGTATCTGTCATTTCTTGAGATGATGCAGCTTGTGTGAAGTCGTTGAGTGCTTCCTGTGCTTCTGGTGCAAGTTCATAATGATCCCATATGGCAGGGACATTATAATTCCAGATTTCTTGAGGGATGATCTTGTTTTCTTGACAAAGAATCCTTTGGAGTTCTCGATACTGGTATTCACAACATCGAACAGATCCTGGGTAGGATTGATGAATTCTTGCTTCTCCGCTGTCCAAATGAGGTTTATAGGAAGTGGTTCCTATGTCTTGAGGTTCATTAATTATGGTACCATTATTTCTGAAAAAGTGCCATGGTCGTTTAAAAAACAAGATGGTATGAACTTCGGGATTTGGTGTCAAAGGTCTTAGTTCTTTCTCTAAAAGTTGTTTCCACCATGTTGGGGGATAAAACCAATTTAGAAAGTCTAAGAGGTTTTTGTCGCTTTCTTTTTCAACATTACCTTTGCCGAGTAGAAAAATTCTTGTGAGGTTGGCAATGAATCTTTGGTTGGAATTTCCATAGCTATCGGTACTTGTTGGTTAAGTACCATAATAACTTCTTGAGTTGATCGGGGAAATCATCTTCCTTCCAGATGAGAGGGTAATCTGTGTTTAACCCAAAAGGACAAAGGATGGAGCCTCCATTAGATCGAAATAGCTCAGTATGGCATTGCCACATGAGGCTATTCATATTTTCATTGAGGCGGTCTTGTTGGATTTCTTCAATGATCTCCTCGGGATACTTCCGGTTGGGTGAATCTTTGATCTTCTCGATCTTATATTTCTTTCCATGATTCAACATATGGAAAGCAGGCCTTTTGATGTACATGTTAATCTCCGTCGGTATTCTTGGTCTTGACAAAAAGTCGGCAAGTACATTTTTCTTTCCGGGAATGTGTTTGGTTTCAAAAGAATATTTCGAAAACCATTCAGCCCAACGAAGCAAGCGGGAATTTGGGATTTGCTTCGTTTGAATTTGGTCATTTGTGGAAAAGATGCCATATCTAATTCGACTAAGAAATGATGACCAATGAGATGAAATTCAAATTTTTTGATCCCGTTTTTAATCGCTAGGATCTCTTTAAAAGTGGAATGATAATGCATTTCAGCCCGAGAAAATTTTCCACTTTTGTGAGCACAAAGATGTCTCTTACCATCAATCTCTTCAAGTAGGATGGCTGCCCCAAGATTCATCATCAGGCGTCGGTTTGAAGAATTCTTTTCCCGTTGATGGTATTTGCAATGGTGGGAGATTTTGCATGATCTCCTTAAGCTCAAGAATCGCTTTAGTCTGGATTTTTCCCAAGGCGGGGATGCTTCTTTAGCATTGACGGAGTGGAATCGAAGCTTTGCAATATTCGGAACAAAATCTCGAGATAATTAATTATCCCAAGAAATTGCTTGAACTTGCTTTGTGGTGAAGTTTTTATCGGAAACTTGAATAACTCTTGTGCAATATGTGGCCCTGGATAGTACGTACCTTTGTTGAGGTGCATACCAAGAAATTCAATTTCGCCTGGGCAATATTCATTTTTCTTTGTGAAAGCATAATGCCATGCTTTCTTACAATTTCTGCAAACTGTTCAAGGAGTTGGCGGTGGTGGACTCATCGGGGCTATAGAGCGAGAATATCATCAATGTAAACTGCGCAGCACTTGACAGGATTGGTTGGAAAATTCGGCACATGGCCTTTTGAAAAAGAGATGGGGCAACTTTCAATCCAAAAGGAAGGACTTTCCATTGGAAATGTTGGTTTGGAATACAGAACCCTGTTTTGGGTCTGTCATCAGGATGAATACCCAATTGCCAAAATCCTGCCTTAAGATCAAATTTGGAATAGATGTGGGCCTTGGTAAGGCCAGCAAAGAGAGAGTTTCTTGAGGGTAAAGGAAATTTGTCATCTTGGAGAAAAAGATTGAGAGGTTGATAGTTGATTACCAATCTCATTTTTCCTCGATGGGTTCGCAAAGCACGTTTATTGACATAAAAGGCTTCACAAGCCCATTGGGAATTGGAGAGTTCAATAAGTCCTTGTGAAGGAGTTCGAGCATTCTTTTTGAGCTAAAATCAAATGATGCGGGTTCATACCCGAGTGGCTTGCCTTAGTTGGGTTGATATCCTCATTCTTTTTGAAAGGAAGGCGAACAAAGAAGTCTGGATTTTCCCATAAAGGATGAGAACACTTTTGAGCAAACTCGAATGGGATTACGCACATGATGCAAGTAATTTTTGCATGATTGGATCTAGTAGACTCATGTGGATGGAAAAGAGTCTTTGAATATTGACAAACTCAGAGAATTGGTCCTTATATCTAAGACCTTTTCCAGGGATGATGCGGAGTTGAGCAATTTGAGTCATAATGTCTCACCCAATTATCAGATCTTTATTGGGGAGACTGGATCCAAAGATTTTGGTAGTGATAGAACACCGAGGAAAGAATTGGACGTTATGGGAGTAGTTCGACATTTGTGGAGAAAGTGTCTCCAGAGGCGAGTTGAAGTATCGGACATAAGAAGTCCAATATTCTTTGTAGAACTTTGGTGTCCAAAATAGAACAACTTGCTCCAAAGTGTCAATAAGAGCAATAACACTAATGGGTTTTGCAAACTTGGAAGTGAAGATCTTAAGGGAAAATGGGGACACCTTGGGTTTGATTGGAGAATATGTCAGGGGGTTGTGTCGCGGATGCAAGAGAGATATGAAAAATCTCTTCAGACTCTGTGTCAGATTCAGTTTCACTGGTAGTTTGATAAGAAGGAATGACACAAAGAGTTTGTTCTGTTTGATCTTCATCAATAGAGAATAGGGATTCAATGTCATCATTTTCAAGAGAAATCCAGTTTCATTCTCGATATGATGAATTAAACGATTCGACCTTTTTTCGCCTGAGGGCAATTTTTGGCAAAATGTCCTCTTTTGTTGCAGATGTAACATCTGTCTGATTTCTTGCGACCTGTGCGATCTTTTCTTCTTCGCAGGTATCGCCATTTCTTCTTTCTTCGGAAGTGTTTGGAGCCGTGCTTGTACTTCTTGATGTTGAACTTCTTGAAATGCTTTTTCTTTCGGCAATACTTTCCACAATCGCCATCGCAATCGGCTTTGGAACATTTAATCTTCAGCTTTTGGCGAGAACATGCTGCTTCAAGGCTTTTATCTTCCTTGATGTATGTGCGTACCATCTGGCGCTTTAAACAAAGGTCTTCAAGACAAAGATGGATTTCTTTTGGATTTCTCCCGGAGGAATGTCTTGTACCCTTTTTGTTTTCCAAAGAAAGATCTTTCAACCAAGTGGGTCAATTCCTTGGGAATAGAAGTCGGGAAGACATGCTTTAGATTTGAATCGGCTCAAGTGGTAAAAGAGTTTAAGCATTTCTCTGTAATGCTTATCAAGATGTTTCTTCTGGAGAGAACAACATCTTCTTTCAAAGAATTCTCTTCTTTTTAGTTCCACAAGATCAGTAGGTTTCCCTACAAAGAAATGATATAAGATGGTAATGGCATGGCCAAAATCTGGTGACATCAAGAAATGAACTTGGTCCTGGTCGGACACCGATTTCCACCAGGCTTTAAGACTTCCAAGAACGGTGACAAAGTTATAAAGAACATCATTCATATCATGGTTGGTGATAGACTCGAGTGTTCAACCAAGTATGAAATTCTTCAAATCTTTCGGCCATTTATGATAAGGGATATCGTCAATGGTGAAAAATTGTTTTGATGCCATGGACACATGTTGTCCAAAGATTATTCGAACAACTTCGGCTCGAATAATTGGATTCCATTTCAATGTCCGGAGTGGGGGTCGGCCATAAAAATGGACGAAGTGATTGGTAGTTCATGAGGGGAATCACTATGAGGATTCGAAAAGGATGAAGAGGATGCAAGGGATGCGAATCGGGTTCGATTCGAGGTATCGGGGAATGTTTGTTCTCGCGGGAAAATTGATTGGTCGGGAGCTTCAACTTGTTCTGATTACCCAAATCCTTTAGGAAGGATTCTAGAGGGTTTGAAAGCATCATCCGCTCTCCGGCCTTTCTCGATAATAACGGGAGGCGTAGGAAAGGATGAGGTTGGAACAACAAAGGTTGGTCTTTCGGGAGATGCGAGAAGAAGTTGGCTTCTCCTTTTCTTTTCCTTTTTCCTTTTGCTTTCGAGTGAGTTCTTTGAGACGATCTCTCATACTTGCCATATCTGGTTCTTTCTGTAAGGGTCTTTTGGGATGTCCGCAAAAATGGACTTTTGTGGTGAAGGAGGTATATAACCGGTTCTCACGGGAGGTGCAAGTGGATCGAAGGTCGAAACCTTCCTTCTTCAAGCATTTGAATCTGTCTTTTGAGCTTTTCTATTTCGGCTCCGGGCTTTCAAGATGATGATACCCGAGGCGTTGTCCGCTTCCAAGGCATTGAGCCTTTTATGAAATTCGAAGAGGAGCTTTTGGTAGATTCGTCATGCCTTTGAAGATCTTGTTGCACATTTCCTATTTTGGTATCAATAACTTTGAGAGCATTGTTTTGTGCTAACAAAGTTTCTGATTGCCAATTTAGGACAGCTTCAGCGACTGGGGTTTTCTTTTGTCTTCCATGTTCATCCACATCAGTGGGAGTGGATATTTTTGGAATATGACGGTACCTCTGTTGTGGATCGTGAACTCTTCGGTGCGGGAAAAGTGAGTTTAGATCTCTCACGGACAAGAGGAGGAAAGTCCGTGTCCTGGAACATGGCAATGGAAGAGACAGGTTGCTTTTCTGGAACTTCAAACGAGCAAGAATGTTTCTTTGCCCATTTGACGATAGGTTTATAGAACGGGGAGATGGCTGGTTTCTTTTGTGGAGAAGAGGGTGGAGGTGACGGTGGTGGAGAACACGAAGGTGGAATAGTGAATTTTGGAGATGGAGGAGGTGCGTAGGAAACTACGTACTGATATTTATCACATTCACCAAGAGTATCAACGGATGGATCTCCGTTTAAGTACTTTTGGAAAAGAGGATCTCTTTTTTCTTTCTCCGAGGTGGAGAATTTTCATCGGGAGGATTTGTACAAGAGGAACAACGACAAAAAGGGTCCCAAAAGCAATGACCATCGGGTCTTTGTAGTAATGGGACTGGTTGCCCATCACTTTTGAAATGCCGGACATGCTTTTTTGGGTCGATTCTCGAGATAATTTCTGGTACACATGGCTGGATCATGAAAAGAGTCCGGAAGATAGATGGACTACCTTCTTCTTTTTCTTTGCCAAACTTGATGGAAACAGTTCCATCTTTTTTCCGGATGAATTCGGAATCCGAGGACTGGATTGGCTTACTATTCAGTGCGGCTTTTCATAATTTGTGATCCATGTGTCGGAAGGAGAGTAGCAAGCTTCTCCTTGGGAATCTGTCTGGGGACATGGATGCAAGAGGCTTGATCATTTTGCATGGAGATGAACAAAGCATCTTCATTTCCATTGTTGAAGTTTAGATCAAGAGCATGATTTTGCACTCGATAAACCATCTGGTAATGGAGTGTTGCGGCAAATGAAGTCGCGGTTTGGGGTGCTCAGTAAGTTGAACCTGTACTTTCAAAAAAGAAAGTAGTTGTGGGTCCGAAAGAGCAATATTGAAGTTTGGATACGGTGTGACAAACACCGTGCCAGCATTAAGAGTGGTTTGGTGTGCCTATACACGCATGTTGGTACTCCGAAAGCGAGTATCCAATAATGCAAGTCTAGCAACAACCGGTAAACCTTTGCGGCCATGAAAAGTGAGAGCAAGTCTAACAACGCCATAGTGGACATGAGTGTAACCTGTTGGGTCCACTGTCTGGGAAATTCTGGAGGAATCTGGAGAGTAACAAAATATTCTTTTTCGGTAGCAGGAATAGGGTGCTGATCAAACTTGGAGGACTGGACGTACTCCTTTACTTGCTTTGGTGTTTGATGGATGAGCTGACGAATGGAGCGGATGGGTGAAAATGAAGAGTTTGGTTTGGCGAACGCAGAATATGGGTTCATAAGTGGAAGTTGAGTTTCAGAGATTCTGGCTTCATCACTAAGAGAGACTTCATAAAGATAATCTATCTTAGAAGCGTTTGAAACACGAAACTCTGAAGGGATGGAGGAAGAAGATGGTGAAGGAGCAAGAGAAACAGGAGCTTCAAGAATTTCTGGTTCTGTGGACATGATGAAAGAAGGGTCTTCTCAAGACTTGGATTCACCTACCAAGCGCATGGAACGAATACAATTACAAACACTTGTCGCGTGTCATTTAACTTAATAATTTGACCGTAAAATTTAACAAAACTAACGAGAGGGTAAATTTATCGCAAAGTGTATTAGTTTGGGGTTTTTGGTGATAAAAAAAAATAGTTTGGGGTAAATTTGTCGTAGATATCTGGTTTGAGATTCTTTAGGTATTAATCTTTTATATATATATATATATATATATATATATATATATCAGTTTGAAGTTTTTCGTGGTATTTATCTTAATTTAAATTAAAAAGAAAAAGAAAACTCCGATCAATTCGATCGTCTTGGGAGTTCTCTAGAACCAGAAGGGGAAACCGTCCCGCACCCACCAGCCAGCCGTTCGCCGCTCTCTCTCTCTCTCTTTCTCTCTCTAGACGCTCCGATGGCCTCCACCGCCACGGCCGCCCTCTCTCTCCGCCTCTTCGCCGCCAAGCTCCCCTTCCCTCGCCGCCCATCGAGGCCTCCTCCCCTCCTCCTCTCCCCTCCCTCCTCCGCCAAACCCATCTCCTTCCAACGGATCGCCACCGCCCAACCGCCGCCGCCACCGCGCGCGTCGTCCTCCCCCTCGCCGGCGCAGCTCCAGCCCATCGAAGACCTCCCGCCGAACCTCCGGTCCATCGTCGCCCTCTTCCAGTCCGTGCCCGACCCCAAGTCCAAGTACCAGCAGCTCCTCTTCTACGGCAAGAACCTCAAGCCCCTCGACCCGGCGTTCAAGACCCGGGACAACAAGGTCGAGGGCTGCGTCTCCCAGGTCTGGGTGAGGGCCTTCTTGGATTCGGATCGCAACGTCGCCTTCGAGGCCGATTCCGACTCGGTCCTCACCAAGGGCCTCGCCGCTCTGCTCGTCCAGGGATTGTCCGGGAGCCCGGCGGACGAGATTGTCCGGGTCTCCCCCGAATTCGTGACGCTCCTAGGGCTGCAGCAGAGCCTGACGCCATCGCGGAACAATGGGTTCCTGAACATGTTGAAGTTGATGCAGAAGAAGGCGCTGATGTTGGCTGCCGGGGCGGAGAGTAATGGAAATGGGGCGGTTCCGGCGGGGGAGGCGAAAGATGTGGGAATTGGAATGAATTCTGATACGGGGGTTAATAGGAGTTCGGTCTCGGAGTCGGATGTCGATGGTGGCAGGGAAGTTTCGGTGGAAAAATCGAATCTTGAGGTGGATGAGGCAGATGGTGAATCGAGTTTGGGGAGTAGAGGGAAGAGAATCAGGGAGAGATTGGAGAAAGAGCTGAGTCCTATCGAGTTGCGAGTGGAGGATGTCTCATATCAGCACGCAGGGCATGCCGGTGTGAGAGGGAGTGATGGCGAGACGCATTTTAATCTGAGAGTGGTGTCGAAGGAGTTTGAAGGAAAGAGCTTGGTGAAGAGGCACCGGCTTATTTATGATCTGTTGCAAGAGGAGCTGCAGAACGGGCTACATGCCCTGTCGATTGTGGCGAAAACGCCTGCTGAAAGTTGATGCGAGATGAAGAGGGGAGTTGTATGTTGACGAAATGTGGTCATTTCATCCCCAAATCATGTTTTCCGAAGAAGTCAAATAATTTTGTTTTGCTTGATAGAGTGAGGGATATTTCTTGTATAGTTGTTTTGTAATCTATTGAATTGGGAATGATTTGAATTTCGAATGATCAACTGCAAAAGTTTTATGAAGAATTGTTGAAAATCACATTATTTCCTTTTGAGTTCCTCAGTGCTTTTCTATTTACTCTCTGGTTGGTTGCCTTAGTAGGTGAGTGTAACACCTAAATGAAATACCCTGATGATCGGAATGACACTTTTGCAGTATCAAAAAGTTGGTCTTGGAGACATTCCCTCTCTATGTGCACGATCATGGATTAGTCCTTGTTTTTTGTCAAGTCTTGCTTATGCACTCGGTCTGTCAGCTATTAATAAATTGGATGCTTCCTGTCAAAGTTACCTTTCCGAATGTCCAGGGCAGCTGAACTAACTCTGTCACTGAGATGCAGTGTGCGCATTGAAGAGGAATGTATCCTAATGCACCATCGTTAAATAATGCATGGTCTATTATATCTGTCAAAGATTTTGGAAAGCAAATACAATCGCCATAGGATTCACATGTATGTTGATTGTAGCAATTTTACTTTACCAAGTTTTGTCAGTTTTAGAGTGGGTAATTTGGAGATGCTAGTGCAGATGTTGCACATATGGAAAGTTATAGCCAAACTGCTTTTGAGAATAAAATAGTTCTCATGAACTTAATCTGTATGAGGAAAGTGAAATATATCATCATTGAAATTGATTTAATCCCATGATTAGGCTACAATCGATTCAAGTTTGATCAGAAAGATGAAAGCAAAGACATACGAGGAAAAAGGTGCCTCTGGATAGTCACCTCTTCGCCTTGCAGATGCGGCCTAGTAGTATCCCAGTTGGAGGACTAGTCATTTCCAACTGGCATCGACCGTGCAGCCAATAAGAGAAATGAACCAAACCCAGAGTTGCTCTGACCTTGAAGGTGCCTCTCACATAGTAGCTGACTTTGTTGCTCTGTACCTCCTTCTGAAGTTGTACGCAAGGTTTGGCGGCATGTAGACCAAACTCGATATCAAGTGAACTGATTCCAACCTCTTTTCTCCTTGTCTCAGAGTGAAAGGTTGAAGTGCCTGAGTAGCTATGAACCTGTCAGAGAAATACAGCTCTACATCCAGATACTCGAATCTTACATCCAGCTTCTTATTTGGATTGGAGAAATTCACAAGAAGGATCAAGTCGCCGTTGAAATTGTCTGGTGAATCAAAGTAGATGCTGTTGAGATTGGCTACAGATATGTCAAAAAGTGGATACCTTGGTTTGATTTCCTTGAAAATTATCAAAGTTGCGATTCCAAAGAAGATGAGAATGAGGCTAAAGAGCAGACAGAGTATGGCACTGCACCACACAAACAGATTTGTTCTGCGAGGTTGAGTTTGCTGAAGTACTAGTTCAGATCTCAACTTTTGCGTGCCAAGATCAAGCCTGTCGTGCTTTCTAGTAAGTGGACTAATACCTCGCCTTGATTTTGTGACTTGGATTGGTGATATTGGAGTAGGTTGTTTTTTGGAGGGAGTTGTGCCCTGTGAACTTGGTGGTGATGCTGGTAAGGGTGGTGGTGGTAATGGAGGAGGAGGAAGCAGAGACGGGGGTGGAGGTGGGAGATTGAGCATTTTCATTTGCTAGAATGGTGTTACTGGTATCGAGTAAAGAAAATTAAGGGGAAGGGATGAAGATAGGTGTTGCTTTTCAATCTCTAAATAAGAAGGGAGTTATAGTAAAGCAAAGGGGAAAGAGGCTTTTGAATGAGCTTAGTGGGACCATCATGTTCTTGAAGTATGCAAAAGGGAAGATAAGTGGCTCCAAAGCGAAAAAGAGGATTCAAGAGTGTAGGTTTGAATTAGCTTTTCAAGATCTGCTGTATCCGCAGCACTTTTTGTGCCACTATCGTAGATAAAATTACCAAAAGTTCTTTTGGCTTCTCTTATTGTTCTGATGCACAGAATATACTAGCATGTTGTCATTTAAACCAATCTGTGAAATGGCATTGTTTCTGTTATGTTCCATGAGCACTTGGACAGCAAGCTAAATGCAGCCGAAGACATGTGATTTGAATTAAAGGGAGAAACTTCCTTTTACAGATGAAGCCCTAGCAGGTGTATGCAGATGCGTATATAATGATTAGACTAAATAAAGACGTCATGACTAAATTTTTGGTACCCTCAGATATCGACATTCTTTAACTATTCCTAATGAAATCGGGGTTCAAAGAAAGTGAAGGTGGCAAACAATACCATTGTTCGATGGCGATTAACAGTGACCATTCTTGTGTAAAAGTTTTAAGGCTAGTGCTAACAATGCCGAGATCAACAGAGTCTACAGTAATTATTTAAAATTTCAGCATTGGGTTAATTGATACGAGTAGACTATCTGTGCACGAGTACACAGCAAATGGGACCATCGAAAGAATCTGCTCTTCGTGAATGATCGGCATCTTGGTCGTCCTGATCGCCATAATAGCCACTGTCTGAGTCTGCAAATAATTTTTGAATCCAAGAAAATGGTATTATGTGGGATAGGAGAGACAGAACAGCTAGTATGCAGATAAGGTTTCTTGGCTCTTGCTAAGCTGTGAAGAAAGAATCTTTCACAACTTCTAGAAGTCTGACCAGCTCAGGCAAATTTCAAACAAGGACATGAAGTATCCTCATTTTTCAAATAAGAGTCTAAAAGTGAGCTTTATTTTAAATAAGAGCTTAAAGTATCATTATATTTTTAAATAAAAACTTGAAATGGACTTTATTTAAAACAAGGGTCTGAAGTGACTATGTATAGTTCAAATAGGGACATGACTCCGGCTGATTGAGGACATTTTAGTCATTTATCTTTTTTTTTTTTTTTTTATTCTTTTTTCCTTTTTCTAGTTTTTCTTTCTTCTTTGCTGGTGGTCAATCGGCCATCGATGAGGTGACCCTTGCCTTGGGGGAGGCTGCCCTCATGACCATCGGCGAGGTCGGCTCTCGCTAGATCTGGGTAAGGGTTGCCTTGCCACAAATCTAGGCTACTGGCAAGGATCATCGAGCCCTTCTCGACCCTAGGCGGGGCCGATCCTGAGGGTGGTCTCGGCTGCGTAGGCCCTCGCTGGCCCTTACCAGCAGTCGGCGCATGTCTCTCGTTCCTTAAAGCTTGATGAGGTTTTAAGGAGCATATTAATGCAATTTTTTCCTGGGATCGATAGGTCAGTTCTCACAAATGGAGTTGATGTTAGAGAAATTTTCAGTAATTATATGCAGCAGAAATGGTTCGTTGTTGTTCTGGACGATGTATGGAGAATGCAAGATTGGGAACAGATTGTAAATCTAATTCAGAATGGTTCCAGTGGTAGTAGAATATTGTTCACTTCTCGCAACAGCAATGTTGGTATGTCGTGTCAAACCACGCAAGTATGTCCATCAACTGAATCATTTACCAATGGAAAAAGCGTTAAGCCTATTCTGGAAGAAGGCTTTCCGGAGCTGCAATGGGATTTGTCCCATTGAGCTGCAGGATTGGTCCGAGAAAATAATTAAGAAGTGTGAAAGGCTTCCCTAAGCAGTAATAGCAGCAGGCAACCTCCTATCAAGGAAGTGGCAAATTTCATATGAATGGAAGAAATTTCACGACAGCCTCGGAGACAATCTTCCTGTTATGCGGAGAATCCTATTGCCAAGTTACGAGGACCTCCCGAGTGATCTAAGAAGCTGCTTTTTGTACTTCAGCATTTTTCCAGAGGACTATTCTATTCAGTGGCAAATATTGATTCGCCTATGGATAGCTGAAGGATTCGTGAAGGAAGGATGAACACATCGCTGGAGGAAGTTGCAGAGAATTATCTTAATAAGCTCGTTCAGAGGAATCTGATTCATGTGACAGCGAGGGATATTGATGGACGGGTGAGAAGTTGCCGTGTCCTGAATCTTGTTCACGACTTCATCATTGCCAGGGCTGCGGAAGAGAACTTTGTTGTATCTGCATCTGAAAGAAGCTCATTGTCACAGGGAAGAATCCAGCGCCTCTCTGCTCAAACAGAAATTAGCACAAATGTTGAACTTAGTGAAACAATAGGTCATGTTCGGTCCGCTTTTATGTTTGGGAGAGGAAAGTTTTCAAACTTGCAGTTTTTCCGATTGTTGAAGATTTTAGATATGCGAGGCGCTCCGCTGGAGGATTTCCCCAAAAATATTTTCAAACTTGTGCTTTCAAAGTACCTGAGTTTGCGAGAGACAAATATCAAGACATTCCCAAGTCCATAAAAAATCTTTCCCTCCTCGAAACCTTGGACCTCAAACAAATTAGAGTCATGCGGCTTCCAGGAGCACTTTTCAGCTGCACCGTTTGCGTGATCTGCTTGTTTATGGATATGACATGAAGAATGACGTGACTTTTGGTGGTGCAGAGGGCGTAGAGATGCTCAGTGGAAGAGGGGAGTTATCTGACATACAAAAGTTGTCACTCATGAAGGCTACAACAGAGCTTATTCAGAAATTGGATGGAATGATCCATTTGAGGAAGCTCGGACTCGTAAATTTGAAGAGCAAGGATGGGAGAAAAGTCTGTGAATCCATCCAGAAAATGGAGCATCTCTCAGCACTTGATCTAAGAGCGAAATCAGGAGACTATCCTGAATTGGATTATATCCAGGACAAGCCCAGGTTTGAGTTTCTTCGACACTTTCACTTAAAAGGGCAACTGCAGAAGTTACCCAGGTGGGTCTCTTCACTGCACAGTCTCATCAAAGTCGGCCTAAAGTGGTCTAGATTAAACATCAACCTGCTTCAAGCTCTTCAGGATTTGCCTAATCTGATGGAGCTCCATATGGTCAATGCTTTTACGGGGCAAACACTGGAGTTCGAGATGAACACGTTCAAGAAACTTACTTCGGATTGAACAATTCAGTGAGCTGAGCATGGTGGCTGTGCAGGTTGGCGCAATGCTTGCTCTCGAAAAGTTGACGTTTTGCAGGTGCAATAAATTGAATATGCTTCCCTTGGGCATAGTCATGCTCACTGGTCTCCGAGAACTGAATCTGTACGACATGAACAGGGAGTTCATCAATCAGCTCCAGAAGTACAGTGAAGATCGCAATTTGGTCGGCCACATCAGGGTCACCCATTCTTACACTCCAGGCCAGGATCAGTTGTGGGTGCGCCAGAATCTTTTTTGAAACTACAGCCTCATGCCTTTGGTGTCTCTCTTCAAATTTCGGCATCGGCTAATTGATCTGTGCAATCACACGAGCACAGAGTATGCGTGTCAGTGTCCTTTGTTGCTGTTTTGTAGTTTTACCACAGTTATGGGTCATGAGCTCTGATCTGAAACTCTGATTTGAGTCGGTGTCCATAGAGCGGCTTGCGCTCCTTGAAACCTTGGACCTCAAACAAACGAGAGTCACACGGTTTCCAGGGAGCATTCTTTGGCTGCACCATTTGCGTCATCCGCTTCTTTATAGATATGACGTGAAGAACGACATGACTTTTGGTGGTGCAAAGGGCGTACAGATGCTCAGTGGAAGAAGGGCCTTATCTAACATACGGAAGTTGTCACCCGTAATGGCTACAACTGAACTTACTAAGAAATTGGATGGGGTGATCCATCTGGGGAAGCTCGAACTCATACATTTGAAGAGCCAGGATGGGAGAAAAGTCTGCGAGTCTATCCTGAAAATGGAGCATCTCTCAACACTTGGTCTAAGGGAAAATTCAGGGGAGTATCTTGAATTGGATCATGTCCAAGACAAGCCCAGGTTTGAGTTTTTTCAACAACTCTACTTAAAAGGCCAGCTACAAAAGTTTCCCAGGTGGGTTTCTTTGCTGCAGAGTCTCGTCAAAGTTGGCCTAAAGTGGTCGGGATTAAACATCAACCAGCTTCAATCCCTTCAAGGTTTGCCCAATCTGATGGAGCTCTATATGTTTGACGCTTTTATGGGGGCAAACACTGGAATTCGAGGCGAATTCGCTCAAGAAACTGAAGATACTTTGGATTGAACAATTCAGGGGGCTGAGGGTTGCGGATATGCAGGTCAATGCAATGCCTGATCTCAAAAAGTTGACATTTCGCAAGTGCGAGAAATTGAATATGCTTCCCTTAGGCATAAACATGCTCATCCATCTCCAAGAACTGCTTCTGTACGACATGAACAGGGAGTTCACCTCTCGGCTCTGGAAGAACAGTGAAGATCGCAATTTGGTCAGCGACATCAGGGTCATCCATTCTTACACTCTAGGCTGGGATTGGTTATGGGTGCGCCAGAATGTTTCTTGAAACTACAGCCTCGTACCTTGTGGTGTCTCTTCAGAATTCCGACTTCGGCTAATTGATCTGTGCAATCACACGAGCACAGAGTCTGTGTGTCAGTGTCCTTTGTTTCTGCTTTTTAGTTTTTTCCATAGTTATGGGTCATGAGCTTCGATCTGAAACTCTGTGATTTCAGTTTCGTTTGGCTTTCTCTGCTGTCAATAAATTGGACTTCAAATGTCAATCTCGATTCTTCCCTGTTGAAGTTGCTTACTGGTTCATATATTAGTTTTCCTACATTATGAGACGATGAAAGTTCCCCACCAGAACACGGGGATCTTCAAGAAGTAATCTTTGGTCTTTAACCCAATAAGACCGTGTTCTAATTGGCATTCAAATTGCCATGTGGTTCATGGAATTGTCAAACAACTTGGTACTGAAGTTGGCTCTACAGAAAGCAACTCGTACACGCATCGAAGAGAATAATGTCTGGTTCATGAAGTTGGAACGCTTAAGCAGCCGGTGCCGTGGAGTTCGGCACCAGTGGTCTCTTTTTTTTCGTGAGCCATATGGAGTCCAAAAGAAAGTTCCATCGAAATGACTTTTGACGAAGTTAATGTGCTCCGCGAAAAATCTAGACACTCCCCCGCCCCTTGGAGCGGGTCCCACTACCGGGCCCCACGTACCCTGCCATCTCTCCTCTCGTACTATGAAAGGAATTTATTTTATGACACAATTTAACAAAATCTAGTGGCGCACATAAACTTTGCTTCTCCTCGCTGCGCTCTTAATTAAATTGCAATAACCGCATTAAGGGGGTGGGCGGGGATGGATCGCTTCATGGGTTTGTCGGTGCCGCACCCACGTCCACCTCGGGCTTGCTACATCGAAGAGTTCAAGGTCATTGACAACTAATGAGGTTTAGGCCTGCGATAAGAACGCGTTTCCGCTTTCTTTCAATTTTCGTTTTTATTTTTAACAAAAAAGAACATAAACCGTTTGGTAAAACATTTGTTTTAATAATTTCTCTACTTTTTTGTTCCAGGAATAGATTTGGAGTAGTAAACAAGAACAAAAAAAAAAAGTTGTTTTGTTGTTCCTAAAAACTTCTTAAATAAGCCAATTTTATTTTTTATTTTTTTATTTCTCTCTCTTGTCGCGGGCCACATCCAACCGTCTACACGGCGGCACGGAATGATGGGCAGTGATTGATGATCGACGATCCATGCAAGAATAAAAAACGAATAAATACGTAAAAAAAAATCGTTGCTACCAAACACATTTTTATTCTTTTTCTATTCCAAAAGTAGAAATTTTGTATAGTTACAAACGGGATTCTTTTATTCGTAAATCGTTTTTTGAATAGAAATAGAAAAAGAACAATTTTACGAAAAAAAAACTGCTCTCAAATAAGTCATACTACGCACCTCTTGCGACCTTGAGCTCGCCTAAGGGGAGCTCATCCCTCGCATGGTTGATTGCAAATGGACCGATTGTTGGCCTTCGCCATGCCAATTACCAAATGAGGGCCATGCCAATCACCAAACGAGGAAGGTGGGAGAGGAAAGAAAGAAGAAAAGAAAAGGAAATATAAAAAATAATTCTAATTTCAAATTTTGTAATGCTAAAGAGAGAAAGAGTGTGTGTGAGCATCGAGTTCCAACCCATTTAGATTCATTTATTTTAGGTTATTAATTTTTAAACCCAGTTACATAACTACTCAAACTAAAAAGAACTAAATTTATTTTTGCTTGGACTCTTCCAATCCGTCTACGTTATTCCTGGTGCAAATTGCAAGATGCAGGTTTCCAAAAGCTAGCTAGGAATCCGCTTCCCGTAAATCCTAAACTATGGATCGATACCAGCACATCAACCATCTAATACACCGGATTCCAATCCCATCCCACTGTGCATCTAATATTCAACATGGCTCTATAGGCCAACCTAGGCACGCATCTTACATTGACCCAGCATCGATTCGACCCAGCACACCCACCTCGACCCACTAGAGATTCCCATGCGCTCGAGCTCAACCTCGGCACACGCTAAAAACATCACGAAAATTCCTCCGTTTTAGATCTCCAGACCAGATTCGACAAACTACCGAGCAGATCAAGACCTATCCGATCCGAAGCCAAGAGATCGAGGCACGATGAATCCAACCACGGCTCCAATCGACCTCGATCAGCTGGCGCCGACATCGCGGTTCTAAGAGAGTCGGGACGCAAGGGCCGAAGCTCAAATCGGCATCGGCGAAATAGATAACCGCGTCCGCGAAAGAGGAATCGTGGGGGATTTCGGTACCTTTTTCCGGCCTCGTTGAAGCGGCCGACGCGAGCTCTGCAACTTTCCAAAACCCTAACGGAGCTAGTGAAGGAGGAGGAGAAGATATTTTCGAACGGTCTCGGAACGAAGACGGAACGTTATCGCGCTGTAAGTATAAGCTGAGGGAGGGATTTGCTTCTATTAGCAAATTAACCCCTTCTCCTTCGTGCGATAGCCTTGCATTTTAACTAGGGGTGTCGGTTTTTTCGGTTCGGTTTGATTTTTGGCTGGATTCTCGTTAAAAATTAATATTTTTTTTATTGGTTCGGTTTTTAACCGCAAACCGATAAAATCAAACCATTAAAAATTCGGTTTTATTTTCTCCGACTCCCGTCTCCTCTGGCTCCGAGTCCTCTCCTCTCGTGTCTTGTCTTGGTCGGCTTGGAGGTGCAACGGCGACGGCGACCGATTGAGGGAGAGAGCCCCTTTCTTCTGCAAGTCTCTCCTTCGTCCCTCTTCCTTCTGCGACGGCGACGGCGACGGCGACGGCAACTGAGAAGAATTTGTAGCGGCCACGTGCCCGAGCATGTCCTGCGCGCGCTCTGCTCTGGACTGAGGGGCTGCCAGTGGCTTTAGATCTGCGACGCCTCTTGCTTGCTCAGTGAGCTGGGCTAGTTCAAATCGGTAAGATTCTCCTTTGATCGCTCTGCGTTCATCTTCCTCTGCAAAGAACTCTTTTGCTCTTTTTTTCGGTGCTGTCGCTGGTCGCATGCAGAGGGTATCTGAGTTTTTTTCCTTTTTTCTTGCTTTGCTCCATTTGTTCTGTTCTTTGAGATGTTTTCTTGGTGGGTGTCGAGGCGAAGGTTTTGTTTTTCTGCTGCGATGCGAACTCTGATCTGTGCTGCTGCGTTGGTTCCGAGGAACACTCTGTCCGTCTACCATTTTTGCTGTTTTCTTTTTTGCGGATTTTTGTTTTTCTGCTTCGGCTCTTTTTTTTTTCCTGTACAGAAGGATTTTCTGTGGATTTAGGTGAGATCCTCATTGTTGTTTCGCTTCCATTGGTGTGACGAGTGTTAATTTTGTTGTTGTGTTGAGTGGTACACAATGAAGATGGATTCTTTATCTGTTCTTTGGGGGAAATATTGAAAATAGATTTAGCCAGATGTTCAATCTTCAGGTTGAGTTCTTGTTTCCAACAAAGGAGTTGGTTTCTGAGAAGAGCCGAAGAACACCACTAATTACAGTATTTCTTCAAAAAACGAAAAAAAAAAACCGAAAACCAAAAGCTGAAAACCAAAAGCCGAAAAACCGAACCGAAATTTCGGTTCAGTTCGTATTCGGTTCGGGACTCATTTGGTTCGGTTCGGAAGATTTTTCTAACGGTTCCGTTTTTCAAAAAAACCGAACCGAACCCAACCGTTACACCCCTAATTTTAACCACCGTACTTAGGGATGGAAGTGGGATTGGTTTCTTGCTGAATATATAACAAACACAAGTTACTTATTTGAAACCCGTGCATTGAAAATCTCCAATTAAAAAAATCTATGGAGTATCAAAATATAACATTGAAAGAATTCAAGATCAGCGGATCTTAAAAATTTAACATCTAACAATAATTAGGAGATAGATAAAATGGGGATATAAGTCAGTCTTCGAAAGATTCCTGCAAAAGACAAGAGTGTCTTACGGAGGCTACCAGTTCGTATACTAAAGGCTTCCTTTTCTCCTTCATGGTGTTAGCGAGCAAAAATGGCTAGCCTAGCTGTTGAAGCAACGCTGGGATTGGTGGAGATATTCTCCTCCTTAATCCTCAAAGAGATCAACCAGAAAAAAGATGTGAAGGATGATATTGATAGCATCACGAGCTTGTTGACAAGGATGCGAGCTTTCCTGAACAACAAAGGAGGAACTCGAGGTAACCAGTGTCGTGAGGAAGAGGTACGCCAGATTCGAGATTTTGCATTTGCTACTGAGGACGCTCTCGATGAGTTCATGTTCCACGTCTCGCACCATGTTCATACGCACAGGATCACGAAACTTGCACACGTGGTTGCTCATTCTGTTCCAGAAAAGTTCGCCTTTCATAAATTGTCCTCCGAGATCAAAAGAATTAGATGTCAAATCCAAGAATTTATAAAACATAAGCCACTGTTCGCTGGAAATACTAGCTCCGGAGAAGGCGGGAGCTCCGGTTTGTGGTCTGAAGATCATTTGTTCCACCAAGTAATTGAAGGAGATGATATCGTGGCTTTCGAAGAAAATGTGAAAAGCATTTGTGATCAGTTGCTATCCAGAGAACCCTTGCTTTCCACGATTTCCATAGTGGGTCCTGCTGGTTCGGGTAAAACTGTTCTTGCTACGCAGGCTTTTGAGTGCAAGAGAGTTCGGGAGCATTTCGAGTTCCGTGCTTGGGCACATGTCTCTCGTTCCTTAAAGCTCGATGAGGTTTTAAGGAGCATATCAATGCAATTTTTTCCGTGGATTGATAGGTCAGTTCTCACAAATGGAGTTGATGTTAGAGAATTTTTCAGTAATTATATGCAGCAGAAACAGTTTGTTGTTGTTCTGGACGATGTATGGAGAATGCAAGATTGGGAACAGATTGTAAAGGTAATTCAGAATGGTTCCAGTGGTAGTAGAATATTGGTCACTTCTCGCGACATCAATGTTGGTAAGTCTTGTGTCAAACGCAGCAAGTATTTCCACCAACTGAATCATTTACCATTCGACAAAGCGTTAAGCCTATTCTGGAAGAAGGCTTTCCGGAGCTGCAATGGGATTTGCCCCCCTGAGCTGCAGGATTGGTCCAAGAAAATAATTGAGAAGTGTGAATGTCTTCCCTTGGCAGTAATAGCAGCAGGCAACCTCCTATCAAGGAAGCGGCAAATTCCATATGAATGGAAGAAATTTCATGACAGCCTTGGAGACAATCTTCCTGTTATGCGGAGAATTCTATTGCCAAGTTACGAGGACCTCCCGAGTGATCTAAGAAGCTGCTTTTTGTACTTCAGCATTTTCCCAGAGGACTATTCTATTCAGCGGCAAATATTGATTCGCCTATGGATAGCTGAAGGATTTGTGAAGGAAGGGAGGAACACATCGCTGGAGGAAGTTGGAGAGAATTGTCTTAATAAGCTCATTCAGAGGAATCTGGTTCATGTGACAGCGAGGGATATCGATGGACGGGTGAGAAGTTGCCGTGTCCTAAATCTTGTTCATGACTTCATCATTGCCAAGGCTACGGAAGAGAACTTTGTTGTATCTGCATCTGAAAGAAGCTCATTGTCACAGGGAAGAATCCGGCGCCTCTCTGCTCAAACAGAAATTTGCACAAATGTTGAACTTAGTCATGTTCGGTCCGCTTTTATGTTTGAGAGAGGAAAGTTTTCAAACTTGCAGTTTTTCCGGTTGTTGAAGATTTTAGATATGCGAGGAGCTCCACTGGAGGATTTCCCCAAAACTATATTCAAACTGGTGCTTCTAAAGTACCTGAGTTTGCGAGAGACAAATATCAAGGCAGTTCCCAAGTCCATAAAAAAGCTTTCCCTCCTCGAAACCTTGGACCTCAAACAAACTAGAGTCACACAGCTTCCAGGGAGCACTTTTCAGCTGTGCCGTTTGCGTGATCTGCTTGTTTATGGATATGACGTGACTTTTGGTGGTGCAGAGGGCGTAGAGATGCTCAATGGAAGAGGGGCGTTATCTGACATACGAAAGTTGTCACTCATGAAGGCTACAACAGGGCTTATTCAGAAATTGGATGGAATGATCCATTTGAGGAAGCTTGGACTCGTAAATTTGAAGAGCAAGGATGGGAGAAAAGTCTGTGAATCCATCCAGAAAATGGAGCATCTCTCAACACTTGATGTAAGAGCGAAATCAGGAGACTATCTTGAATTGGATTATATCCAGGACAAGCCCAGGTTTGAGTTTCTTCAACACCTTTACTTAGAAGGGCAACTGCAGAATTTACCCAAGTGGGTTTCTTCACTGCACAGTCTCATCAAAGTCAGCCTAAAGTGGTCTGGATTAAACATCAACCCGCTTCAAGCTCTTCAGGATTTGCCTAATCTGATGGAGCTCCATATGGTCAACGCTTTTACAGGGCAAACACTGGAGTTTGAGATGAACACGTTCAAGAAACTGAAGATACTTTGGATTGAACAATTCAGTGAGCTGAGCATGGTGGTTGTGGAGGTTGGCGCAATGCCTGCTCTCGAAAAGTTGACGTTTTGCAAGTGCAATAAATTGAATATGCTTCCCTTGGGCATAGTCGTGCTCACTGGTCTCCGAGAACTGAATCTGTACGACATGAACAGGGAGTTCATCAATCAGCTCCAGAAGTACAGTGAAGATCGCAATTTGGTCGGCCACATCAGGGTCACCCATTCTTACACTCCAGGCCAGGATCAGTTGTGGGTGCGCCAGAATCTTTTTGAAACTACAGCCTCATGCCTTTGGTGTCTCTCTTCAAATTTCGGCATCGGCTAATTGATCTGTGCAATCACACGAGCACAGAGTATGCGTGTCAGTGTCCTTTGTTGCTGTTTTGTAGTTTTTACCACAGTTATGGGTCATGAGCTCTGATCTGAAACTCTGATTTGAGTCGGTGTCCATAGAGCGGCTTGCGCTCCTTGAAACCTTGGACCTCAAACAAACGAGAGTCACGCGGTTTCCAGGGAGCATTTTTTGGCTGCACCATTTGTGTCATCCACGTCTTTATAGATATGACGTGAAGAAGAACATGACTTTTTGTGGTGCAAAGGGCGTACAGATTCTCAGTGGAAGAGGGGCCTTATCTAACATACGGAAGTTGTCACTCGTAATGGCTACAACTGAGCTTACTAAGAAATTGGACGGGATGATCCATCTGGGGAAGCTCGAACTCATACATTTGAAGAGCCAGGATGGGAGAAAAGTCTGCGAGTCTATCCTGAAAATGGAGCATCTCTCAACACTTGGTCTAAGGGCAAATTCAGGGGAGTATCTTGGATTGGATCATGTCCAAGACAAGCCCAGGTTTGAGTTTCTTCAACAACTCTACTTAAAAGGCCAGCTACAAAAGTTTCCCAGGTGGGTTTCTTTGCTGCAGAGTCTCGTCAAAGTTGGCCCAAAGTGGGTTGGGATTAAACATCAACCAGCTTCAATTCCTTCAGGGTTTGCCCAATCTGATGGAGCTCTATATGTTTGACGCTTTTATGGGGCAAACACTGGAATTCGAGGCGAACACGCTCAAGAAACTGAAGATACTTTGGATTGAACAATTCAGGGGGCTGAGGGTCGTGGATGTGCAGGTCAATGCAATGCCTGCTCTCGAAAAGTTGACATTTTGCAAGTGCGAGAAATTGAATATGCTTCCCTTGGGCATAAACATGCTCGTCCATCTCCAAGAACTGCTTCTGTACGACATGAACAGGGAGTTCATCTCTCGGCTCTGGAGGAACGGTGAAGATCGCAATTTGGTCAGCGACATCAGGGTCATCCATTCTTACACTCTAGGCTGGGATTGGTTATGGGTGCGCCAGAATCTTTCTTGAAACTACAGCCTCGTGCCTTGTGGTGTCTCTCTTCAGAATTCCGACGTCGGCTAATTGATCTGTGCAATCACACGAGCACAGAGTCTGTGTGTCAGTCTCCTTTCTTCCTGCTTTTTAGTTTTTTCCATAGTTATGGATCATGAGCTTCAATCTGAAACTCTGTGATTTAAGTTTCGTTTGGCTTTCTCTGCTGTCAATAAATTGGACTTCAAATGTCAATCTCGATTCTTCCCTGTTGAAGTTGCTTACTGGTTCATATATTTGTTTTCCTACATTATGAGACGATGATAGATCCCCACCAGAACACGGGATCTTCAAGAAGTAATCTTTGGTCTTTAACCCAATAAGACCGTGTTCTAATTGGCATTCAAATTGCCATGTGGTTCATGGAATTGTCAAACAACTTGGTACTGAAGTTGGCTCTACAGAAAGCAACTCGTACACGCATCGAAGAGAATAATGTCTGATTCATGAAGTTGGAAGGTTTAACCAGCCGGTGCCGTGGAGTTCGGCACCAGTGGTCTGTCGTGCCATATCCAACCGTTGACACACATTTTTATTTGATTTTACGACAGAGATGTTTTGTCATCGGTGGTCGACATCAATTGTTTTTGTCACTGCCCCAACTTAGCAAGAACAAAGGCAATAACACAGCTACCCTTTTTTTCTTTTTCTTTTTTCCAAAAAGATGGTAACCTCAAACATAACCATATCCATATAAATTTCATAAAAAGTTATTGGGTTACAATATCAGAGTTTTCCACAATCCATAAAAGAAGATATATACACATCTCCAACAAATAACTAACTCAGGAGTTCATCATAGCCATACACAACTCATACCCAAAAATCCTCTCTCACATAGATGATGCTTTCGTCCTATATTCGGCTCCTAAAGAACTTGAAAAGCAAATAACGTGAATGGAATTAGAGCTCTGAGTAAAATATTTCTTCTAAGTAAATCGAGTATCCACTAAGTACATTTAAGACACAGAAAAAAAAGATAACTCATTTACATCAAATTTAGAATATAACAAACTTACAAGATCAAAATCAGTTATTTATTACTTCAACATAACTATACTCATAACAGATATATTCTTTTCATTACTAATATCAAAAGAAATAATGAATGGTTTAGTTCATTTATCAATCTCATCAAATCATAGGTTAATGATCTATTCCATTAATCAATTATGTGCTCAAGTATTTAACCATGATCACAAACAACACCTGTGAAAAGGAGACCAACATTCCTCTCTTGGCTGCATCTCCTCCTATATTGCTAATAGCTAGCCCACAAGTATATTCTAAAGCTAGTATGCATACCTTCAAACCCCTCAATGGGTTCATAGAGACACCGAGCATAATCCATCAACCTCAATCTCCAACTCTAACTCCCCTCCTCCCCCCCCCAAAAAAAAATCTTCAATAACCAACAACTAAAAGCATAGGTCTAATAACCAAATTACATAATTTTTCATGATTTCAATTTATATCAAAGTACCTCTCCTAAGATACATTCATAAATTATGAGCTTTTCATGATTCTTTCATAAAAAGTTTCACAAATCATTTACAAGTAATTAACTCAAAATGTAATCAACGGATACCTTTTCATTTCAATCAAACAAAATGGTAGTAAATGTTTGATCTAGATTTAATGCAATAAACATACCTTAATGTAACTCATAATATATCCAATCCATATCGCTTTTGAAATGTGAGTTTACAAGCTTAAAGAAAAGATAACATCATTTACTTTCAGAAAATCTAAAGCCAACCTACGACTAAACAATATTAAAAATCGAGTAATACTCTAGGGTAAAGGATGATACGGCTAAGCTACGCTTATCCGTTGATAAAACTATGCCAACATGCTCTTTTTCCATTACACATATTATCCATTGCATGTAACTCGTATTGAAACTTCAGAATTTTGTTTCAATCAAATTGTACTTCGAAGTTGATCTTCACCATGAATCCACAACTCTACAGCGCCCTTATTGACCATCTTCATATAAATCTAAAGCTCAATAACAACTCATCGACAATCTTCATATAAATTTAAAGCTCAATAATAACTCAATCGAGCCTCATAATTCAACTTCACATAATTTCAATTTTAAGATTTAAGTTAAAAAAAAAATACTCCAATTTAACGAATAATAAGCTTGAATACTTATACTGCGTACCGCGTTGCAATTCGCAGTTGATTTGGGTCATCGAGGTGTCCGAATTGGTTACGCGAGAAGAGTTTATCTTTTTTCTCTCTTCTCCTTCTCTTCCTTTTCACGAATGAGCTGGCCGCTTCTCGTTTGATCGCGGCTGCCGCTTCTCTTTCCTTTTACGTTCAATTGCACTGTCAATTTAGCAGAGAGAAGAAAAAGTGGGTTGGGCTTTTAAAAGAAATAGGCTGGCCGGGGCCCATATATTACAGTTTTCGATCCAACGGTTGACAATATCGCCATGCGAAGAAGCGCCAGGTGGGAACATGTCCAAATTGTTGACCAATAGTTGTACATATATGGAGTTTGGATGCATGGACGACTCTATATAATCCTTTCAAATTTAGATTTTAACGCAGTCGTTTCAAATCGCAACTTTGAGTGTGTGGATTTTTCTCGTGATATTAGTTTCAATGTTTGAAATTAGTATGCTTCATAACAAAAATATTATCGGAAGTTTGAATCTCTCTCTATTTCTTTCCTTTATAGAGTATTAAGACAAAAGTAACGGCAAGTCCTAAAGCTTTTATAGGCCGGACATTTAAATTCTAAAATTTTAAAATTTATGTGTCTGTGCACTTAAGCTTTAAAACCTTCATTTCATTCGTATAACTTAATTCCTGCAATTTCCATACATTTTAGTCATTTCGTTATCTTCGTCAATTTTTAAGAGCCCAAGAAATCTTACGTGGGCTTTATTTTCTATTTCTCCAATCCTGTGTTTCTTCTTTAGTGAAATTTTCTTTTACTATTCCAGCACGCCAAAATGAAAGTCGCCTTTTCGGAAGCCATATCGGAGATTTACAAAATATATATAAAAAAAAAAGGAAAAACAAAATCAGATATGAAAATCCGAAAAAAAAAAAATCGAAAAAGAAGAAAATAGAGGGAAGGTGGGCGAAGATTTTATGCCGCCCTCTTTGTCGGCTGTCGTGGGCGAGACCCCTTCCGCCGCCCGGTGGTGGCACCACGGTCGCCGTCACCGCTCTAACACTCGCACCAGAGTTTCGCCTTGTGATGGCGCCAAGCACACCCCGTCGTCTCAATGCCAAGTCATTGAAGCGAGGCACCCGCTTCAAGCGCGAAGATCAGGCGATGCCAAATGCAGGCGACGCACGATCTAAGCAAACGCCAACGCAAGGCAAATCCCATTGAACACGATCGCAAATACGGGACAAAGGATCAGGAGTCGAGTTCCAAGGGGCACGCGAACGAGAAACGCGCGTTTCGTCGTGCCCATCAAATGGTCGACTTGGAGAACTTCCCAACGTTTCTTGATATTCAAAACCACCAATACCTAGACTGACTATCCACGGTTGGTGGACTAGTTGTGATAGCCTGAATTTTAAATTCCGTTTTCAATTGAATAAATCGAGCCTTTCATCAACGCGCCTATAGTGCTATTCTCTGAGCTGATCACTTATGAGATAACTAGACTATTTGGAGAAATCATTAAGGGATTTTAACGCAAAAGACTTGAGAATTCGACTAGAAATTGACTGCTCGAATGTGCTAATTTGCAAGGGTAATTACAGCACAATTAAAAATCGATTAGAGATCAGAGATAGGTCGATTTGACTGAGGTGTGTGATTAAGTGTGGGTGGTTCTACCTGATTGCAAAATTCTCGTCAATCGGCACTAAACTGATTTTATGTCGTTTTTGGTATCCTGTGTCTGTAATTGAAACCTCGAGATTTTCACGACAACCGAGAGTTGCCAATGTGTCGAAAATGTACATTGTGACTCGAGATAAAACGATCACGGGTCAATTGCACTAAAAATTCCTAAAAATTACCCAAAAGAGGTTAGGTCATGCTAAAATCGCGTCAGATTGAAATTAACCGCGAATTTGAACCCGATTTCAAAAATTGAAAGTTCTGTCATGTCATGATTTATTTTAGGAACGTCTACTTATCATTCGAAGAATTTTCAGAAATTCCGGGATTTTTATGGAAAATCGATTCGGACGTTTCGGAAAACGAACGAAAATTTGGATCGGCCGAATTGAAGGGATTTTCGACTTGCAAACCGAGCTACTTGGCGAAAGGGAATTGTAGAAATTTTGTGGGCTTTTTCTTCATCAAATTTGGACATCAAATTGAAGAATTTGGGTGGAAATTGAAGCTTTATTGAAGAAATTCGGAGCTAGAAAAAGGCAGCAATTTTGGGCTTCAAAATTTGGATTATTTGGTGGATTTTATGCAAGAAAGTATTGGAGACACTTTGGACAAGTTTGAGGGCTTTAAGGGGACCAAGCATTTAATTTTGGGTAATCTTTGTTGACATTTCCTCTCTCTCTCTCGTTCAAGCTTCCATCGCACGCCTTGACCGCCGCCCTTCCCCTTCGCTGCTTCCCCATTTAGTTTCCATCTTCTTGCTTTTACTCTCCTGCACCTTTCCTTCGAAGACCAACGTCCCTGCTTCCTTTCATTTTTCTTCTTTCAGCATCCATGCAGCTCACGTTCGACCAACAAGCTTTGTCCCCCACCCCGTAAGTCAACCTTCATCCGTGACTCTCCCGTGTTGACCGAAGTTCCACGCGGCCATCTCCCGAAGCCAACCGTCCAGCAGCGTCTACCGAGTGAAGTCCCACGTTCGGTCAGCTTCAGCCCTCAACGAGGCCGTTCGTTGACCCAGCAGCAGCTTCGCGTGTCCACGCGTCTCCACCGAGTTCTCACTTCATCGAAACAACCACTCGTAATCGAGCCCAGCATCAACTGCACAAAGTCGACAGCGATTTCTTCCAGTCCGAGCAAAAAAGTGGGCTTCCTCGGGCCAATTTTCGGGCCCAATCCGTGCCCCGTTAGTGTCGCCGTTTTGGGATTTGTCAATCCTTGTCACATCCCCGTCGTTTTGATTTGAGCAGATCGCAAATCAAGTGAGTTATCTCACTAAATCTCGATTAGTAGGTTAATTATGCTTAGAGAGTAATTAGATTAAGTTAATTAAGGTTTAGGTGATTAGTTAGATTAGATTAGTTATTTAAATATCCAATTTTGCATGTTAGGTTGTTATATTGGATTAATTAAGGCCTAGATAGGTTGTATTAATTATCTAGATTGGTTCGGAAATTTTTGGGGCCCGTCTCGGTATTTATTTATGCAATTTCGGCCTAGGTTAGCAATTTTGGCATTTAAATTGATTTATTTAATTAATTTTGATAATTATTTAATTATTAAATATTTTTCGAAAATTAGATCGGGATAGCCGGTAACTGGAATTTTGTGCTGATTGCAATGGTGTGGTTTATTTATGCAATTGGATATTAATTTGTGCAAATTAAGTGCTGATGTGATTTTTGGTAATTTATTCCAAAATTTGGGAAATTTCAATATTTATTCAGAAATTCGGGTGTCGGGTTTTAACACCAAAAATGATTTTATATACTATATAAAACAGTTGGATTTTAAATTGGAGGATATCAATTTTTCGGGTCCAATCGATTTGTACCCACATACGACTATTTTCGTCGGGTGTTTTTAATATGAAGAAAATAGGCCATGATCACTATTTTAATGGAAACATTTGAGTGTAATGCACGGTGTCGAGCCGAGATTGATTGGTCGTGTGTTGGTTAATGAGAACCTGTCTCGAGCTTTTAAGCCGGACGTTACCCTATATGGGATATCCATTCTTTGGATCGCGGGTTGTAGTAGATTCTGGACCTACACCCCTTCGGGGAAGCCGTCTAATTGAGAGACGTCGTCGTGCTCAATGGGGTGAGATGAAACCTGACTACACCAGAAGACACCAAACTTTGGAGTAGGTGGTAACCTTGAGGGGTGAAATTAACAATTGGAACGCATGTGTGATTGAGTTAGATGTCCCTGATTATGAGAAAAAACTGTGTGGCATGGTATGAGACATATCATAACGGTTTGACCTTATAATCGGGACCCTCGTGATTAATTGAGTTGATAAAACGTTTCAATTGCTGTATGCATTAATTATATGCAATTGGATTGAGTTAGATGTCCCTGATTATGAGAAAAAACTGTGTGGCATGGTATGAGACATATCATAACGGTTTGACCTTATAATCGGGACCCTCGTGATTAATTGAGTTGATAAAACGTTTCAATTGTTGTATGCATTAATTATATGCAATTGGGATATGAACTGTGTTGACGTGCAAGAAGGAACTGAGGGGAGGTAAGTCCCCTTGTTCTCATTGAGTGATTGTGTGGCTAGGCCACCCTTGGCGTATTTCCTTCCTAATAGGGGTTTAGTGGGTGGATTTGCTGAGACATTGTCTCACTGGTTATTGTATAACCATTTTCAAGTCCTTAGATGATGGTTGTGGAGGACCGAAGCCCTGGAGTCTATGGAGGTGGAGTATGAAGGATTGGCGTCGTGTCCTACTAGTATCTGCAGGATAACTTCTTTTGAGAGTCGATCATTTTGTAGGATTTGACCTAGACTCTTTTTGTACATGAATCCAGTTGTTTATAAAAGTGTGCTTTGTGAAATGTTGCCCTGCTTTCCTATCCCATGTTGTTTGTTGTTAGGGATTATTGTTTCGCTTCCGCATGTGCAATTAAAAATGAAAGGATCGGCGACTAGTCCTGGGAAGTCGCATCTGTATCGACCGCAGTGGGATGTGCGTGCGCTCGAGGGTCAGGGCGTGACATTCCCGTTAAGTGGTATCAAAGTGAAGTTGTGCGATGAGTCATGGGATAGTTAGTAGGAAAAAACCACTTTTAATTTGCTGATGCATGTGAGTGATAGCTCATTTAAATTCTAATCTGTTGTTGGAATTGGAAAGCATGTATCTATAAAGAATCTGCATCATGAGTGAGCAAGACCAGAGAACACCTAGAAAGAGATCAATAGGACTCGTTACTCGGGCTAGGACGCCGACCATAGTCAGTGCTCGGGTTGCTTGAGGTAGAGTGCAGGCTGAGGCCAGCGCAAGTGGAGTGGCACCGCAGCAGGTTCCATCGGTTGGTGTCGGGGTAGCAGCCCCTGGTGATCCTAGGTTCAAGGGGATCATGCATGCGCTTCAGACTATTGGAGATCTGATGGGGGGTAACAAGCCTAGAATCAAGCCGCAGCTGCTGCCGCACCTGTTGAAGTTCCACCGGGGAATGTGGTTGCCGAGAGACCAATTCATAAGCTCGTTGAGCGGTTCCGAAGTTGCAACCGCCGAAGTTCACAAGAATAGGAGATCCGAGGCCGCAACCCTTTGGATCCAAGAATTGGAGAAAGCTTTTGCACTTGTTGAGGTGCACCGAAGAGAAGAATGTCACCCTTGCAAGTATATCAACTACGGGGGATTGCAAGTACTTGGTGCGAGCCACTAGAGAAGAGGTATTCCCGGAAGGTGTGGAACACCTTTGTTAGAGCATTCAATGGCAAGTACTTTTCCAGCCGTGCTAAGCAACTAAAGATGGCGGAATTTCTACGCCTTCATCAAGGTCCAATGATTGTGGACAAAGACGAGGCGAAGTTCGCCGAGTTATTGTAATACACTCAGAGATTGATTGAGGATCCCAAGGAGAAGGTGATGAGGTTTATGGATGGCCTTCGACCGGAGCTGAAAATTCCACTAGTGCCGTTTGATATAAAGAACTATAATGAACTGTACGGTCGAGCCCAACTGATAGAGAAGAATCTGAACGAACGAACCGCCACATCTGGATCGCGGTTTAGTTCTAATAGAGATAACAATTGGTTTTGAAAGAGACCGATGACAAGAGGAAGATATCCTGTTCCACTCAACAGGAAGGGTGGAATAGGAAAGTCGCCGAACCAATTCAAAGTGTGTCGTTCCTGTGGAGGACAGCATGGAATAGCCCTGTGTCCAGCTAGGATGGGTGCTTGCTTTGTATGTGGCCAACATAGGCACACAACCAGGAACTGTCACAGAAGACAAGCGAGATTACAATTACCGCCGCCGCCACCGATGGGTCGATTCGAGGAATCACGCCACCGAATGCACCGCAGGCGGTTTGAACCGACCTCCCGGCTCAAGGAAGGACGTATGCTATCACAAGAGGACAGGCGGAGGATGCGCCTAATGTGATCACAGGTACGGTCTCGTTGAACGACCACGTTGCTTATGCTTTATTTGACCTTAGTGCAACTCATTCATTTATAGCTGAGCAGTATGTTAAGTTGGTAGGATTGATTCTTGAGTTGTTGAAGTCAGTGGTCAGTATATCGACACCATTAAAGGACAAGGTGTTAGTTACAATGGGTTGTCCTGGTTGCACGTTAGCGATTGGTGAGCGAGAGGGGAAGATAGACTTGATAGTCCTAGCCATGTATGATTTTGACCTGATAATTGGCATGGACTGGCTCACCAAGCAACAAACTAAGCTGGATTGTTATCGCAAAGCGATTCGGTTTAACCCGATAGAGGGTGAGTTCTTTGAGTTTATTGGGAGTCGAGGAGGACCCTCGATTACTTTAATCTCGTCGCTCGAGACAACCCGTTTGTTAGACGAGGGTTGCCAAGGTTACCTGGCAACTGTTGTGGATACGATAGTTGAGGAGCTGAAGATAGAAGATATTGTAGTGGTTTAAGAATTTTCAGATGTGTTCCCGAAAGAATTGCCAGGTTTGCCGCCAGAAAGAGAAATTGAATTCGTGATTGAGTTAGCCCCCGGGATAAAGCCAATTTCTAAGGCTTCTTACCGGATGGCGTTGTCAGAATTGAAAGCACTGAAGGTGCAGATGCAAAAAATGTTGGATAAGGGATTCATACGTCCCAGTGCATCACCTTGGGGAGTACCAGTTTTGTTTGTGAAGAAGAAAGATGGTTCGTTGCGCTTGTGCATCGACTATCGACAACTCAATCAGGTGACGATCAAGAACAAGTATCAATTGCTGATGATCGATGACTTGTTTGATCAGTTGCAAGGAGCGTCGATATTTTTTAAAATCGAATTGAGGACAAGATATCATCAGCTGAGGATTAGGAAGGAAGACATACCGAAGTCATTATGAATTCACGGTCATGCTGTTTGGATTGACGAACGCTCTAGCCTTTTATGGATATGATGAACCGAGTATTTAAGGAATACCTGGATCAATTCGTGATCGTGTTCATCGATGATATCCTGGTGTACTCTAGAAGTCCAGAGGAGCATGAAGGGCATTTGAGATTGGTATTGCAAACTCTAAAGACTCATGAGCTGTACGCTAAGTTCAGCAAGTGCGAGTTTTGATTGACTCGTGTTGCTTTTCTAGGTCATGTGATTTCAGGAGAAGGAATCTCTGTGGACCCTGCCAAGATTGAAGCAGTGATCAATTGGCCAAGACTGACGATAGTAGCGAGAGATCAGAAGTTTTCTAGGTTTAGTAGGGTATTACAGACGGTTCGTAGAAGGGTTTTCAACTTTGGCGTCGCCTTTGACTCGATTGTTAAAGAAGGAAGAAAAGTTTGTATGGACAGATAAGTGCGAGTGTAGTTTCCAAGAGCTTAAGCAGAAGTTGACTACCGCACATGTATTAACCATACCATATGATCCTAGAGGATACTAGATCTATAGTGATGCGTCGTTTAGAGGGCTGGGTTGCGTGTTGATGCAACATGGCAGAATTGTTGCATACGCGTCCCATCAATTGATACTTCATGAGCTGAACTACCCAACGCATGACTTGGAACTCGCCACGATTATTTTCACTTTAATGATTTGGAGACTTTATTTTTTCGGAGAAAGATTCTAGATATTCACTGACCATCAAAGTCTCAAGTATCTATTCTCTTAGAATGAGTTTAATATGAGACATCGTCGCTGGATGGAACTCATGAAGGATTATGATTGTGATATTCCGTATCATTCTGGAAAGGTGAACAAGGTCACAAATGCACTGAGTAAGAAGTCTTTGGTAGCGCAGATGGTACTCAAGGAATGGACTTTACTTGAGAAGACTCGAGATTCGGTTTTTAAGTTTGAGGTAGGCCACCTTTTGAATCTTATGGCCACCCTCAGAATTGAGTCGGATGTTCAGATCAGAATCAAGGCACTTCAGCCAACCGATTCAGATGTTCAGAAAATTCTGCAAGAGAATATCGAGAACAGGAAGACTAATTTTCAGATTTCTGATGATGGAACACTAAGGTTCCGAGGACGATTGTGTGTACCTAATGATGTAGCACTTAAGGAAGAGATTTTGTCAGAAGCTCATCGTAGCAGTTACAGCATTCATTACGGTAGTACGAAGATGTATCAGAATCTGCGTCAACACTATTGTTAGTCTGGTATGAAGGCGGACATCGCCAAGCATGTCGCCAAGTGTTTGACGTGTCAGCAGGTAAAAGCACAGCATTGTAAGCCGAGAGGATTTCTGCAACCTCTCGAGATTCCCGAGTGGAAATGAGAACACATCACGATGGATTTTATTACAGGTAGAGTCAGAGAGGTAATGATTCTATTTGGGTTGTGGTCTACAGACTGACGAAGTCGGCTCACTTAATTGCGGTACGAAAGTACCTTGACTTGGACAGGTACGCAGAATTGTATGTGCGTCAAATAGTTCGTCTACATGGAGTGCCGGTGACGATTACATCAGACCGAGACTCGAGGTTCACAACTACCTTTTGGAAAAGTTTGCGAGTGCTTTGGGAACGAAGCCGTAGTACAATATGACCTATCATCCTCAGACGGATGGCCAGTCGGAAAGGACTATTCAAACTCTCGAAGACATGCTGCGAGCTTGCGTGTTGGATTTCAAGGGAAGCTGGGAGGAACGGCTTCACCTTGTCAAGTTCGCCTACAACAACAGCTACCAGCAGAGCATTCAGATGGCTCATTTTGAAGCGTTGTATGGCAGAGCGTGCATAACGTCGGTGTGTTGGGATGAAGTCAAGGAAAGAAAGATCACGGGCCCAGAGTTAGTCCAACAGTCAGTGGATGCAGTTGCCATCATCGGGGATAGATTGAAGACCACTCGGGACCGTTAGAAAAGCTACGTCAATAAGCATCGAAGGCCATTGGAATTCTAAATTGGTGATCACGTCTTTCCGAAGGTGTCACCAATGAGGGGTACTTCGCGCTTTAGCAAGAAAGGAAGGCTGAGTTCGAGGACGTATGTCCATTTGAGATTCTTGAAAGAATCGGGATCCTAGCATATCGTCTTGCATTACCGCCAAGACCGGCACAAGTGCATGACGTCTTTCACGTGTTGATATTGAGGAAGTATGAGCCTGACCCGACCCACGTGCTAAATTTCGAGGAATTGGATGTGAATGACAGAGTGTCGTACGTTGAAAGCCCGGTTTAGATTGTGAATCGCAAGGAGCAAGTTTTGCGCACCAAGACCATTCTATTGGTCAAAGTAGTTTGGCAACACCACGACATTAAAGGAGCAACTTGGGAAAATGAAGATTCGATGAGACGATTTGTACCCCCACCTTTTTGTTTAAAAATTGTAATAGGTTTAAATTTCAAGGATGAAATTTTTATAAGAGGAAAAGAGTTGTGACAATTTGAATTTTCAATTTTGTTTTCAATTGAATAAATCGGGCCTTTCATCAATGCACCTATAGTGCTATTCTCCGAGCCGATCACTCATGAGATAACTAGACTATCTGGGGAAGTCATTAAGGGATTTTAACGCAAAATACTTGAGAATTCGACTAGGAATCGACTACTCGACCATGCTAATTTGCTACTCGACCATGCTAATTTGCAATGGTCATTACGACACAATTAAAAATCGATCAGAGATCGGAGATAGGTCGATTTGACTGAAGTGTGTGATTAAGTGTGGGTGTTCTACCTAATTGCAAAATTCTCATCGATCGGCACTAAACCGATTTTTCTGTCGTTTTGGGTACCTCGTGTCCATAATTAAAATCTTGATATTTTCACAACAATTGAGAGTCCAATGTGTCGAAAATATAAATTGTAACTCGAGATTAATCAATTAAGGGTCAATTGCACTAAAAATTCCTAAAAACTACCCGGTATGTTAGGTCACACTAAAATTGCGTCAGATTGAAATTAACTGCGAATTTGAACCCGATTTTAGAAATTGAAAGTTCTGTCATATCACAATTTATTTTAACAACGTCTACTCATCATTCGAAGAATTTTCAGAGATTTTAGGATTTTTACGGAAAATCGATTCGAATGTTTCAGAAAACGAATGGAAATTTGGATCGGCCGAATTGAAGGGATTTTTGAATTGCAAACCGAGCTACTTGGCGAAAGGGAATTATATAAATTTTGTGAGCTTTTTCTTCATCAAATTTGGACATCAAATTGAAGAATTTAGGTGGAAATTGAAGCTTTATTGAGGAAATTTGGAGCTAGAAGAGTGCAACAATTTTGGACTTCAAAATTTTGGATTATTTGGTGGATTTTATGCAAGAAAGTATTGGAGACACTTAGGATAAGTTTGAGGGCTTTAAGGGGACCAAGCATTTAATTTTTGGGTAATCTTTGTTGACATTTCCCTCTCTCTCTCTCGTTCAAGCTTCCATCGCACGCCTTGACCGCCGCCCTTCCCCTTCGTTGCTTCCCCATTTAGTTTTCATCTTCTTGCTTTTGCTCTCCTGCACCTTTCCTTTGAAGACCAGTGTCCCTGCTTCCTTTCATTTTTATTCTTTCAGCATCCCTGCAACTCACGTTCAACCACCCAGCTTTGTCCCCCACCTCGTGAGTCAACCTTCATCCGTGACTCTCCCGTGTTGACCGAAGCTCCGCGCGGCCATCTCCTCGAAGCCAACCATCCAACGGCATCCACCGAGTGAAGTCCCATGTTCGGTCAGCTTTAGCCCTCAACGAGGCTGTTCGTTGACCCAGCAGCAGCTTCTCGCGTCCACACGTCTCCACTAAGTTCTCACTTCATCAAAACAGCCACTTGTAATTGAGCCAAGCATCAACCGCACAAAGTCAGCGGCGATTGCTTCCAGTCCGAGTAGAAACGTGGGCTTCCTCGGGCTAATTTTTGGGTCCAATCCGTGCCCCATTAGCATTGCCGTTTTGGGATTTGTCGATCCTCGTCGCGTCCCCGTCATTTTGATCCGAGCAGATCGCAAATCAAGTGAGTTATCTCACTAAATCTCGATTAGTAGGTTAATTATGCTTAGAGGGTAATTAGATTAAGTTAATTAAGTTTTAGGTGATTAGTTAGATTATATTAGTTATTTAAATATTCAATTTTGCATGTTAGGTTGTTATATTGGATTAATTAAGGCATAGATAGGTTGTATTAATTATCTAGATTGGTTCGGAAATTTTCCAGGCCCATCTTGGTATTTATTTATGCAATTCCGCCTAGGTTAGCAATTTTGGCATTTAAATTGATTTATTTAATTAATTTTTATAATTATTTAATTATTAAATATATTCCGGAAATTAGACCGGAATAGTCGGTTGACCGGAATTTTGTGTTGATTGAAATGGTGTGGTTGATTTATGCAATTGGATGTTAATTTATGCAAATTGAGTGCTTATGTGATTTTTGGTAATTTATTCCAAAATTTGGGAAATTTCAATATTTATTCAGAAATTCCGGGTGTTGGGTTTTAGCACCGAAAATAGTTTTATATACTATATAAAACAGAGGGATTTTAAATTGGAGGATATCAATTTCTTGGGTATGATCTAACCGTATACCCACAAACGACTATTTTAACTAGATGTTTTTAATATGAAGAAAATATGCCATGACCACTATTTTAATGGAAACATCTGAGTGCAATACACGGTGTCCTGGGCCAAGATTGATTGGTCATGTGTTGGTTAATGAGAACCCGTCTCGAGCTTTGAAGCCGAACGTTACCCTATATGGGATATCCATTCTTTGGATCGCGGGTCGCAGTAGATTCTGGACCTACGCCCCTTCAGGGAAGCCGTCTAATTGAAAGACGTCGCCGTGCTCAATGGGGGTGAGATGAAGCCTGGCTACGCTAGAAGGCACTGAACTTTGGAATAAGTGGTAACCTTGAGGAGTGAAATTAATAATTGGAACGCATTGGTGATTGAGTTAGATGTCCCTGATTATGAGACAAAACTATGTGGCATGGTATGGGACATGTCATAACGGTTTGGCCTTATAATCGGGACCTTTGTGATTAATTGAGTTGATAAGATGTTTCAATTGGTGTATGCATTAATTATATGCAATTGGGATATATGAATGGTGTTGATATGTAGGAAGGAACTGAGGCAAGGTAAGTCCCCTGTTCTCACTGAGTGATTGTGTGGCTAGGCCACCCTTAGCGTATTTCCTTCCTAATAGGGATTTAGTGGGTGGACTTGCTGAGACATTGTCTCACTGGTTGTTGTATAACCATTTTTAGGTCCTTAGATGATGGTTGTGGAGGACCGAAGCCCTGGAGTCTGTGGAGGTGGAGTCTGAAGGATCGGCGTTTGTGTCCTACTAGTATGCTGTAGGATAGCTTCTTTTGAGAGTCAATCATTTTGTAGGCTTTGACCTAGACTCTTTTTGTACATGAGCCCATTTGTTTATAAAATTGTGCTTTGTGAAATGTTGCTCTACTTTCCTATCCCATGTTATTTGTTGTCAGGGGTTATTGTTTCACTTCTGCATGTGCAATTAAAAATGAAAGGGTCGGCGACTAGTCCTGAGAAGTCGCATTTATATCCACCGCAATGGGATGTGCGCACGCTCGAGGGTCAGGGCGTGACATTAGTCATGTCTAACTGGCATCGACCGTGCAGCCAGTGAGAGAAATGAACCAAACCCAGAGTTGTTTTGACCAACCTTGAAGCTGCCGCTCCCCATAGGAGCTAACTTTGTTGTTCTGTACCTCCTTCTGAAGTTACACGCCCAGGTTTGGCGGCATGTAGACCAAGCTGGATATCGAGGGAACTGATTCCAACCCCTTTTCTCCTTGCCTCAGAGTGAAAGTTTGAAGTGCTTGAGTGGCAATCAACCTGTCAGAGAAATACAGTTCTACATCCAGATACTCGAATCTTACATCCAGCTTCTTATTTGGATTGGAGAAATTCACAAGAAGGATCAAGTCGCTGTTGAAATTGTCTGGTGAATCAAAGTAGATGCTGTTGAGATTGGCTGCAGATATGTCAAAAAATGGATACCTTGGTTTGATTGCCACGAAAATTATTAGTCCTGCAAGGTCGAGTTTGCTGAAAGCATTAATTTTGCGACATGGATCGGTGAGATTGGAGTAGGTTGTTTTTTGGAGGGAGTTGGGCCCTGTCTAATAGGAGGAGGAGGAGGAAGCGGAGACGGCGATGGTGGTGGGAGATTGAGCATTTTCATTTGCTAGAATGCTGTCACTGGTATCAAGAAAACGAAATTAAGGGCAAGGGATGAAGATTGGTGCTGTTGGTCTCTAAATAAGGAGGCTTTTTGATTGAGCTTAATGTGACTACCTTGTTCTTGAAATATGCAAACGGGGCACTCTAAGGCGGAAAAAAAATAGGATTCACAAGTTGAGGTTTGAATTAGCTTTTAAGATCTGCTGTATTTGCAGCACTTTTTGAGCAGTTATAATAGATAAATTTCCAGAAGTTTTTTTGGTTTCTCTTGTAGTTCTGATGCACGGCGTATGCTATCATATTGTCATTAAAACCAATATGTGAAATGGCATTGTTTCTAGTGTTCTTGTTCGTTGGAATTATTTCCGTGACGAAATATTTTTCACCACAAGTTGTTCTTCGACTTTTATTTAAGGGATAAGTGCTGCGAAGTCCTAAAACTTGTCACGAAAATGCAATTGAGTCCTAAAAATTATAAAAAGTGCAATTAAGTCCTAAAATTTATCAAAATGTTTCAATCGAGTCCTAAAATCGACGTCGTTAGCCTTTTCCGTTAAAAATGCTGACGTGGCATTTTAAATAATTTTTTATTTTCCATGTGGATTTTTAATTATTTTTTATTCTTTTTTTTTAAATTAGATTTAATAACTAAAAAATTAGATTTATTCATTTTATCTTATTTTCACCCAAAACTAAAAAAGAAAAAGAAAAAAATTAATTGCAAAAAAAGAAAATTCTCCTCTCCCCGTTGCCGCCCATCGCCGGAGGGGCCGGGTGACGTCGCCGCCCCGGGCGGGGTGGTCGGCCCTCGCTCGGCCGGGCGAGGCCTCGCCGGCCGCCCGTGAGGGCCGGCGACGACTCGCCCAGGGTGGGTGACGACCGTCGGTCCCCGCGAGGGCCGGCGGGCCCAGATCCGGGGGCACCTCGCTCGAGCTTGGCAAGGGTGCCCGATCTAGGCCCGACGGTCGTCACGGGGCCGGCCGTTGCCCGCCCTAGGCGAGTCTTCGCCGACCCTCACGGGGGCCGACGAGGCCTCGCCTAGGGCGGGCGATGGCCGTCAGCCCTCGCCTGGGGCCGGCGAGGCCCGCCGAGATCTAGCAAGCGTTGCCGGCCTCGAGCGAGGGCTGACGAGGCCTCGCCTAGGGCGGGTGACGGTCGCCGACACTCGCTTGTGGCTGGTGAGGCCTTGCCCGGCGATTGGCGGGCGGCGCAAATGGGGGAGATGAGCCGCCGATTTTTGTTTTTTAAACAATTTTTAAAAATATTTTTTTCTTTTTAATTTTTGGTGAAAATAAGATAAAATGAATAAATCTAAATTTTTAGTTTTTAAATCTATTTTTTTAAATGAATAAAAAATAATTAAAAAATTCACGCGGAAAATAAAAAATTGTTTAAAATGCCACATTAGCATTTTTAATGGAAAATGCTAACGGCGTTGATTTTAGGACTCAATTGAAACATTTTGACAAGTTTTAGGACTTAATTACACTTTTTGCAAGTTTTAAGACTCAATTACATTTTCGTGACAAGTTTTAGGACTTCTGCAGCACTTATCCCCTTATTTAAAGAAATCAAGCTTATGCACCAATTACGGGAAGAAAATTTCATAGGCCAAGTGAATCATCTATGTTAAACGGAGCTAGACTATACAAATGAAAGCACGCTAGAATTTAATTGACGACAAGACCTGAAAAGCACAAACTCGATGTTATGTAAACAAATTATGCCGGAATTTAATTGATCACGCAACACTCAGAATAAGATACACGTTAGAATTTAATCAACAATGCAAATATGAAAAACTATGACTAAAGAAATAAATGTAGCGAGAGAAGATAAAAGAACTGGAAAGATAGTAAATTTGTTTAATTTATGGAGGGGCTTCTTTGGTAGATGATGGTAGTATGTATAATGATCTATTGCTAACTGCTTTCTGGCAATTTCTCCTACGTTTCTCAGCTCCGAAAATCCAATGCCCATGAACTTCTGATTCTGTTCCTGAGCGAATGAACACGTTTCTCAGGCCGACTTTGATGAGCAGGCATTGTTACCCAACGAAAATGGTGGTTGTGCAGGTCGGTGCAATGGTGGTTGAGCATGGTGGTTGTGCATAGACATGCTCACTCGTCTCCAAGAACTGCTTCTGTAGGACATGAATGGGCAATTCATCGATCGGCTCCTCAAGAACAGTGAGGATCGCAATTTGGTCAGCCATGTCAGGGTCATTCGTTTTTACATTCTAGGCCAGGGTGAGTTATGGTTCCCCCAGAATCTTTCTTGAAACAACGGCCTCATGCCTTGTGATGTCTCCCTTCGAATTTCAGCACTGGCTAATTGATCTGTGCAATCACGCGAGCACGGAGCTTGGGTGTGGTGTCGTTTCTTGCTGCTTTTTACCTCAGTTACGTGTCGTACAAAGAGAGCGAGCTCACCGGATCTTACCGTGCGCGCGCGCCTCATCGCTGTCGGTTCGACATTTACAGACACCGCGCATCGCGTGCCGCGCGAGGCTGCCCCCGATCTGGTCGCGGTCAACGCCTTTTGAGGGGTCGGTCTAAATTCACGTGATCTCTTTCTTTTCTTCTCTATCTCTCTGTTTCTTTTTTCAAATTCCTTGAGAAAAATAATAAAATTATTATCATTATTATTTTAATTTATCAGATCTGTTTGACGCGACAATGACCATGTTTCGGGCACGTTACATGGTATTCATTTGAGGTTGGATTTCTTTTATTTTTATTTTTAGGGGTGAGGGGTGGGATTTCTAAATTCGTTGAATTTGAATCTCGAATCGATCAAAAAGATTGTGCACCCAATAATTTCCGTGCCTACAGTGCATGAATTCTGGTCCGGACACTGATATTTCGGGCAAATCGCTCGCGCACGTTCAAATTCATCTCCCATTCACACGCGCCCGCGCGCACACTCTCTCTTTCTTCTTTGCATGACTTTAATTGGGATTAAAGGGGACTTAATTGATCTGATGTGACTAATCAAATGTTTCAAGAAATCCAAGAAATTTGATGTTTTATTTGTGAGAGAAGAATCTATATTCTGATGAATAGATCATAAATGAATGAATAAGTGACGATTATAAATGTGTGACATGAGATTAACCAATGAAATGGATCATTGGCATGTGAATTAATGAAATTAATCAATGGATTTGACCATTGATATTTGTTTTGATATTATTATGAAAAGAATATTTCTACTGAAGCATATGTAACTTATTCTCTTTTAAGTTTATTATATGATAGATTTGAGTTAATAGAGTTGTTGTTTGGTTCATAAATATGCATAGTGGGTGCTCGATCCACTTAGAAGAGATGCATTGCTCACTACTCACTAAGTTGTGGTTGCTCATTCCTCCATCTTCCAATTTTTTCAGGTTCTTCAGCTAGCGATGAGTAGTACGAGAGTGTCGCGACCAAATTTTTCGGAGGGTGAACCACTTAGGGTTTGGCTAATGGATTGCAAAGCCTAGACTTAACTCGGGCTCTCCCAAGCCCATACCAATTCGCGACTTAAGTTTAAATTTCTCAACATGTAAATGATTTTTCAATTAGGAGTCGCCACTAATCAGTTCATGGTAGGTCGATTAGACACCTAAGTAAAATAACAGGAGAATTATTTTTACTCCTACGAACCGAGATTATGAGTTCGGGGGACTTGGTTACGCTAGATTTCTCTAACGCCCTTTCGGTACCTTTCTCTTTTATTTTTGAAAAAATGTTTGGCAAGCAGTTTGAATCAATTTTAATTCACTTCCCTAACATGTGAGGTGATCATGCGGGTACGCAAACCACCAATTTAACACCCAAGTAAAGCAGTAAATAAATTGCAGGACTTACCTCATAGCAACGAAAGCATCTGCGTTGTTAAATCAGAATTCATATAAGCAATCTTAGATATGATTTCTAATTAACAAGCAATTACTCAATTTTTGTTTTCACTTTTTTTTTAAAACGAGAACATAGTCCATATGCAATGCAATGCTTCTAATCTAATATGAAATAATATGACATGACAATATGTCCTAACCTATATGAATGAGTAAAAAAAAAATGATTTCTTAATGAACATGCAATAATTAAATATGTAGTCTAAATTAATCAAAATGACCTAATTCTAATGACGGGTAATTTCTAATTAAATGAACCTAGCAACAATCACTAAATGACGTGCATTCATGGGCCTAATTCTATATGACGTGCACATGATTTTTCTATTATAAGAAAATGCAATCTATCCTAGAAATTGCAACTAGTTTATCCTAAGACAAATTTTATTTTTTCATGAAATTCGAAATTAAGGAAAATGCAAAACATAACTAAGATAGATTAAGATTCTATCTAGCTTATATTAAGGATCATGTCGACTAAATCCTAATTTAAACTAAGATATTATCTTAACCTAGCAAGCTCTAACCTACGATGCAAAAATCAATCTAAACTTAAAATGAAATATGCAATTTATTCTAATATGCCATGACGTGCAAAGAATGCCCTAATTCTATTTTTTTTTTTCTTTTTCTTTATGAAATTCGAAATTAAAATTAACACATAATTAAACATGCAACTCAAATAAAAAACTAATATCCTAAATGAATGCACTTTTTTTTATGTTTTATTTAAAAATTCGAAATAAGCTTGCAATTCTAAACATGCAAGATAACCCTAAGACTAGGAATATTCTAAAACAAACATAATCCTAATTCAATTTTTTTGGATTTTTTTCTTTTTACGAAAATAAAATTGATTCAAATACCATGACAGCAAATCAAGTAGGATAAGATTAACGTCCAAAAATTGACGAACCATATCTCGCGCATGAGATCGGGTTGGCCAATTTTAAAATAAACTGCGAATCGAATCTCGAGTGTGAGATCGGATTAACGATTTTGCAAGGGATTGCGAGCCGGATTTCGGGCGCGAAAATCGGACTATCAATCCCTAATTTGAGGGGCTATTTCAGAATATCAATCATACATCAAGGAACAACTCTACTAAAAAACAAAATAAATAACATAAAAAAAATAATAAAGCAAATAAAAGAAGAAAAAGGCTACCTAATGAGATTTTCCTTTTTTTTTTATTTCTTTTTTTTTCTTCCAAGCAAAGCTTGGCAGCTGGTTCGGAGGAATAGCCGAGGGCCAAGGAGACGCCGACGTTTGGAAATCCGGCGAAGGGACCGGCGGCCGGTGGCGAGGCAGCGCGCGGCGCGGAGGTTCGTGATGGGGTGGCCGGCGGCTTCGCTCCGAGGAGGCTCGGAGCGGGCTCCGGCAGAGGCGTCGAATCACTGGTAGGTTGCTTGGTCGGAGCGGCGTTGGCGGTGCAGTGGCAGTCCGGCAGAGGGCGCGGGTGCTCGCAAGGGCGGCGAGGAGCTCGGCAGGGGAGCGGTGCGAGTGTTGATGTCGCGGATCGGGAGGCCACAGCAGAGAGTCGGCGACGAAAGTGCAGGCACGATGCGCGGTGCTCGCGGACGGACGGGCTGAGCGGGCAGTATCCGACGCGGGGGATGTCCGGCGGCTGAAGAGGCGCGGCAGATGTGGCTGCCCCAAGAAGAAGATGAACAGCCCCCGATTTTCTCTTCTTCTTTTTTTTTTGTTTTTTCTTTTTTTCTTTCAGCTTTTGCTGTACGCACCCCTCCCTCCTCCGTCTTTCTCTCTACTACTTTATGCTTTTGCTGACTTTTCTCTTTTCTTTTGTGCGCAAGAAAGAGCTTTTCTTTTTTTGGTTGTTCTCTTTAAACGAACGAACGGAAAGCCCCTCTCCAAGAACCCTAAAAAAACCGAAGAAAAATCTTTCTTTTGTCTTCAACAAAGAAAACCTAGAGAAACCCCCTCAATGTGGTCGTGTATTTCATGTGTGGCCCCCCAAAACCCTACACGTATTAATCTATTTATAGGTCACGAGTTAGGGTTTTAATTTTTCCAAATCCATATCCACGAAAATTCCTTTTTCCGAACGCAATATTTGCTTTTCTAAATGCAATATTTGTTTTTGATATAATTCAGGATTGCAAGAGGATTATTTCATAAATTTGAAATCTCGCACAAATAAATCTGTAAAATCTCTCCGAGGATACAGCTTGGGCCGATTTGTTCTCTTCGTGGGCTTAACCCAGCTCATCAAATTAAAATTCTGAACAATCAATTCGAACTCATCTGTCACCGACCCAATGTAAATGCGAATTAAAAAATAAATGCACCTAAAACTATATGCTATACAATTAATTTTTTTCAGGGATAAAATTAATCCCTATTTTTTATGCAATAAATAAATAAACTAAATCGCCAAAATTTAGGTGTCACAGAGAGTGATATCGATGAGGGGACTTTTAGGAGTTGAATTTGAGAGCTTTGAGGCTGTGCTCTTCGGAAGGGAGGACGGCCGTGTCATCCCCCACTCTTATTGGTTTTGGGGTGTGACAGCTATCATTGCTGAGATCAACAGAGCCTATAGAGTTTAATTAGGATTTTAGCATTGCGTTAATTAATGCGAGTAGCTATCTGCACATGAGTACAGAGTAAATGGCATCATCTAAGGAATATGCTATTCGTTAAGGATCGGCACCTTGGTCAATCGGCTCCTTTTTGCATTAATGAGGACGTGAATGATAACCATTCTCTTTCGGGCCCTATTTCTGATTTTTTCAATTCCCATTTCCCTAATGAGTTTCTAAGTAAAAATACAAGTTTAATAATGATATAAAATTTCCATTCTTGAAATAGAAATTCATTTGATAGACCTTAAATACCTCCCTCTTGAGCGGGTGGTGGCGAAGTGTGGCAATGTGTGGTGACAGGCTAAGTAGCACTAATATTGACACGCGACACGATACGCGGACACTTCGCTTTTAAAAAAATATTGAATTCCGACACGTTGAGACACGTTGTATATTAAATATATTTTTATATATACATAATAAATTATCAAATTAATTTGATTCAAATTTATAAATAAATAAATAATCCTAGATACACTAAAAACATTAATTTATCATTTATTAATATCATCCATTGTTTCAATTTGACAAATTTAACTCTATTTTTATAATTCATAAAACTTGGAGAAAAAACAAGCGATCCACATTATGGACTCGCATGTTAGGTATGTTGGAAGAGAAGTGAAAAAAACTTAAGGGGTGAATTATATATTACAGAAAGTGAGAGTCGAAAAGAAGAGAATATTATGTTTTTCTTCTTTCTCCATTCATTATTTCTATTATTGTGTTTAATTTTTTTTTACATATATATATTTTGACTTATCATTTATTGAAAATTTTTAAAATTGACCTCGATATCGGAATCATGTGTCGGAAACTCGTATGTCAGAATTCCGACTCGAGTGTCAGAGAGTGTCGGGAAAGTTGACCAAGTGTCGGATTTTCTGACATGTGTTGACCGAGTATCGGAGAGTGTCCAAGAGTGTCCGGAAGTATCGGATACATGTTGAAGTGTCCGACACAACACAAAGGCTTTTGAAGAATGTTGGTGCTGCATAAGCGACAAGCGCGAGGGCTAGTAATGAGAAGAATTTTTATTTCTTACCTTTGTTGAAAAAATAAAAAAGTGAAAATTTTATATTTCTTATTTTTGTTCCAAATTTATTTCTAGAGTAAAAATTTGTCCCGAAAATAAATGAAATTGTATTATCAAATGGATTTCTATTTTAAACTTGTTTCAGGAAAAAAATAGAAATACAAAAATACAAAATTGTCATCACTCATGCCTTTAGTATTTACCAGCAATGTCTGAGTCTGCAAATAAAGCTTTTTTATCCCAGAAATTGGGATTATGAGGAGATATGAGAGACTGAACAGCTAGAATGCAGTTGACGCCTCTTTGCTTTGGCTATGCTGTCTGCAGCACAATCCCACTCGAGGAAAGAATCTTTCACAACTTCTAGAACTCTGACCAGTTCATTACCTTAATGACGCAGTCAGCCAATAAATTTCCCGGCAAGTGTCTGTTGTTGCCGTAGAATTTTCAGTAAGTTAGAACTGAATTTAGTTTTGCTTGAACTCTCCAACCAATTTTGTTAATAACAAGTTTAAGTCTTCGAAAGATTCCTGCATAAGACAACTGCCCTACGGAGGCTGCCAGTTTGTACAATTGAAAGGTTTCCTTTTCTCCGTCATGGTGTTAGCAAGCGAAAATGCCTAGCTGTTGAAGCATCACTGAGATTGGTGGAGATAGTAGGCCCCTTTGCTCTTGCGAAGTTGTCTGTAGCATGATGCAACTTGAGGAAAGAATCTTCCACAACTTCTAGGACTCTGACCGGTTCATTACCACAATGAAGCAGTCAGCGAATAAATTTCCTTGGAAGTGTCTGTTGTCACCCTAGAATTTTCAATAAGTTAGAACTGAACTTAATTTTGCTTGGACTCTTCCGACGCGTATTCGTTATTTATAAATCAAAGTCTTCGAAAGATTCCTGCCCAAGACAGGTGCCTTACGGAGGCTAACATTGTGTACAGTTGAAAGTTTTCCTTTTCTCCTTCATGGTGTTAGCTAGGGAAAATGGCTTGCTCAGCTGTTGGAGCAACAGTGAAATTGGTGGAGCTAGTCTCCTCCTTAATTCTCAAAGAGATCAACCAGAAAAAAGATGTGAAGGCGGATATCAATGACATCATGAACACGTTGAAGACAATGCAAGCTTTCCTGAGCGACCGAGGAGGAGTTCAAGGGAACCAGCTTCTTCAAGACCAGGTAAGCCAAATTCGAGATTTTGCGTATGATGTTGAGGATGCTATTGATGAGTACATGTTTCAAGTACCATACCATGAGCATCCACACAAGATCACGAAATTTGCTCACGGGGTTGCTCAATTTGCCCCACTATGGAAAGCTCTTCATCAAATGTCTTCCAGGTTCAAAGAAATTAGAAACAATATAAAAAATTTTGTATATCTTGATAGTCTGCTTGCTGGAAATACTAGCTCTGGAGAAGGTGGGAGCTCTGGGTTGTGGTCTGAAGATCATTTGGCCCACAATTTCAATAGTAATATCGAGGGTTTCGAAGGCCATGTGGAACGCATCCGTGATCAGTTGCTATCTGGAGAACCCGGGCTTTCCACAATTTCAATAGTGGGTCTTCCTGGTTCGGGTAAAACGGTTCTCGCCAAGCAGGTTTATGAGTGCAAGAGAGTTCAGGGGCATTTCGAGTTCCGTGCTTGGGCGCATGTCTCTCGTTCCTTAAAGCTCGATGAGGTTTTAAGGAGCATATTAAAGCAATTTTTTCCTGAGATTGGTGGGTCAGTTCTCATAAATGAAGTTGCCACGAGAGAAATTTTAAGTAAATATGTGCAGCAGCAACGGTTCCTTGTTGTTCTGGACGATATATGGAGAATGCAAGATTGGGAACTGATTGTAAATGTATTTCAGAATGGTTCCAGTGGTAGTAGAATATTGGTCACTTCTCGCAACAGCAATGTTGGCGCGTCTTGTGTCGAATATCCCAAATATGTCCATGAACTTAATGGTTTACCACGGGCAGAAGCATCAAGCCTATTCCGTAAGAAGGCTTTCCGGAGCTGCAATGGGATTTGCCCCCCCGAGTTGGAGATTTGGTCCGACAAAATAGTTAAGAAGTGTGAAGGGCTTCCCTTAGCAGTAATAGCAGCGGGCAACCTCCTATCAGGGAAGCGGCAAATTCCATATGAATGGAAGAAATTGCACGACAGCCTTGGAGACAATCTTCCTGTTACGGGGATTATTTTATTGCCAAGTTACGAGGACCTCCCGAGCAATCTAAGAAGCTGCTTTTTGTACTTCGGCATTTTTCCTGAGAACGATTCTATTCAGCGGCAAAGATTGATCCGCCTATGGATAGCTGAAGGATTTGTGAAGGAAGTGACGAACACATCGCTGGAGGAAGTTGCAGAGAATTATCTTAATAAGCTCGTTCAGAGGAATCTGGTTCATGTGACAGCGAGGGATATAGATGGACGGGTGAGAAGTTGCCGTGTCCTGAATCTTGTTCATGACTTCATCATTGCCAAGGCTGTGGAAGAGAACTTTGTTGTATCTGCATCTGAAAGAAGCTCATTGTCACAGGAAAGAATCCGGCGCCTATCTGCTCAAACAGAAAATTGCACAAATGTTGAACTTAGTGAAACATCAGGCCATGTTCGGTCCGCTTTTATGTTTGGGGGAGGAAAGTTTTCGAAGTTGGAGTTTTTCCGGTTGTTGAAGGTTTTAGATATGCAAGGCGTTCCGCTGGAGGATTTCCCCATCGATATTGTCAAACTTGTGCTTCTAAAGTACCTGAGTTTGCGAGAGACAAATGTCAAGACAGTTCCCAAGTCCATAAAGAAGCTTGCCCTCCTCAAAACCTTGGACCTCAAACAAACTAGTGTCACGTGGCTTCCAGGGAGCATTTTTCGGCTGCACCTTTTGCATCATCTGCTTGTTTATAAATATGACGTGAAGAACTACGTGACTTTTGATGGTGCAAAGGGCGTAGAGATGCACAGTGGTAGGGGGGCCTTATCTAACATACAGAAGTTGTCACTCGTGAAGGCTACAACAGAGCTTATTCAGAAATTGGATGCTATGATCCATTTGAGGAAAGCTTGGACTCATAAATTTAAAGAGCAAGGACGGGAGAAAAGTCTGTGGATCCATCCAGAAAATGGAGCATCTCTCAACACTTGATCTACGAGCAGATTCAGAGGACTATCTAGAATTGGATCATATCCAGATTGAGCCCAGGTTTGAGGTTCTTCAACACCTTTACTTAAAAGGGCAACTGCAAATGTTACCCAGGTGGGTTTCTTCCCTGCAGAGTCTCATCAAAGTCGGCCTAAAGTGGTCGAGATCACACATCAGCCCGCTTCCAGCTCTTCAGGCTTTGCCTAATCTGATGGAGCTCGACATGGCCGATGCTTTTACGGGGCAAACTGGAGTTCTCGATGAGCACGTTCAGGAGACTGAAGATACTTCAGATTGAACAATTACGTGAGCTGAGCATGGTGGTTGTGCAGGTCGGTGCAATGCCTGCTCTCGAAAAGTTGACGTTCTGTAAGTGCGATAAATTGAATATGCTTCCCTTGGGCATAGACATGCTCACTCGTCTCCAAGAACTGCTTCTGTACGACATGAATGGGCAATTCATCGATCGGCTCCGCAAGAACAGTGAGGATCGCAATTTGGTCAGCCATGTCAGGGTCATTCGTTCTTACATTCTAGGCCAGAGTGAGTTATGGTTCCCCCAGAATCTTTCTTGAAACAACGGCCTCATGCCTTGTGGCGCCTCCCTTCGAATTTCAGCACCGGCTAATTGATCTGGGCAATCACGCGAGCACGGAGCTTGTGTGTGGTGTCGTTTCTTGCTGCTTTTTACCTCAGTTACGGGTCTTGAGTTCTGATCTGAAACTCCATGAATTCAGTTCCGTTTGTCTGTCTTTGCTTTCAATAAAAAGGACTTCGAATGTCGATCTTGAGTTTTACTTACTGGAGTTGAGTGTTGCTTTATATGTATGTTTTTTTCTACATTTTGAGATGATAAAAGATCCTTCACCAGATCATGGAAATCTTTAAGTTGGTCTTTAACACAATATGACCATGAACTTGGCATTCATTGGATTACTGCTTTTATTCATTAATCGAAGCTCTAGACCGCGTACAGATAAATGTCAAATTGCCATGTGGTTCCAGAAATTGTCAAACAACTTGGTACCCAAGTTGGCTCTAAACAAAGCAACCTAGTGCATGCATTTAATTGAACTAGTAATTCGTCCCATTCTCATATTCTTGACTGGAGGCAAATCTTCAATTTGATTAAGAAAGATAGAGACGGAGAGGGTCTAAGGCTCTGTTTATTTCATAAAAAATAACTTTCAAGAAAAAAAATTTCGAATTTTCCAATATTTGATCTAGGAAAACCTTTTTTATCAATGGAAAAAAAAAAAAAAAAACCATCAAAAGTGCGCCCTCCTTTCACCCGGACCAAGCGTATTCTCTTCCATGCATTCCTTTTACTTATTTTTTTTTTTAGTCTTTTTTCTTTTTTAGTTAAAATTTTAAATTATTTTTTATTTATTTTCTTTTTTCCTCTTCTTCAACGGCCATAGGTGAGGTATGAGCTCGCCCAAGGCCAACTAGGCATGAGCTTGTTAGAATCAAATTGGATTTTCCATACTAAATGACGGAGAATATTTTTAGTTGTTTCCATGTTTTAGGCAATTACCGAAAAATATTGCCATTTTTCTTAAAAATAACTTCTTGGAAAATATTTTCCCAAACTCTTTTTCTTGGGCTGATTTTTGGGCTTCTTTGAGAGATATAATTGGAACTGCGGGTAAAATTATTAATATTATTTAGGTTTTATCTTTTAATATGCTAATTTTTGTTTTAAGATGAAGTAGGTAAATTACTTTATGATTAAATCATATTTGTATAATATATAATGTGACATCCAGATTTTTGGGTTCTGATTTTGATGAGATAAATTGGGCATTTCATCGACGTGACTATAGTGTTTTTTCTCGAGTTGGCCACTCACGAGATAACTAGACTCAAATTTGGGTAAGCTATTAAGGACTTTAAGGCAAATAGACTTGAGAATTCGACCATGAATTGACTTCTCGACCGTGCTCATCTTTAGAGATCATTGCGGCACGCTTAAAAATCGAATTAAGATCGAGATAGGTCGGTTCAACTAACCGATCGTGGGTGACTCCACTAAATTGGAAAATTCTCATCGACCGGTACTAATTTGATTTTATTATCGTTTTGGTATTCTCGTGTCCGTATTTGAATCCTAAAGATTTTCACAACAACCGAGAGTTGTCAATGTGTCGAGTGGGTTCATCGTGGCTTGAAGAAAATCGACCACGGGTCATTTGTCCTAAAAGTTCTGAAAACTACCCGGTAGCCTAGGTCACACTCAAAACGCGTCCGAGTGAAATTAACCGCCAATCAAAGTCCGATTTCAGAAATTGAAGAGTTTGTCATGTCACAATAAATTTTAGGAACGTCGACTCACGTTTTAAGGAAATTCGGTGAGTTCGGGATTTTTACGGAAAATCGTTGCGGACGATTCGGAGAATGAACGGAAATTCGGATTGGCCATTTTGAATAGACTTTTGACATCCGGTGTAAGCGAATCGGTGAATGGAAGTTGTTTGGGCTTTTTCTGATTTCAAATTGGACTTCAACCGGATTTGTTTGTTCGGAAAGTCAGATATCGAGAAAAAGGAAATGGAATTCGGATTTGAGTGAAATTTGGGGGTTAGGGAGACTGTCTTATTTTTGGACTTCAATTGTGCGAATTGAGGTTGAAATTGGCGTTGGATGACAAATTATTCTTGGGATGAAGTTGGGCAAAATTATAAATTTTGTTTTACTTTTTCCCCTCTCTTTTCTTTCTTTAATGTTGCGCACACCCCCTGGCTGACCATCCCATGCACGTTGGTCTCCATTTTGCTTTGCTCTTATTGACCTTTAGTCAATAATTATCCATATCTCTCTCTCTCTCGCGCGCGAAGCCCCCACCGACGGTTCCCTCTGCCGTTTTCCACTTTGCTTCCTCTTCTCCTTGACTTTTCAAGGCTTATCTCTCTCTCACTCATTACTCTCTTGCCGACATCCCCATCCTTTTTCTCTCTCTCTCTCTCCCTCTGCTTTCTTTCTCTTTGTTTTGGCTTCGGCGAGCACCCACCCCCACGATCTTCGCCCCTTTTTTTCTTCCACTTTCCCTGGATTGGGCCGCGGGTAGCTTGGACGATCGGCTTCTAGTTTTGTTCTTCATTCCCGTCCTTCGAAGTCCTCGCAATAGCAGCCCGTTGAAGCCGCGCAAGTTAGCCAGCAGCCGAGAGAAGAAAAAAAAACCGCAGCCCGTGAGGCTTTGCGAGCCAAGTTTCGGGCCCGATTTGTGCCCCGATGGTGTCGCCGCTTTGAGAAGAATCGAGCCTTGTCGCGTCCCCGTCAAATTGATCCGATCAGATCGTTAATCCAGTGAATTTTGCTCACTAATGCCTTCTTAGTTTGCTAATTATACTTAAAGATTAATTAGTATTAGTTAAGTGTAATTAGGTTGTTAGATTAGAATTGATTAGTGAATATTAGTTAATTTCATTGCATATTAATTAGATGACTTGTGAAATTAACTGAAGAATTGCCTGTAGTATTTATTGGATGCTTCTTGGGATTTTTCCCGACCCTTATCGGGTGTTAATTAGGCAATTCGGGCCTAAGTGGAATTTTTAGGAATTAAATATTAATTTTCGAAATTAATTATTTAATTATTTATTTTTCCGAAAATTCAACTAGGATGGCCAAAGTGACCGGATTTTATGCTGATAATCATTAAGTGATCCGTTTATTTAATTGAGCTTTATATTGTGCTAAATTGAATTTATTGTATTTATTTATTTAATTTTCGGAATTAATTATTTAATTATTTATTTTTCCGGAAATTCAACCGATGGCGGTGACCAGAATCTGTCTTGATTGTCGTGGTGCAGTCCATTTATTTAATTGAGCTCTACGTTGCATGGAATTAAATAAATTGTGATATTTTAGGGATTTACCCTAAATTGATTGAAATCGAAAGTGGGATTGAATGATTGCTTGGTAGTTGGCGAGTATGTTTAATTAGCATTTATAATGCTTTGTTGAGTTGTATAATGAGTAGAATGGTGAGAGTGAATCGGAAGTACTTTGGGCTTGGACCGATCAAATAGTGTATGGCCTACATGGTTCGGTGACTAAGGACGTCCTTTCAAAAAAAACGGCGCTTTAAAGAACGCACGATCGGTCTAGTACTCAAATTGTTATAGACATGTGTGGTTCGGTGATTAAGGATATCATCTTTAAAAAAAGCGCCTTAAAGAACGCATGCAATTGTCTATTGAACAAATCGTTGTAGGCATGTGCGGTTCGGTGATTAAGGATATCACCGGCAAAAACGGCGCTTTAAAGAACGCATGCAATTGTCTATTGAACAAATCGTTGTAGGCATGTGGTTCGGTGATTAAGGATATCACTGGCAAAAACGACGCCTTAAAGAACGCATGCAATTGTCTATTGAACAAATCATTGTAGGCATGTGTGGTTCGGTGATTTGGGATATCACTGGCGAAAACGACGCCTTAAAGAACGCACGCAATTGTCTAGTGGATACGTCACCTTGGCGAACTTGACGCCCGAGAGCATTGATGTGGCTCTGTGACTAAGTGTACTATTGGAGGTTATATAGGATGGAATGAATGACCTAGAAATGATTCGACTGACTTGTAATCGACTAGGTCGATTGATCGATGATTCGATCTGTGTGTGACTTTATGTGATTGATCGTTGCTTGAGTCTGACGTTGTAAATTGATTGATTGAATGGATATGACTGTGAGTGGTTTTGTTGGCGTGTGATCGACTAAATCGATTTGATGGATGCTTCGATCAGTGATGTGATTATTTGGGTGCCTATTTGATATGTAGTAATATGCAGGTGGAATCCGAGGCTAAGGTAAGTCCCCTAACTCATGTCGTGCATAGGCAACCGTAAGGTGTATTAGTTTACTAATCGGGTCTTAGGGGGTAGAACTTGCTGAGACGTAGTCTCATTGGTTATTGAATAATCATTTCAGGACCCTGATGAAGAATCTGAGAAGAAAGGACCCGAAGAGGAGTACCTGAAGGAGAACCCCGAGAATGATCCAGAGTAGGATCTTGATGACTTTTGTTGTAGAATCAATTTGAGTAGAAACCGACCGTTTTAGCATGATTTGTATATGTACATGTATGACTGTACCATTATAGTTGTACATAAGGGTGTTGGTTTTTAGGTTCAATTTTCTAGTCCTACTTATATATCCCATTACTTTATTATTTGGGGATTTGTATAACTGCTTTCGCATGTGCTATTAAAAAGGAAAGGGTCGGCGATATGTAGTCATGGGATATCGCATTTAAAATCGACCAAAGGTAAGGGATGTGCGCGTGCCTGAGGATCGGGGCATGACATATAATGCAATTAATGCAAGTGTGTTGCAAATTAACTTTGTTAGAAATTTGCCATTACAACCCATTCCTTTCCCACGACCCAAAAAAAAAAAAAAAAAAAAAAAAAAAAAAAAAAAAAAAAATCATTCCCTTCCACCAAACTTGTTTTTTACAGTACAGTCAAACATAAGAACATTAATTCCATTCAATTCCCACACGGAGAAGACGATATCAGCATCAGTATTTCATTCCATTCAGTTCTTTATCCATTCCATTTTTAGAAATCATTCCATCTCGTCATACCAAAGCAACAGTATATGCATTTATAACATGATATATCCTCTTCATGGTATAATTCCAATTCTAGGAGATTAGATATGTACGCGTCCCGTGAACTGGGGGTGAGCATCAGTCCAAGGTCAACCCTGGATCGGCCCAACCCTGTCGGTCCTGGTTCTGTTCCCAAGAAGATTAGGTCGGTCATTGGTCTTAGAATTCCTAGACCAACACTGTACGGGTTGGTTCTCGGTCCTAAGAGTTCCGGCCGGGTTCAACCCGGACCAACCCTGACTATATATATAATATATATTACTTATAATTTTTTTATATAGAGAAACTTTTAAAATAAATGGCGTCAACAATATTAAACAACTCTTTAGTGAGGAATTCAAGTAATTTGACATTATTCTTTAATAACTTAGATTTTTAATGTCTTTTACGGCGTTAATAGTCATAATTTACGAATGAGGAAAATGTTTTTGTGAGGAGTCCTCACGGCATCCAAAAAGGCATAAACAACTCATTATGGCATCATCCTTTAGTATTTGTTCTTTTCTATCTTATTTGGCTTCTTAATCTTCAATTTGCTAAAATCGAAAGAAACAAATTCTCCACTCACCACTTGACACTCGCCTTGCTCACTTTGGGTCACTTGTGCCACTCGCCGCTCGATGCTCACTTGGCTTGTTGCTTCCCGCTCGACATTTGATGCTCATCCCACTTGACCCTCATCGCTTGCCTTTCTTAGCTGATCTCACTCATCATCGAACACATTGGGTTGGTATGGTCTTCGGTTGCCCTTTTAAGGAATACAAAAAATGAAATAAAAAAGTATTGGTTGGTCTTGGGTTGACCCTATAACCGAACCAAATCCATTGGGTCAGTTCGGTCCCCAATCACTTTTTTAAGGAGTACAAAAAATGAAATAAAAAATTATTGGTTGGTCCTAGGTTGACCTTGAAACCGAACCAAACCCATTGGGTCAGTTCAATTCTCAATCACTTTTTTAAGGAGTACAAAAAATGAAATAGAAAATTATCGATTGGTCTCGGGTTGACCATGGAATCGGACCGAACTCATTGGGTCAGTTCGATCCTTGATCCCAAAATTTTGAGAACCAAAGATGCGTGCGAGTTGGTCTTAAGGTTAGGGGGCAGACTGCCCAACCTAAACCATGCCCACCCCTACCGTGAACAAAGATTTTCTTATGCTTAGGGCTAATCTGCATATTGTTACAAAACCAAAAAAAAAAAAAATTCTCACCGAACTTTTTAGATTTCATGGGGAGCTCAATTTGAGCTTTGACTGTGATGTACGAATCTTCTTGTTTTAAACGAAAATCCGTCGCTTATATTCGTCTTAGGGATCATCAACGTAATGTTAGTCAGTCCTCTTGCCATTTATTCTTCTCAAGATCCTGAGAACATGAAAGGTCATTCATGCATGGATGTATCAAGGTTCTTGGAAAATGAAGCTTTCAAACCCTAATTTCTTGGAAGAATAAAAAGAAGAGACATCGCTATTTCCATTGAGCCGAGCACTTGCATTTACAGTTCTGATCACGCGCAGTGACCTCTGGTATATATATATATATATATATATATATAAGGATCGATGGAAGCTCTAACGATTTAGCTCCAAGCTGATGAGGTTTGGATTGATGGCAGAGAAGAACTGGGATCGGAATGGACGTGGGCATGTCCGACGACGGGAACGCATCAAGCACGCCAGTGGGGATGGGCATGTCCGACGACGGAAACGCATCAAGCGCTCCAGTGGGAATGGACTGTCGGCCGAGAGAAACACATCAAGCATTACAGGAATTTCCATAGGATACTGCATGTGGGCGAGGGTGATTTTTCCTTTGCAGCTTGCTTTTCGGCTCCGCTGCTAACATGGTTGCCACCTCGCTCGACTCGAGAGGTACCCGTGCAAAATCACATGCCTCGGCTACTTTTTTGGAATTCAGTCAATCGTGTGGTAGAGAAAATAGACATAATTTTACACCAGAGCTCGCTTAAAAAGTCCGACGATATTCTCAATGTCTGTCTCTGGCAATATCAACATCGACAAACCTAAAGCATTGTCTATCTTTACCATTTCCCTAGCTTTCATTTTAGTAAATTTTCATTTCACATTTTATTCTTAGACATGATAAAGATGAATTATTCAAGATCAGCGGTTGACAACTTGGAAAAGATCGAGGGCTTTGGGGGCACGGTTTTGTATGAAGTGAACGTCCATACCATGAGCAAACACCCCATTCTCAGGCGCAAATCCTTCGATCGAATCGTCTACAATTTTCCTCATGCTGGCTTCTACAGCCCCGAGGAATCCTTACTCCAGATAGAGTTAGTCTCCAACTCTCGAGAATTTCTTTCATTTAAAAGCTGACATCCATATTGTCCAATAAACGCGTGCCTTGATCTTTCCTTCTATCTGTAATGATCTATCCCACATTGCAAATTTAGCTATATCGAAGGCAATAAAAGGAAAGTCTGATTTTCAGGCTTCACCGAGATCTGGTGAGAGGCTTGAAGAACACGAAAACGATGCTCACTGAGGATGGAGTGATTCATGTGACGCACAAGACGACTCATCCATACAGCAAGTGGGAGATCGAGAAGCTGGCCGAGGAACAAGGCCTGTTTTTGGTTGAGAAAGTGCGGTTCTCGGTGCGGGATTATAAAGGGTATGTCAATCGGAGAGGCAAAAGCCCCAATTGTTATAGTACTTTCCCAATCGGAGAAGCCTCTACTTACAAGTTTAGCAAAAATGATCACGGAATACATCGCGATAATGCTCTGCTTAACTTGAGCTCAGCCGATCTTGTTGAGCATGCTCGAGCGAAATGATCACTTGGTAGTGTATATGGCGGTGTAGTTCCAAGCAGTCATCTCCAGCAGTGCTTAAAAGAAAAAGGCTTTAATTTCGCAGTCCAGCGAGGAATGGAGTACTTCATTTTTGTGCATGTTTCGGCAATGAAACTAGATGTACGTAATTTCCATGAAATTTCTCCAAAATTGATTATACATGACTTTTGCCCCGCTATAATTTATTTTCCCCTTCAATAAAAATATTCAATTTTTGTTTTCTTTAATTTAACGTTCAAAATTCTGTGAACATTTCATCAGAAACTACTAACTTTTTATCCTTAATATCAACACCATGACCCAACGCCCCACTCTCAAAGACAAATCTTTCGACCAAATCATCTCCAATTTCCCTTAGGATGAATTTTGCGGTCAGGATCATTCAAGTTCCAAATTGAGTAAGCATGCATATTCTATGTTCAATTATGAAGTTAATCAAGTGCGCCAAGCCGATGGCACGGTTCACAGAGTAGGACTATTCAGGGTATTGCAATGAGGGAGGTGGAGGGAGGAGGTGCGACGAGAGCCTCCCTGTCGGGCAATGCTTGACTTACAAGTTTGCCCTTCCTACTTGTAAAATATGGGTTTTGACCCGGTCGAGGGGCTTCACGCGTTTTGGACCAGCCTGATGAACAGTGCACGACCAGAACTTCAGGGCTATATTTTGTTGATTTTTCAGCTTGTTTTCAGGTTGGCTAAATTGGGGTTCTTGTAGTGTGTTGGATTGGTCTATACTAAGTTGTAGGTCATATAACTAAATTAATGCAAGCTCATGTCTTCAAAATGATAAAGATTTGATATTTTATGAGTTATGAATAAACCATAAAAAGCCGATGCTAATTGAGGACGATGAGGTTCATGCGTAAAACGGCTCATCCGTTTGACAAGTGGGAAATAGAAAAGCTGGCTGAGGAGCCAGAATTGCGCTTGGTTGAGAAGGCCCCGTTCGCAGAGTAGTACTATTCAGGGTATTGCAATGATTTTTGGGAGGTGGAGGGAGGAGGTGCGACGAGAGTGGATTAGACCATTGATGTTTATTTCAATGTTATTATGAAATGATTATTTTTCCCCTGTCGGGCAATGCTTGACTTACAAGTTTGCCCTTCCTACTCATGGCGCTTCACCAAATCAATAATTTACACCATCAGTTATTCCTCCAAGAAGACGAAGGGTTTTGGTGTTTTGGGCTTGCTCATCGGTTGGTAATTGCTGTGTTACCATCCACGGCTTTTTTTTTTTTTTTGTCAGAAGGAAAATTTTCATTTCACGTGAAGGTGAAGGAGATGTACATAACTTCAAGATAAAGATGCAAATCCCACAAAACAAGAAAATCTAAAAGATAAATCAACTTGATACACCTTGTAAAGATTCGCTCATTCCACAAATTTGAGTCTATCATAGCATCAAAGTACAATCGATGGCGATCATTGAATCTCATATCAACATCAGTGATAAACACATGTCAAGATTTCCCTTTCCAATAGTTACGGTTTTGCCAAAAAGTGGTGTGCACCTAGATTTGTGCATCCCTAGCACCATCAATGTATAAAGACAATAACAATAGTAACAAGTTGAAAGAGCATAGAAAATACCTTGCATACAAAATACCTTGTAAATTCCAGATTTTTGGACAAAAAAAAAATTACAGATTTATATCCACATCAGAATGGAGGAGCACCCAAATCTAAATCTAGCTCCAGATGAGGAAAGAAAACCTGTAAAAGAGATATCAGTTAATCACAAAATCACTTTCAGATAAGTCGACTGCTGAAGGCAACAACAGAGGAGCCTTAGAGACTTGCGGGGCGCTCAACTATGTTATAGTCCATGGCTGAGTGGTTCTATATCGGTGGCGTATGTGTTATGTAAATAAAACTTCAAACTGTTGGTTGCTTCTTGTGAATAGTAATTTGCACGAGTCTTAAGATGAATCCATTGCGTTGACTAGAAAAGGAATGAAGGGAAAGAAAGCAGTTTTCATGGAAGGTGAGAGAGACTTCTCTTTTGGATCGGGGAGAGAGACTAGATGACGAAATATTAGGAAGATAGAACGGAGAGAGTTGACGTTCAAGATATTTCAGTAGATTAAGATGTTGCCGGGTATGTACCAAACTAACTTCTAAACGTATGTATTTTTTGTTCATAATATATAACAAATAATTAGGAAAACAATGAAGCCAGATTTTGAAATATGACATCACTTTCTTTAAGGAACTATTTGCCCCACAACATTACTAATGGTCACTGGTAAATTTCCTTCGCATACAACAAAATCTCAATTGAGAATATTATATAACAATTATAATATTTCTCCAGGGTCTTTCAAAAGATAACAATTAAAAATTATGTTTGTATGTCTTTTGAAAGAAAACGAAATTAGAAGAAGAAGATCATTATTAAACAAACACATTTAGTAATTAATAGTGAAAATGAGAAATTATATCCGAACAAACATAATTTTCCAAAGATTAAGAAGTTACATATGAACATTTATGAGCTCTGGGATAATTGTTAGAAGAAGTAATAAAATTCAGAATTAAAATCATTCCTTCATAAACGGTCGCATTGTTTTGATAAGACACTACGATTAATTTTTTATAATTATGAATTTGAATTTTTATAAATTAAAAAAAAATGATCGTTGATTAATGTCAAATCTCGTTCATATCGCACTCACATTCTTTCACTGTAGAACAAGGTAAGAATTTTGTTTTATAAATAAGCTAGTAGTGTTTGTATAATTATAATAAGATTGACTTTGTCACTAAAACCGGGATGTAAACCCTAAAATAATAGCTAATCAGATCTGGCAAATGTGTCAATGATTTATGTCGGGTAAAGGACCGTATATATCATGTCTGGAGTGAAAAATTTTTGAGTTACTTGGGCCTAACCGATGTGGTGTTTTCATGGTACAGCAAGAGATAATTATACAGATGGCAATGCACTGCAACAAATGCAGATCAAAGGCCATGAGGATTCTACCGAAGCAAATGGTTAGTAATTACTGATTTTATTTTCTTTCGGAAGAAAGAAAAAAATATAAATATATATACGATTGGTTCTTAATCTCTTCGTAATTTTTTCATTTTCTGAGATTTCATTCCTGTTCTTTACTTGTTAATTTGAACTGCCCACACGTCGCATATTATTTCAATTTGATGTGTTTTCTCAAATTTCGAATGTGGTGGATGTTGGTTGCTTGTTTATACAAACAAATGAAATAGTGTTGTTTTTTTTTTTTTGTCCCACATAAGAAGGTTGAGGAAGTGAGTCATTAAATATGTGTGGGTGTCTTCTAGCTTGTTCTAAAGAATAAAATGGGCTGTGGGCTAGACTCCACAATATCCACGTGTGAGTGCGCAATTTTGGCGTGATTAGTAGATGTACTTAGCACTAATACTTACTTTTTTTATCTCGTACGGTTATCTTGCTAATCTTTATTAGTCAAAAGGTTGTATTTGTTCAATTGGTATCTTCATAAGTTATGAAATTTGGAACTATAAAAAAAGTTAATTAATATTTTTTATTATCATTTTGTTCAGAATTTTTTGTCTTTTGGATGTAACATTTGAAAACTTGCATATTCACTTTGCAACATTTCCCAAAGGATTGCCTCTGTTTATTAAGACCGAGACAAGTACGTCGGTTTTGGAAAAAATGAAAATACAGCTATCATTTCAATTGTTTCCATTAAGAGATCTTGAATAAATACTAGAATTGTTATCTTATATACTTATTGAGACTTTATTGTATCCTGGAGAATTTTTACCGGTAACTATTAGCAACGTTGTGGGGGCAAATAATTCATTAAAGAGAGCATTATCACGGCTCAAAGTCTGACTACATCCGTTCGTCATATTTTCTTACCGATGGATATATAGGAAATGTCATTTCCGTGGCGATAAGAAGGCCGGAATGGGACTGGCTGGAAGTGATCGGAGAAGGTGTCGACCCAGCCGAGCTGACTTGCTCGCTTAGAAGAAAATTTGGTACTGCCGCCATAGTGAGCGTGCAGGGAGTGAGCAATGCAGGAAACACTCACCGAGGGACCGGCTATTATTCATACGATGATCATGAGCAACGGCACCATGAAGGGGCCCGGCAGTACTCATCGCCGTCCGGTTATGTTCCGTATCCACAATATCCGGTCTACGAGGCGGTCCATCATGCGCTGAATCCGCCAAGTGTTTGCACCATCACGTCATGAGAGCTTTTTTTCAAGTTCAAATTGCTTCTAAAAAGTGTCAAAGGGTTGTGGTCCTTCGCAAGTAAATTGCGAAGTTCATGAGCATTTTCTATAATTTACTCGTGAGTGTACAAGGTGTTAATGCTCTGTTATGTTTTTTCTTTCTCGGCTATTTCATATATGAAAGAAGGATTGAAGCAAATCCTGGAGCGTCTTCTTAGCATGGCATAATAGTAAAGCTCACCAAAAACCTCTTTGGAATGGAGACTGATGGGCAATTTGGGGACACGATGATGGGAAATGCCGTAAAACAATTGACTCATAGAGTTGAACGTGAGCTACAGCACCTTACTTAAGACTGATCATAGACCTTTGCGTCTTCAGTTCGTTTTCATTTGATCGTCTCCATTAATTCAACTCGGATACGTATTTCAAAGTCTGCGAGAGGATGATGACGAGAGGAACGTGAAAGGTCGTTCTTGGATCATGTCTAATCCTCATTTTGTTGCAAAACCACAAAAAAACAAAATATTCTTGCTGAACTTTTTAGGTTTCAGTGCGAGCTCCATTCGAACTTGACTGTTTTAAGCGAATATCTGTCGCTTGTATCAGTCGTCGTTGAAGTAATGTTAGTCAGTCCTCTTGCGGTTACTCTTCTCAAGATCTTGAGGACATGAAAGGTCGTTCATTCATGGATGTACCAAACTTCTTGGTAAATGAAGCTTTCAAAACTTAATTTCTTGGAAGAATAAAACTAGGGGACATAACTGCTTCTTCCATTGAGCCGAGCACCTGCTCTTGATGTTCTGATCACCGCAGTGACCTCTGGTATTCAAGACACTCGACAATGCTATATATATATATACCCACCTGCATGCACGCACCTGGACACAGGACAGATGGAAGCTGTAATGATTTAGCCCCAAACTGGTGAGGATTGAATTGATGGCAGAGGAGAACTTAAATGGGAATGCACATGTCGGAGAGAAACGCATCAAGCACTACAGCAATTTCCACAGTATACTGCTTGTGGGCGAGGGTGATTTTTCCTTTGCAGCTTGCTTGGCCAGGACATTCGGCTCCGCTGCTAACATGGTCTCCACCTCCCTCGACTCGAGAGGTACCCGTGCAAAATCACATGTCACGTCTATTTTCCGGTACATTCGGTCAATCGTATGTTAGAGAAAATAGACATCAACTTACACCAGAGCTCGCTAAAAAGAAGGATATTCTGAATGCTGTCGCTAACAATATCGACATCAGCAAACCTAAAGCATTGTCTATCCTTACCATTTCTAATGCTGTCCATCAGTTTTTATCCTAGTTCTCATTTTAGTAAATTTTCGTGTTCCTTGTTCACCTTAGCTACGTTGAGGGTGAATTATGCAACATCAGCGATTGACAACTTGGAAACGATCGAGGGTTTGGGGGGTACCGTTTTGCATGAAGTGGACGCTCATACCATGAGCGAGCACCCCATTCTCAAGCACAAATCCTTCGATCGAATCGTCTACAATTTTCCTCATGCTGGCTTCAGCGGCTCCGAGGCAACCTTAGTCCAGATTGAGTTAGTCTGCGACTCTCAAGCATTTCGCTCATTTAAAAGCTGACATCCATATTGTCCCATAACGTGTGCCTCGATCTTTGTTTTTCTCTGTAATGATCTATACCACATTGCAAATTTAGCTATATCGAAGGCAATAAAAGGAAAATCTGATTTTCAGGCTTCACCGAGATCTGGTGAGAGGCTTCCTGAAAAATGCGAAAAAGATGGTCACCGTGGATGGAGAGATTCATGTGACGCACAAGAAAGCTTATCCATTCAGCAGGTGGGAAATCAAGAAGCTGGCTGAGGAACAAGGCCTGTTTTTAGTCGAGGAAGTGCCGTTCTCCCTGTGGCATTATGAAGGGTATGTCAATCGGAGAGGCTCAGGCTTCAAGTGTCATGGTACTTTCCCAGTCGGAGAAGCATCTACTTACAAGTTTAGCAAAAATGATCATGGAATGCATTGCGCTAATGCTCTGCCTAACTTGAGCCTGGCCGATCTTGTTGAGTCTGTTTGAGCGAAATGATGACTTATATACGATGCATGGTGATGTCGTTCTAAGCAGTCATCTCCAGGTGTGCTTAAAAGAAAGCTTTAATTTTGCCATCTAACTAGGAACGGAGTTCTTCATTTTTATGTGTGTTTCGACCGTGAAACTAGATGTACGTAGTTTCTATGGAAATTTTCCTCCGAAAAAGCTTTTGTTATACGAGCGGGCTGAGTGGTGTCCAAGATTGATCATACATGACTCTTTCCGCTTCAAAATTCTGTAAACATTTCCATCAAAAACTAACTTCTTTATCCATAATAGCTACACTTACATAATTTTTAGGGAAATGAGAGGCAAACGGTATCCTTCTTAGGCCTCGTTTGATTCGACTTTCCCAAGGGGCTTTGGGCTCCCAAAGCCCCTTGGGGAAAATTTTTTGTGTTTTACAAATGTTTATGAAAACTCATTTGCCAAATGTGAGCATTCCCAATGCTGAAAGCTGAATCTTTGGAGAGGAGGTGTTTTGGGCATTGGGCATTTTGGAAATGCAACCGTGTCACTGTTCATCTTCTCTTCCCCTTCGTCTTATTCTTCCCCACCCATCTTCTTCCCTATTCATCTTCTTCTTCCCCACCCATCGGGCTTCTCCGGCAACCGCCACCGCCGCCTGAGGGTCCCGCGTCCCCGGTGACCACCGCTTGGGGGTGGCGCGACCCGCGACCTCGCGGGTCACACGGACCTCGGCGACGTCGCGCACTCCCGGACCTCGGGCGGCATTGCATAGTGCGCACGGACCCTAGGCAACGCCGCCTAGGTCCGCGCGACCTCGGGCCGCCATATCGGCCTCTGCGAGCTCAAGCGCTTGAGGTCGCGTCTCCAGTGGCATCGCTTGAGGTCGCGACCTCGGCGCCGTTGCGACCTCATCGCTGGCCAAATCTGGTCGTTCGGCAATTGGCCGTCCGACACTTGTCGCTAGATTTGATTTTCAGATTTAAAAAATAAAAATAAAAGCAAAAGCCCATTATATATGTTAGTTTTGCCAAACGATATTTATACTAAAGTTACCTTTCAATGCTATTTGAAACTATAATTTATCAAAATGTATAACATTTCGGAAAATCCATTTACCTCAAAGGTATTTACATTCTCTCAAGGGCATTTCCCCAAAGCCAAACCAAACGAGCCCTTAGAAAAGTGACGGTGCAGTTTGCACGTTAGGCTTTCCCAAGAAAACTGGACAACTTGTCCAATTTCTCAAGATTGTTGGTTTCTTTTTTAATTTTTTTTTATTTTTTTGGTTTTTTATTCCTTCTCTTTTCTTTTCATTTTTTGCTAGGTATTGTTGATAGTTATCTAGTCCCATTCTAGCTCTCTCTGACCCCTTAAACACCATCTCCTAGAGGTGAGCGATTCTAGGTTCCTTACATGTTCCACTTTAAACCCAAAACCTATCATCGACTATAGATTCCTCATTTTTTGGAATTTAGAGCCTACCCATTGGAATCTAGAACCTAGAACCTACCCGTCGGAATCTAAAACCTAGAACCTACCCTATCACAAATTCCAAGGTCAGTTATAGGTTTTAACGTATTCTTTTTTTTTTTTCTTTTTTGGATTCATATTTAGTTCAAAATGAAAATGAATGCAACAATACCAAACAAGTTTGTCATTCATAAAAAAGAATACAAAATGAACAAAATTATCATGCATGTAAACCAGAGACTCTAGGTCATTTCTTCTGTTACTTGTTCTACCAAGTTGAGCATGCGCACTTGCAAATCGAATTGTTCCTCTCTATCAATATTTTTATTTGGTGCACAGAACAGTAATTACACAGAGCATGTGGTATTTGCATATGAAGATGCTAATAATTTTAAATGAACCTGAAATCATTTGGGGTTTGGTTGAATTTAATGTGCAAACCAGTGGAGGAATCTTGCCATCTCATAACTGCAAGGTCATGAATAAACAATGAGACATGTGCATTTCTCCTTCACAATCACTAATTTCTAGGGCATAAAAGTATTCATGCCATTGCCAGATACCTAATCCAAGGTCAGTCAGAAATAATCTTTCTCTTCAGGAGTTCCTAGAGGACCAAGCAAAAAGTTACTTGGTTTTATGTGACTGTGAATGTACCTGCCCAGATAAGAAGCGTAAATGAGAAACATTACAAATGCTGAACCTAGCATATATTTTTTATACTCTCGTCTAGCAGAACCTTAAATGATTGCTTGATAGAGAAAACGATAAAGAACATGTGATTGGAAGCTAGTTAGCTATTACCCTCTAGAGTGCAGCTTCTTAAGTATAGAGATTGCTTCAACAGCAATACATGCAATTGCTTCCAATGGCCGGCTGAAGTAGTAAGGAAGGAGAAAGTATCAGAAGCTGAAAGAGAATTGGGGATTGTTGATAGAACCTAAAGTATAGACACCGCAAAAGCTTTTAATGGGGAAATATACGTTGGGAAGTTGCTGATTAGAGGAACTTTTAAACTAGGTCCAAGAATATCCATGACCACAAAGATCATCGAAAACTTTGCATTGTAGAATTACAGAATACGAGTCAATGGAATTGCACATACCATGACATAATAGTCACCTTCTTGCCCTTTGTAATGTATTCGTGGCGGCGCTATGCCATGACTTTCATCGAGATCACTGCACAATATGCAGAACTCAGGTGCGAAGTTCAACGTGCAAATCCAATTTCACATACAAGAGCACCACTTGGCAAAATCGATATTGCAATTATTCTAAAGGACTCACTCATAAACTTTCCACTCATTAGGGATGCCTCTTCACATCATTCTTTGCCTTTACACTCGAATTTTAAGGCCACCAAGATAGTGCCGCATTAAATCATGTAAAGTAATGGTGCAAATGTAATGGCTTAATTGAAAAAAGTTAGAGCTCGAAGCCGTACTTCTGCTACTTCCACACCCGTTTGGTCACTTAAAGTTGAGACTAATGGCTCGACGGACATAAACATGCCCAAAACCTCCCTTTCCCAGTTCTCTTTCTACTCCGTAAACTAGATAATCATTGATTTGAACCTGAGAAAATCAAATTTTCAGTAGATATTTGGAAGTTGCAAGGTGAATCAGTGAACCGATCACATTGTACCTAAAAGCTTTAAAAATGTCAGTAACATATAATTCGATATGGTGATCCATGGAGTTGTGAAATGGAGCAAAACAAGTTGATGACGGAAACTGAATTTATGGAACTTGCATGGGGATTTTAGTTATCAACCTAGATTAAGTGAAAATTTCCCCTTTTTTCTCTTTGGCAGATACAATAGCAGAAGATGACCCGCCAAATCTGTCATATTTGACTGTTTGCTCTATTTAATTTTGCCTAATCAACAAAAGAACAAGAACGATACTGATTGCTCCTCAGGAATGAATTTCTCAGACCAAAAAGCAAGAACGGCCCAAAATTTGCCAACTATTGAATATCGTGGTCGGAACTTTGGCTGACTGGCTTTGTCCTTGCTTTGTGGTCGGAACTTTGGCTCCCTCGTCGATTTGGTATTGAGAAGAGCGGATCTTAATAGAAGGTAAAAAGAACTCTTGGCGCCGGTTGGGAGGCTGAGATGCGGCAGCTCATCGACACGCGGGCTACTCATCGTTGAAGTTTGAACAGCAGCGGCATCATTGACGGCAAAACAGCGACGGTGGAACAGCAGCAGCTTGACGTTGGGAGGCGGCATGCACGACAGCCAGAGTTTGACAGCATCGTCAAACGGAGCAGCTGCGGCGTCGGCAACAACGTCATGGGTCGTGACGGCGACGTCGGGGGCGGCGAGCACCATGGGGTCGTCAGGGGCATGGAGCAGAAGGAAATGGAAAGAAAAGGAAAGTGAAAAGACTGAAGATTGAAGAAGAAATTAGGGTTCCTTGTTTAGGAGTCCCGGTTCCGGTTCTGGTTCCGGTTGGAACCGGAACTGCCGGTCCCGAAAGAAATGGAACCGGGAACCAGAACCTCCCTTCCTAGAATCGGGAATCGGACCGGACCGTCCAGTTCAATTCTCCGATTCTCGGTTCTATCCGGGAACCATGCTCACTCCTAATCTCTGCAAGTGCAACTTGTAGGGTTTATATTTTATTTTTTACGATTTCCCCATCTGCGACTATGAGTGAGTGGTGGGCAAGAGATCAGAAGCAGAGCAAGTGCTGCTGCAAAGAGAAGAAGATTTTCGTGAAATGACCCAAATTGGCGGTTCCTCTCTCTATGCACGTCAAAGTGAAGACAGCATCCCAAGCTCGTCCTTGAGTCCTTGAACATGATCAGCACGTTGGACGGAAGGGCCTGAACCAGCTTGACCCGCTTCGCGACCTCAGCCTCAAGGACAACTCGATCTCTGGCGATGTCCTCGACCTCTCCACCCTCGTCAACCTCAATTTTCTCTACCTAAACGACAATTCCTTCTTTGCCGGCTTCCCCACCTCCCTGCCTCAAGGTCCTCGTACTCGCCGAGACCGCCTCTCCGACCAGATACAGTCAATAACTCCATGAATTTCTTTCTCTTGAAGATTAGTATACTCGTTTCTTTAAATAATACAAATAAGCAAAAGAGATGGTCTTGTACAGCAAATCAGTGATCCGGTTGCCTATTAGGCACAAAACAAAATGAATGGTCTAAATTGCAGCGTTACTTGTAGGAAGTAACGGTGCCGTTCTCCTAGCCCAATCCAAAGAAAAACTAATCAAGTACCAAAACATAGGTGATTGCAAACAAAAAAATTATAGCTATTAAAAATATGTTATTAATTTCATTAGAAAGATTGAATAAATTATAAAGATTTAAAGAACACTCCAAATGTTGACTTTGAGACTAATAATTAAATATTGTATGTTCAAATGACTCCTATTTTTTTCGCTTAAATCAAGTTGCTCTACAAGACTCTCCGTCGATTTAATCAAGATTGGTAATATCAATAATGCTTAACAATTTTACCAAAAAAATAAAAATAATGCTTAACAACAGATGATCATATAACGGTACCCCCTCTCTTGGAAAAGAGACAGTGCCTTGCCTTTAATTTTCCGAAGGGAACAGGATAAATTATTCATCCGGAATCTTTGGGAAATTTGGAATGAAATCTCAGTTATCAGGATTTCCTTTAATCCCTCTAAGTAAAATTTCTTAAATGTGAATATAATAAAAATAAAATAAGAGAAATGATAAACTTGAAGAAAACCCGCAAAACATCCATAATAATACAAAAACTATGATTTGTAACCATTTACGACCACCAATTGAGCCACCATGACCACGAGCTTATCTCAAGCAGCCATGATCTCGAGTTTTGCAACTCAAAACTCAAGTGGTTGTGGCTGTCGCAACCATGATTGCTGCAAGCTTAGAGCTTGAGCTCACCAATTGAGCCACCATGACCACGAGCTTATCTCAAGCAGCCATGATCTCGAGTTTTGCAACTCGAAACTCGAGTGGTTGTGGCTGTCACAACCATGATTGCTGCAAGCTTAGAGCTTGAGCTCACGACTACTACGGTCATGATGGTACTCCATCTCTTTCTATCTCTCGATTTTGGTTTTTTTTTAATATTGTTTGATGTGATGCATTTTTAACTTATAATAATTTTCAGTGAATCATGATAAGATATATATATTTCAGCGTGACACGTATATTCACTAGTGTCTATATCATTAATTATGTAGTCCATGGCAGCAGAAATCAACCAGTAAGAGAAAAATTATAAAGGAATGACTGTACGTTGACGTTTTCTAAAAAAATGAGGAATTTTTAAAAATAAAAAATAAAAGATAGAAGGATGATTTTGATTTTAATTTTCGAACAAAAATAAAGGAACGATGGTTATATTATTCCTTAAATAAAATAAGAAAATAAAACCTTCATTTCATCGTATGTATTGTTTTTTTATCTAGTTTCATTATTGAATTAATTAAGGTTAGCAAATATAATAATACATTGTTTAGATTTCAACCGGTTGCCCCATTTCTTTGAAATGGAAATTGCTGCCCACAATCCACCGTCATCATCTTGGATGACGGTGGCCGTTAGGCTAGCATCTCCCTAATTTTTAATATTTAAGATAAATGCCAAAACATGCACAAAACTCTCTCATCAATCATATAATAAATTTGAATTTGGACCGTAACCTTACTATAAAACAATCGAGGACAATCGCGTGGAGCACCTATCACTAGAACTATAATATCAAGTCGTCTCTTCGAGTCAAGTCGAGTTTGAGTTTGAATTACAGGTTGCCTAGAAACGACTTGGTCAAATTAACTCTCACAAAAATTTATCAACTTCCAAAATTAACCTCATCTTTATTGTCTGTATCAATACTAACGTGCGACTTGTGACGCAACACATCGACATGTCATTTCTAAAAAAATAGAGAATTCTGACAACTTGAGACACGTTGTATATTAAATATATATTTTTATATATGCATGATAAATTATCGTTTTTATAATTATTTGAATCAAATTAAATTCAAACAAATAAATAAATAACAAAAAAGAGCCTAAAATGAATTTACACTAAAAACATCAATCCACCATTTGTTAATATAATTCATTATTTCAATTTGACAAATTCAACTCCATTCCAATAATCCATAAAATTTGGAGGGGAAAAAATAAGCAATTCACATTCCGGACTCACGTGTCAAAGTGTGTTGGAAGAGGAGAAAAAACAAACTTGGGGAATAAATTATGTGTCACGGGAAGGAGAATCAAAAGAGAAAAGAACACTAGGTTTTTCTCTTATTCCCCTTTATTATTTTTATTATTTTTTTATTTTTCTATATATTTACATTTTTTTGTTAGATACATATATACATTTTGACTTCTCATTTATTGAAAATTTTTAAAATTGACCCACGCATGTTGGTGTTGGAATTATGTACTCACATGTCAAAATTCCGGACTCTCGTGCAGGAGAGTGTCGGGAGAGTTGATCAAATGTCGGATTTTCCGATACGTGTTGACTGAGTGCCGAAAAGTATCAGAGAATGTTGGAAAGTGTCAGACACATATCAGAGTATCCAACATGATACGAATGTTCCCGAAAAGTGTCAGTACTTCCTAAGCTATCCCCTACATATATGCCTTGTAGTGTTAGGAATGACAATGGTAGACCATTCATTTTCGACCGTCCTTATTTTTCCCTAACGCTCTTGTTAAATTAAACGTGACCTAGAAACCCTAAGATGAAAACTAGGAGACACATAACTACAATTCCATTGATCCACGTGCTCTGTCGTCTTTTCAAAGACTAGGTTTTCTTTTAACAACTAACAATGACACCATAAATGGTATAAATGACTTGTGCATGCACAAAATTTCCTAGTCAATTTCATGGTTTATCTTAAAAGAAGGTCTCCTTGTCAAGACGAGGGGTGTAAAAGCAATATTCCCAGCTGAACATGGCATCTGGATCTGCTTCCTCTGCGGAATGGTATAAATGAGTCGTGCGTGCACAATATATCCTTGTTAATCTAGAGGTACCTGATATGCGCTTGTCGTGATATATTCCGAGCAATCATGTTCTAGAAGGAATATACTCTGTTGCAACTTAGTAGAAAGAAATAGTCCCACACAGAATATTTCTCTTCCATCGGGCAGAATTGAATTGTTTCACATCATAATCTTGGCCGGTTTAACTTAATTTTGTATTTTTACAGTCTTTTCTATTGATCGAAAGGAGTCCTTGAAGATGTTCGGTAGAGCGCGCAGTAATTTGGACAAACTGGATGGCTCGGGTTCACCGTCCTGCATGGGGTAGACGTCCGTACCATGACCCAACGCCCAATTCTCGAAGACAAATCTTTCGACCAAATAGTCTCCAATTTCCTGCACGCTGAATTTTGGGTTGTGAGCATTCAAGTTCCAAATTGAGTATGTTGATGAATATAACTTCAAATCAGTAGAGTAATTGAGTCGGATTTTGAAGCATGATATCACTTTCTTTAAAAATTTATTTACTCCACAATGTTGCTAATAGTCATCGGCAAATATCATCTAGGATACAACAAAATCTCAAATGAGAATACTAGGTGGCAATTCTAATATATCTCCAGGGTCTCTATAGGAAATAATTGAAAAGATGACTGTAATTTTGGGAAGAATACTCAAAAAAATGATTTCATACTCATTCATCCAAAAACTAGGAAAGTGATAAAAACCTTTTGACTTTCCTCAATTAGTTTTATCCTCCCATTCACTGGAAGCATCTCCTACAGTAGGAACTAAGAACTGTCCGACCAGACCCAAAGATCCACACTGTTCTATTCTTCCGACGACCATGGGCTTTTGTAAAAAACTAATGGCATCATTACTAGCAAAAGATCGTTTCAAGTGTCATAACTTGACACAAATGGACACTTAAGTGCCAAAACTTACGAAAGTGACACTTAAGTGCCACATTCGAAGAGAAATGGATCACTTAAGTGCCACTCTAGCCAAAATGCTGATATGCGCAATTACTGGCAAAGTAAGTGCAAAACGACGTCGTTTTGCACGTTGACGTGGCCAAATAATGCAAAAACGCCATCATTTTGGTGATGACGTGGTAATAAATTAATATAAAAATTAATTAAATTTAATTTAAAACTAAATTTATTTAAATTATTTAAAAATACAAATACAAATACAAATATTAAAAAAATTAAAAAAAAAAAAAAAAAGGGGGGTAGGCGGCGAGGCGCGCCGCGGGAAAGGCCGGCGATGGAGGGGGGGAGGGTCGGCCGGTGTCGCCGGGCCTTGGCCAAGGGCTGGCGACCCCAGCCAACCAGCAGCAAGGGCCTACGAGCCCTCACCCGATCTAGGGCGAGGGTCACGGCCCTCGCCCAAATCCGACGAGGGTCGGTGGCCCTCGCCCGCAGGGCCAAGGGCCGTCGCCCGCTAGGGGTCGTCGGATTTGGGCGAGGGCTCGCGGGCCCGGCGACCCTGGCCGACCCTCCCCCCTCCGTCGTCGGCCCTTCCCGGTCCTCAACTACCTCCCCCTTTTCTTTTTTTTTTTTTTAATTTTTTTTTAAAATTTTTAAATATTAAAAAATTTTATTTTTAAATATTTTAAATTTAATTTAATTGTTTTTATATTATTTTTTTACCACGTCGCACTAAAACAACGTCGTTCGCACTTGCTTCGCCAAAAAATTGCTATGTCAACATTTTGGCCAGATTTTGGTCGGATTGGCACTTAAGTGATTCATTTTGCTCCGATTTTGGCACTTAAGTGTCACCTTCATAAGTTTTGGTACTTAAATGTCCCTTTGTGCCAAGCTATGGCACTCCGGGGGTCCGCACGTCAATCATTACTAATGCTCAGCATAGGAACTACATCCTACAAACCTCAGCCACACCTTAAGGAAGCTCGCATTTAAAAACCTTTCTAGGCCCTGTCGGTTGTTGTGAACACCAGTACCAAGAACTCTAAAGAGTTTTGTGCCAAGAGAACAAGACCATTCTTGAAGATATATGGAATTATAATGTACCCATCGCATGGGATTATTATAGCCTTACACCAGAAGCTAAAAAAGCACTCGAGAAATTCAAACATGCTGTGAGAACAACCCCATCACATGAGCAAGAAATGACAAACACAGATGACCCTGCACAATCATCTCAAGACCCCTATGTATAATGGGAGGGCCCTCTATCTCAAGACCCCGATGATCAAGGACCCCTGTCATTATCTCTAAGAATGGACACATCTTTCTATGCTCAACTCTCCAATTGGTCTCAACCAAACATGTCTACTGACACTCCAGGATCCTCTAGGAATCATGAAGAAGCATCTTCATCAAACGAGGCAAACATGTGGAATACTTGAACTCCCTCTTATGAACGACTTGCAGAACTTGAGCGAAAATACAAAGAATATCTTTGGCAGAAATGCATAGTTCTGATAATTCGGCCTACGACTATAATGCCCGTGACGGAAGAGATCGCCGACTATAGCAAGTCATTGTAGCAATAGGTTAGGGAAATCACTATTTATTGTCACTATTCATATCACCAAAAATAATTCCCAATCGGATTTTCCAGAACCTCTGTTTGTTTTAGGATTCGTGAGCCTAGTCCTTGTTTGTTTGTTGCCTCCTAATGCCTATAAAAGGCAATGAGATTGTACTGTGTTGGACAGAGTCCCTTGAAGTAAAGTGAGTGTTTTGTTAAACTCTCAATATATTTCTAAACACTTCTTCTTCTTATTCTTCAACCTAGTAGGATCCTTTGAGAAATGCAACTCATGTAATTAGAAGTGTTACCATCTTTGCATCTCTAAGTGTCTCTAGGCTTTGAACTAAAAGTCAGAGTAGTATTCTACTAAAAGGTTGTCCCTGAAGGATTTGAACGAGAGGTTCACTCATAGTGGGAACGCATACCTACAGAAAGCTGACTATGTCTTCTCTGGTTTCTAAGTTTAGGTCCATTCATGGTATCAGAGCCATGGTTTCGTTTGTAATAAGATATGTTACATGCGCTCAATAGGTGAATCAAGTGCTCGAGAAGATCTCTTCGCATTATGACTGAACCCGAGATACTAGAAGCTCTATGAGGAACCCCATATCGACAGATTCTGTTGGGAGCTGTGTTTTTGAGAAACAGTCGTTCATGCCTCTTCACTGCGACCTAAAGGGAAATGCCACCAAGAGAAGAGGGGAGGACGCAACTTCACCTTCATCCCCATCCTCCTCACATCTTTCAAATTTTCGTGTGTCAAATGTCTCTAAGATCGACTATCTTTATGAAGTCTCTCTTAGTGATGAAACCAAAATCTCTGAAACTCAAGTCCCACTTATGAACCCTTATTCTGCTTTTGCTAAACCTACCTCATCATTTTCTCTCATCCACTCCATTCGACAGCTCATCCGCCAAACCCCAAAGAAAGTAAAAGAGTACATCAAGTCCTCTAAGTTCAATCAACATCTGAAAATGAGTATTTTGTTACTATTCAAATTCCACCAGAATTTCCCAAGCAATGGACTCAACAAGGATACTTTCATGTCCATTATGGAGATGTTCATCTTGCTCTCACCTTTCACGGTCGTAAAGGCTTGTCAATCGTGGCTAGAATAGCCTTATTGGATACTCGGTTCCTAGAATACCAGCATGCTTGTATTAGTATCATCCAAACCACTTTAAATGATGGAACAATCTTTATAACCTTATATCCAAACTTCAATATCGCTCTTTCAGACCCTCAGTTACTCTTCTTTCTAAAAGTCCAAATCCAACTCATTGGAGCTCCCCAAACCGCTAACTTTATTGCAGCAACATTGCACTACCAAATGATTTATCAAGTGTAGAACCATGCTCTTGATTTGAATTTCCAAAAATGGGAATAAATATGCTCTATTCATTTCTATGCAGAATGACCAAGCATCTTGCATTCATGTTCCCAGACAAATCCTAAGAGAAAAGTTGGCCAAGCTCCTTCCGAAAACCTGGATTACCAACTATGAAAAGCTGCATAAGAATAACAAACCCCTCCAATCCTCAGACTTCGAATTCGTCAAGAAGAAAGATGGCACTGTTGCCATCAAATTTGGCAAAGAAAAGGAAGAAAATCCTTCTATCTCCCAGACCTTGTTCATGATTGAACCATATGTTCCTAAGTCTATTTCCGAACCAGATCCCAAAAGGCTTGTTCAATACTTTCAGAGTAATGGAAACCATGTCCATTACTATAAAGACCGATATGGTCACTGTTTTTGAGACCCCTTTTGCTAGTGTTCTTACTATACAAACTCCCTCGACGAAGTAGACCCAAATGCAAGACCCTGTTAGAAACCCAAGAAGCCAAAGGACACTATGTACCAAAGGTACTTAAACGGAGATTCCTCCGTTGATACTCTTGGTGAAAATGATAAATTCTAATTCGTGGTTTCTTATGCTCCAACTCCACCACTAGAGTTCACAGAGCCACCTTCCACATCCCCAACCTTGCCACCAACACCACCTCCTCCTCACAAAAAACCAACTATTTTCCCGTTCTATAAGCCAATCTTGAGTGGGCAAAAAGGCACTCTTACTCACCTAAAGCTCTAGAAGAGGTACCACCTAATTCCTCTATCGCTATGTTCCAAGAGATAGATTTTCCTCCTCTTATTCGAGAAAGTTCGAAACTGTCGTTCCCTACCCCAGAAGAATTCATTGATCCACAAGATAGATATCGACATACTCCCAAGATACCTGCCCCCACTGATGTGGACAAACATGGAAGACAACAAAGGACTCATGTTGCTGAAGCCGTCCTGAATTGGCAATCGGAGACTCTTTTAGCACACAACAATGCATTAAAAACAATTTATTCCAAAATTGTGGATGTGCAACGAGATCTTTGAAAATATGATGAAACCACCAAAAAAATGCTTTCGAGCTTCTAGAAAAGGCTTCATGCCTTGGAATTCAGACAACATTTGGGATATTATCATCTCGAAAGCCCCAAGACGGAAATAGAAAAACTCAAAAGGCAAATCCAACTCCTTGAAGAAGGAAGATTCAATCATTTCAATCCATTTCTAACTACATTGCGAATGGAGCATTCGCTTCCTCAACCATCTCAGAATACGTCTATCTTTGCTACCTTCACAGAAGCTCCCACCAGACAAGACAAGACCAATGTGGTAGAAATGCGAAATCGCCTTCAAAAATTGGATCGAATAAGGAAAGAAAATGGAAAAGAGAAGATGCTTGAAGAATCCTTAATAGCTATTAAAAAAATAAAAAATAAACCAAATGATGCGATCCAATCCGTTAGAATCATTCCTAAGAGATCTGGGCAATCAAGAAGAATAGCATGATCCTGTTACTTTGAAAGACCAAATTCATTTCCATAAGAACCGAATTTTCCAAACAACTTTGACACTGGATCAGATTTGGAATCCCTCTCATCATCTTCATCCTTTTCAATCCCCACCATTGAGTCTTTCCTTATTGTACCGATAACTTCATCAATATTCATGACCGACCCTCCAAACTAAGATATGGAATCCAACCCTTCTGAACTAGAGGTTGTTCAACCAAACAATCCATCTTAGAATGTGACTGCCTCCTCCAAACAGTTTTTCACCGTTGATGATATTCCCTACTCAAAATGGCCAGAAGATTTGAAGAATTCCATACTTGGTTAAATACCCAAGCTCTTACCAATCAAGATAAATATGATGTCTTTTTTGGTTTTGTCACAAGGTTTACAGGTAGTCTCAAACATTGGTAGTCATCGGTGACAGAACAAGACCAAGTTCAATTTCTGCTTTCACCTGACTTTAGCCATGTCATCACCCTCCTATACCATTTTTTCATTGGAAAACCTTCTGACCTTCATGAGTTCAAAATGAGAGAATTTTTTTGAAAGAAAATGATACTCTCTCCAGAAAAGGCATCTCGATAAACATTATCGGGAAATGCTCAAGCTTTTCTATGGTATTGGAGCTGATCCAAACCTAAAGCAAGTTTTTCTTACTTCTATCCCCAAAGAATTATCATAGTAGGTTGAGAAATCTTTTCTCAACAAATAAAGGAGAATTGTGGACATTCCTTTGGGAGAGATACAACAAGAAATCCATTTGTGTCTTGATAATTTATGTTTAAAGCGCCAAATTGTTCAAACTTATCTCATGGACAACAGAGAACTTGATGGAGCCTGTTCTCACCAGAAGCTCAAGATCAAATGCTCCAAACGAGATTGCAATGGTTCTTGCGGAAAGTCTTCCAAAAAAAAAAAAAACAGAAGCACTTTAAGAAATTCTAGATAAAGAAATCCAAGCATGGATCTAAGCACTTCCGAAAAAAGAAGAAATGGCGATTCCTAGGCAAAAGAAAAGATCGCTCAAGTCACAAGAAATCAACTCGATACTTCATCTGCAACCAAAAGGGTCATTTCGCCAAAAACTGCCCCCAAGCAAGAAAATGTTAGAATCATCCGATACATCACATAGAGATTAAAATTGGTATTTCACTCGAAAATGATGATATAAATCTCTATTCTCTGCAGAGGAAGAACCATTTGAACAAACTCTATGTGTCATTCATTGTTACCAAACACCTAGTGAAACTAATTCAAATTCAGATTCTGAAGACCTTTTTCACATATCCCTCACTTCGTCAGAATAAAATCCTGACATATTTTCAAGCCAAATCCATTGCCCCCATTTTCCTGTGAAAACCTTCACCTCGAAGTTTGCCAAACCCATCACTGTCATTGCTCTCATAGATACTGGTACAAGTTCTTCAATTTTAGACACTAAAGTTCTTCCGGAAGAATATTGGACTTCATGTATTCGATATTTTAATTATGCCTTAAGAGATACTTTTTCTACAAAAGTAAGAATCACCCTAGTAACTGTCCAGTTTTCCCCCAATGTTCCATAACTACAAAAATCTTCGGATCCAGTCTTCCCAACAAAGATTTGATCATTGTTAGGATATAATGACTCAAATTTCTCAGCTTCATATCATTCTTGGAAAAGATCTTAAGTATAAAGACAAATTCTCTAAATTCGTCAATATCCAAAGACTTTTATCCATCCAAATGAATCTATTAGATCCGATCATGCGGAAGTTGTTAGAATCCTATTTAGAATCTCATTATGAATTCTCTAAAAAATGTTCTTATCCTTTATGGAAAAATCCAGAATTTTTGTCAACCTTCTTTTGAAAAAAATGAAGATATCAATCCAACAAAGGTGAGTCATATGGGAATAAAGCCAGACAACCTGGTTTCTGCTCAAAAGAAATGCTCAGAGCTGCTACAACAATGCCTTATTGAAGTTTCAAATTCTTAATTGGCTTGTAAAGCTTTTTATGTCAATAAGCGTGCTGAGTAAAATAGATGAAATATACGACTGATAATAAACTATCAGTCTCTTAACATTTTCCTTCAAGATGATAAATTCCCTCTACCTTCCAAAAATTCTCTCTTTACTGAACTATCAAAAGCTCATATTTACTCCAAATTCGATCTTAAAGCCAGATTTTGGCAATTGGGCATTTATCCTGAAGACAGACCCAAAACAGGGTTTTGTATTCCGAACCAACATTTCTAATGGAAAGTTCTTCCTTTTAGATTAAAGGTAGCTCATTCCTTCTTCCAAAAGGCCATGTGTCGAATTTTCCAACCAATCCTGTCAAGCGTAGCAGTATACATTGATGACATCCTGCTCTACAGCCCTGATGAGGAATCCCACTGCCAACTTCTTGGATAGTTTGCAGACATTGTAAAAGAACATGGGATTATGCTTTCACAAAAAAAGATGAATATTGCCCAGACAGTAATTGAATTTCTTAGTATGCACCTTAACAAAGGAACATACTATCAAGGGCCACATATTGCTCGGGAATTGCTAAAGTTTTCTAAAGAAAATTTCACGACAAAACAAGTTCAGCAATTTCTTGTGATAATTAATTATCTTAGAGATTTTGTTTCAAACATTACAAAGCTGCTGATTCCACTACAATCAATGCTGAAGAAAAATCCTCCACCTTGAGAAAATTTCAAACTAAAGCAATCACCGAACTTAAGGAGATCATGCAAACTCTTCCTCCATTACAAAAGCCCATGGTCATCGGAAAAACAGAACAGTGTGGATCTCTTGGTCTAGTCGAACAGTTCTTAGTTCCTGCGGTAGGAGATGCTTCCGGTGAGTGAGAGGATAAAACCAATTGATGAAAGCCAAAAGGTTTTTATCACTTTCCTTTTTAGTGTTCCTCTGGTTAGGTTGGCGATAAACCTTCTGATTGGAATTTCAATAGTTACTAAGTACTTATTGGTTAAGTACCATAATAACCATTGGAGTTTATCAAGAAAGTCATCTTCCTTCCAAATCAGAGGGTGTATGAACGAATAGTTGGAATTTAATCCAAAATGATAAAGAATTGAACCTCCATGGAGTCTGAATAGATCTGTGTGGCATTGCCACATAAGATTTTCCAAGTTTTCCGTGATGTTGTCATTCCGGATTTGTTCGACAATCTCCTGGGGGTATTGCTAGCGTGGCCAATCTCGTATTCATTCAATATCATACTTTTCATGATGTACATGTTGATTTTTACTAGTGCCTTTGGTCTTGACAATAAGTCAGCAAGTACATTATTTTTCCCAGCAATGTGTTTGGTTTCAAAATAGTATTTAAACCATTCAGCCCATCAAAGCAGTTGAGAATGTGGAATCTGCTTCTCTTTGAACTTGGTCATCTAAGGAAAAGATGCCATGTCCAATTCTACCAGGAAATGATGGCCGATGAGATAGAATTCGAACTTTTTTATTCAATTTTTCATCGCCAAGATTTCTTTGAAAGTGGAATGATAATGCATTTTAGCCTAGGAAAATTTTCCACTTTTATAAGCACACAAGTGTCTCTTTCCATCAATTTCTTCTAACAAGATGGTTGCCCAATATTCATCACTAGCGTCAGTCTGGAGAATTCTCTTTTCTGAAATTACTAAACTTGCTTTGCTGTGAAATTCTCTTCAAGAAACTTTAACAATTCCTGAACAATATGTGGCCTTGGATAGTATGTTCCTTTGTTAAGGTGCATACTAAGAAATTTGATTATATATATAGATAAACAAAAGCATATCTTCGAGAGAAGTTGCAAAATGAACAAAGGTATCCATTCGAAAGAAATTACAAAATGAACAAATGCAACCCTTTGGGAAATGTTGCAAACCGAACGAGTATAATTTTCAACTATTGTCTTGAAAAGACATATGGAATAATAAAAATAATAAAAATAATAATTTTTTAATAAATAAAATTTTTATTTTTCATATTTTCCAAAAATTTAATAAACAAAAACAACCTTTAAACTAATGACGGTTAAGACAACCGTACGAAATAAAATAAAAATAAAGTGCTAAGTGCACCTAATAATCTCACACGCGGGTATAGTAGGGTCTAACCCAAACCCAACATTTTCTTTAAACACACTAGAGAAGTCTCACACTTATTAACTGGCTCATCTCCTCTCAAATTTTCTATGTGGGACGAGTAATGTGTTACAAACAAACTTCCAAGAAAGTAACCATGCAATGTTCTACGTTCGAGTATGGAGTTAATCAAGCGAGACGATTTTGGACCAACCTACATTAGTCCATATTAAGTTGTAGATCATATAAATAAATTAATGCAATGAAGTGTTAATATTTCAGGCGCCACCAAGAACTGGTGAAAGGTTTTCTGAAGTGCACCAAGCCGAAGCTAACGAAGGACGGCAAGGTTCATTTGACCCATAAGACGGCTCATCCATTCGACAAGTGGGAATTAGAGGAGCTGGCTGAGGAACCAGGATTGCGCTCGGTTGAGAAGGCACAGTTCACAGAGTGGGACTACTTAGGGTATTGCGATAAGACAGGTTGAGGGAGGAGGTGCGACGAGAGCTTCCCTGTCGGGGAATGCTTGGCTTGCAAGTTTGCCCTGCCTACTCATGGGCTTCACCAAATCGATAACGACCAACAATAATCCCTACAAGAAGATGAAGGGCTTTGGTGTTTTGGGCTTGCTCATTGGTTGGCAATTGGTATGTATTCATGGTTGAGTGGTTCTATATTGGTGGCGTTTGTGTTCTGTATATAGAGCTTCAAACGTATGCTACTGTATACCCACTGCATACTGCAATATTTCAAATTATTGGTTGCTCCTTTTATAAGATAATTTGCACGAGTCTAAGATGAATCCATTGCGTTGACTAGAAAAGGAAAGGAGAGGGAGAAAGGAGCTTTCAGGGAAGGTGAGAGAGACTTCTCTTTTGGATCAGTGAGAGAAACTAGATGAGGAAATCTTGGGAAGATAGAACAGAGAGAGTTGACATTCAAGATATTTCAGTAGATTAAAATGCTGCCGAATACGTACCAAATTAACGTCCAGACCAAGAGACATGTATAGTTATATATAGTGTTCGTGTATTATAATAAGGTTGACTTTGTCACTAAAACCGCTGCTTAAACCCTAAATAATAGCTAACCAGATCTGGGAAATATGTCAATGATTTAAGTCATGTAGAGGAGCGCGTATTTCATGTCTGGAGTGAAAGTGCAAGAAGGCGTGTGCTGTATTCTTCATCGGATTGCATCATATATATACGAAGTCCCATCTTATTTCTTCAAAACCAGACACACTCGACTTCTTCATAGATACACTCATAAACCTCTTCTCCAATATTTATTTCGCCCAAAAAGACAGTACGTAATGAGAAAAGTTTAAAGTTATTTGGGCCTAACTGTTGTGGTGCTTTCATGGTACAGATGGAGATGATTATACAGATGGCAATACGATGCGACAAATGCAGATCGAAGACCATGAGGATTGCTACGGAAGCAGATGGTCAGTTATTACTAATTTTATTTTCTTCTGGATAAAAGAAAGTAAAGAAAATATATACGATTGGGTCTTGATCTCTTTTCAATATTTTCATTTTCTCAGATTTCATTCCAGTTCTTTACTTGCTAATTTGAGCCGTACACATGTAGCACATTATTTCAATTTGATTTGTTTTCTTGAATTTTGGGTGTCTGTTTGTGGTGGATATCTAGGAAATGTCATTTCCGTGGCGATAGGAGGGCCGGACAGGGACCAGCTTGTCGTGTACAGAGAAGGTGTCAACCCAGCCAAACTGACTCGATCGCTTAGAAGGAAATTTCATATTGCTGTCATAGTGAGCATGCAGGGATTGAGCAATGGAGCAATCACTCAGCGAGGTACCAGCTATTATTCATACGATGATCATGAGCAGCAGCACCATGAACGGGCCCAGCGGTACTCATTTCCGTCCAATTATGTTCCGTATCCACAATATCCAGTCCACGAGGCATTTCATCATGCTCCGACCCCACCTAGTATATGCACCATCATGTGATCATCAAGAGAGCTCTTTCCAAGTTCAAAGTGCTTCTCAAAAGGGTTGCGGTCCTTCACAAGTAAATTGCAAAGTTCATGAGCACTCTCTATAATTTACTCGTGAGCGTACATGGGGTTAATGCTCTGTTGTCTTTTTTCTTCCTCGGCTACTTTAATTATGAAGAAGCATCGAAGCAAATTCTGGAGTCTTCTTAGCATGGCAGAGTAGTATAGCTCATCAATAACCTCTTTGGAATGGAGACTGACGGGCAATTTGTGGACACGATTATGAGAAACGCCATAAAACTATTGACTCATAGAGTTGACCATGAGCTATAGTTCTGTACTTAGACTCTGATTATACACCTTTTCATCTTCTGGCCGCTTTCATAGGATCAGTCCCATTGATTCCTCTCCTGCACGTACTTCAAAGCCTGTGAGAGGATGATGACGAGAGGAACGTCAAAGGTCGTTCGTGCATCATGTCTGTTGCTCTTGGAAAATGATGATCTTGGAAGATGAAATCAACTGTTATGGAGAGAGAGAGAGAGAGAGAGAGAGAGAGAGAGAGAGAGAGGGTTGTCAAAGCGCTATATAGATGCACGAGCTTCATTTCTTGCATGCACGACTGTTGGGTGGTTCAATTTTAAGGAGATTGCAATTGGATGTAATTTTATAAATGGTGAGGGCGAACTTATATCGTAACAATGGAGATGCACGTGAATAAGAAGAAGAGAAGAGCATCAGGCACTATAGCAATTTACACAAGATATTGCTGGTCGGCGAGGGAGATTTCTCCTTCGCTGCTTGCTTGGCCCAAGCATTTGGCTCTGCCGTTAACATCGTCGCCACCTCTGTCGACTCCCAAGGTACATATATATGCCATCCATTCCATGTTGTACATTCACCTTTTTTTTCTCCAACTGATTGTTTTCTTGCGTTCGTTTTGCAAGTGGACCGACCGGAAAAGTGTCGTCAAAGTGGTTGTACAAAAGAGCGAGCGCCAACATGGAGATTCTGGAGGGACTTGGCGGCACCATTTTGCATGAGGTTGACGCCCATAACATGACTGAACACCCCGACCTCAGGCACAAATCTTTCGACCGGATCGTCTTCAATTTCCCGCACGCCGGTTACAAGGGTCACGACCATTCGAACTCCCAAATTCAGTAGATCTCTCAACTTAACCCTTCCATAACGTCTCCTGACGAAACATACGCAGACTAACTAAACCTTAATGGTCCGAGACATTGCAATGGATGATGTAGCAGTGGATTTTTCTTCAGGCGACACCAAGAACTGGTGAGAGCGTTCTTGAAGAGCGCAAGGTCGATGCTGACCAGAAATGGCGAGATTCACGTGACGCACAAGACGGTCTATCCCTTCAGCAAGTGGGAGATAGAGAAGGTAGCCGAGGAAGACGAAAAGCTGCGTTTGGTTGAGAAGGCAAAGTTCTCGGAATCGGACTATTCCGGTTATGTCAATAAGAGGGGAGATGGGTCATGATGCGATCAAAAGTTTCCAATCGGTCAATGCTCCGCTTACAAGTTTGCACTTCGAGATTGACCACGATTCTCTTCTCGAATTTTAGTAATTTTATTCAAATGAAGATGCAGGATTCTGGTGTTAAGTGTATGTGTTTTTGGGTTTTTCAATTGCTTGCCTTCTCTATCTCTCGTCACCTCCTTGCATCTCTCTCGCGCCTGTACCCTGGCCTGCCAAAACGTGGCCGCTCCGAGCCCGAAGCCCAAGTATCTAACAAATACCCATTGTAGATAAAAAAATTAAAAATTAAAAATTTTTAAAAAATTAAAAATAAAATAAAATAAAATAACCATTACAGCTTTTATTTTTCTCGAGTTCATCTTCGTATTCTTTTTTTAATTTTGTTCCCTAATTAGAATTTTTTACATACATAAGTTGTGTGTAGGTTCTCCATGGTACTTTCTATTGGATGTTTGGATCATTTCACTCAAGATCTATCGGATAGATCTTTTATGGATATTATATTTGACTTATCGCTTTTGGACTGAGAAGGGACGGAGCAAGAAAGGCGACGGACCATGGAACGTAGGCGGTCCAATTGCAAAGCCCGATCTGGTGCTATTCGCTAAGTGACTGGATTTACGTCCTCCATGTTCCTACCATGGATTTATGTATATTTGGAGACATGGCAATGTCGACACTCTTTCTACGTTATTTTTCAGATTAGGAAGGTAAAGGTTTTGATTTATAAAGGGGGAAAAAAGACGAGGGTTTTGATAAAGTTTTGGCGCGGGTGATTCTTTTTAATTGTAACACTCTCTTTACCTTGTAATCTTATGTAGAAGGCAGCTTGGTGACGATTAATATAGGCATGCGTGTTATATATAGTATGATTTTCTATTCGTTTCTAATTTTATATGGCTACACACTTAATTTACGTTTTATGTGTCTTTTTAGCTCATTAATATTACGTTTGTATGATGATGTAATTACAAATCCTACTTCGCTTCATCAAGAATTCATTCTATAACTATGTATCGTGCAATGTGCTGATTGGCATCTAGTTTATAATATGTGAAGACTTATGGAATCGTTTGGGAGTTATATTATATTATATTATCTTATATTACTAATTTTGAGTCATAGTTTTCATCCATTGAAATAATTAGCATTGGCTTAGCAAGTGCATGTACAAGAAAAATCCTTTGTAATATGACTAGAATAGTTTGAGGTAAGACAAGTATCCTTCAAATTATGCTCAATATAGGCGTGTGGGGTGAAAAATAAATAACCTGACGCAAGATAATTATTCTTTATAGATATTATGTGAATTAGAGTTTCTCAACTTTTGGATAAGACTTCCAAAATACGTCACCAAATTCCCTCTCTCCGCTGAATCGTTTCATCATTTCTTGTCAAACATATCCATTAGGAAAATTACCAAAAAATTATTAAACATATTGTAATTATGTCAATTCAATTCCAAACATTTTTTTCTTTTTTTGTCAATTAAATCATAACCTTTATATTTATGTCACTTCAATCCATTTGGCCAATTTTAGTCGAAAATCATGAACATGACACCGATCATCCTACATGATATGGTTAGCACTGACGTAAACATTTTTTTAATAAAATTTAATATTTTATTCGATTTTCTTTTCTTTTCTTTTCTTTTCTTTCTCTTTCTTTGTTTTTCGTCTTCTTCATCTAGTTGATCACTAGACCTCAACAACCAATTAGAGGTGGGGGCTGGCAAGGTCAACCTGACCAACCATTGGCGAGGCTTGACCTTGTTGTCACTAGGCGAGATCAGTCTTGCCCAACCATGGTGAGGCTTGCCCTCGTTAGCCACTAGCAAGCTCGACTTCACTAGCTCAGCAATGGCAAGGCTGGACCTCACCGACCTTCACCTCTAGTTGATCGCCGAGGTCCAATGATCAACTAGAGAAAGAAGGGAAGGAAAAAAAAGAAAGAGAAAGAAAAGAAAAATAAAACAAAATCAAATAAATCAAATAATTGTTAAAAAATTATTTACATGTTCACGTTAGTGCCGTCCGTACTATGTAAGATAATTAGCGTCTATGTTAGCTATTTATGACCAAAATTAGCCAAATAGACTAAATTGACACAAATGCAAGACGTTTATGACTCAATTGGTAAAAACAAATTTTAGAACTGAATTGACACAATTGTAATAAGTTGAGAATTTCTTTGCATAAAAGATTTTGAAACACTTTTTCAATTAAATCAATGTATATTTTAAGGAGCTTTCTTTCTTTTTAAATTATCACAAACGGGCAATATGTTAGCCTTCTATTAGTATGAACAACACCGCCACCTCCTATTTTAATGAACTAAGAATCTCAAGACAAATGGACATTAGAAAATATCAACTCGAAACAAGCTTTATCTCTTATTCTGATCGGATTTTACCACCCTATTTTTACGATTACTCGAGAAATGAAGCCACATCTTTTAGTGATGTATTTTTAGACTCCTCCTAAGGCAAGGAATTTGATTTTACTCTTTTATTTAGTAAGAGTATAAAATCTCTATGCCCTCAATTGATTTTTGACGAAAAAGCTAGGACCTCCAGATGGCCAGCTTCAATAAAAATGTTGTTGGTGTCAATGAAAATGATGTTGCTGTCCATGGAGGCTTTTACGATGCCAGTTGGGCAACATATGTAGGCTTTAATACAGGTTTCTCTATCACTACAAAAAGTGCAGGCACCGTTGCTTCAACAAACCATGCTTGAAGCAACCATGCCTGCACTCTTTGTAATGGCTCCTTTAATGGTGGATCGTAATGATCCCTGTATTGGACCCCGAATATATTGCACCACTGGTCGTGAACTCCTCCACGACAGCTACATCGTCTTCATCAAGACCAACAGCAATATCATTGGCGTCGGCCATAAGGATGGTCCTAGCTTTTTTGGTCAAGTAAGTGGTCACTTAAAAAGAGGCTAGTAAGTGGGAAAGAGACTTCGGTGCAAAACACAATGAGCGATAGTCGAATTTATAGGACTCGATGCACCAGTTACCCAGGCAATATGTGTTGAAGCAACTACTCGGAGCATTGCCAAATGCGTATGATCTGGCTACCATGTGCCTCCTTTGTGCATTGTGATGTACATTCCTGCGTGGCATGGCGTGAGAGCAGAATTCAATCCGGTTCTTAGGCCTAAAAACAACAGTAGCTACTTTTGGAGGAACACTATACAAAGAGCACTTGATTGGGAATGGCCAATGTATCTCCATGAGGTTTGATGATTGGCAAATTGGCATTCCTTGATAGATCTTAGGGTAATTTTATGATTGTCTGATTTGTAGTCTTTATCGATGTTGTTCGCATTGTAGTGGACCTAGTCAACACACTCTCTCCCTTTTGAGCTAATACAATAAACTTACGGAAAAGAGAAGAAAAGAAAAAGTATGAAGAACAAGCACACATTCTGCATTGTGTCCCGGCTAGTTATGGCTGGCCAAAAAGAAAAGAAATTACAAAATCTCCTCTCGTCGAGGGACATCTCGTTCTCATGTGGATAGAGAAAATGTATTGTTCTTGTATAATATTTGAAAAATGGAAGACACTTTCGATCTTGGAAAGGAGTGAACTAACTAGCCACTGCCAGACGTGTGATATACATGATGCATTGTGCATTGTAGACTATTGTGAAAAGAGAAGAGGAAAAAGAAAACCAATCATTTGGAATGGGACAATTACATAAAGAAGAGCACCGGAGGTCGAACCACTTATCTTGTGTTACTTTCTTCCCTAATTCAACACGACGCAGGCATGTGTCACGGGTCAATCGATTTTGAATGATTACATACTCATGCAGCCTTAAGATTCAATCCCAAATTAACCTTACACGCACTCAATTCACAAGGATGGATTACGGGAGTGAAGCTCAATGTATTGCTCGTGAATATCATGTACAACTAAAGAGGGAGGGTCCCTTAATTATACATGGACGACATTGATCTCAGCCGTTGATCCCTCTTCGATCCAACTTGGTATTCAAATATATACAATCTTACAAGACTACAAGGAGAGCTAGAGAGACCTTAGGACACGGGGAAGCCCAAGAGACGCCTGCCATGGATCTATAGGATCAGTTCATGGAGAAGCCAAAGGGTCGCCAGACATAAGGAAGCCGAACGGTCATGGGCTGATCCCCGCATTGCACATAGGCCGACTCTTGCATTGAACATGGGTCGCTCGTGGGTCGTTCATAGGCAACTCGTAAGTTGCCCCTTGTATGGGACACGGCCTCATCATTTCTGACAGTCTTGGATCATGTTTATCCTTGGGCCGTGTCAATCTCCCTTACCTATTCGGGTGATGCCCTCATTATGTCCTTGGCATGAAAGGCATCTATGTGTTTCTTGAATTGTCATAAAGCCTCGAACGGTTCCCAACTCGCTTCACTCTCGAGAAGACCCTTCCATCTAACCAAGTACTCTTTCTTTGGCGCGCAATACCTCTTCCATATGACTCGGTCCACTAGGATGCATTTGACGTCCCAATCATATGAGGCTTTAACCCCAAGGGGCGCCAGTTGTGATTCGCCTCAGTCTGGGTTTTTTTCATCGGTATGGAAAGGTTTCAACATACTCATGTGAAACATAGGATGTATCTTAAGTTTGGCTGGCAACTCCAGCTTTTATACAACCTTTCCGATCCTTTGCAACACTTGGAATGAGCCTTCGTAGTGACGAATCAACCCTTTATGCACATCTCGTACCGAAGGACCAAGTGTAGCTTAGTCAGCTGTGACATCCTAAATTTCAGGTTCTGTTTTCGACTGAATAAGTCGGGTTTTTCATCAACGCGCCTATAGTTCTTTTCTCTGAGTTGGCCACTCACGAGATAACTAGCCTTTTAGGTGAAGCCGTTAAGGAATATAAACGCAATAGACTTAAGAATTCGACCAAAAATCAACTGCTCGACCGTGCTTATCTGCAAGGGTCATTATGGCACAGTTAAAAATCGATTAAAGACCAGAGACAGGTCAATTCGATAGAGGTGTGTGATTAAGTGTGGGTAATTCCACCTAATTGCAAAATTCTTATCGATCGGCACTAGACCATTTTTTCTGTCGTTTTAGTACCTTATATCCGTATTTGAAACCTCGAGATTTTCACGACAACCGAGAGTCGTCAATGTGTCGAAGATGTACAATGTGGCTCGAAATAAATCAACCACAAGTCAATTGCACCAAAAATTCCTAAAAGCTACCTGGTAGGCTAGGTCACACTAAAATCGCGCCAGATTGAAATTAACCACAAATTGAACCCGGTTTCGGAAATTGAAAATTTTGTCATGTCACGACTTATTTTAGGAACGCTGACTCATCCTCCGAAGAATTTTCGACGAGCACGAGATTTTACGGAAAATCAATTTGGACGATTCGAAAAAGAAAGAAATTGGGAGGGGGCAAATTGAGGGGATTTTTTGCCTCCAAAGTGAGCTATTTGGTAAAGGGAAATGGTGGAAATTGTGTAGACTCACTCCTCAGTAAAATTGGTCATCAAATTGGAGAGATTTGTTAAGAAATTGAAGTTCGGACATTTCGGAAAAAAATGAAAGTAAATTCGGATGGGAGAAAGAGTGGCCATTTTTGATGTCCAAGACTTGTTATTTGTGAGAATTTACATGTAAGAAAGTAAGTGGGGACCAAGTATATTAGCATTGAGATTTTTTAGGACCAAATTGGATTGAATTGGAAGTTCAATTTGTGAAATTCGTGGGTTGGTAAGGGGGCTGCAACTTTTGGCACCAAATTGACTATTTGTGGGATTATCTTACAAGAAAGAATTAGGAGACCAATCATTTAATTGAGTGGATAATTTTGTTGACATTTTCCTCCTTTTGTTTCGACTTCTCAAGCAAGCTAAGCCAGCTGCCCTCCTCTTCGTTGTCTTCTCTCCTTTCCTTCGAAGCCAACTCCCCCGTGTCGAATTCTACTTCTCTTTCAATTTTCTTCGAAGACTCCAGCCACCTTGAAGACCACCCGCCCGTTCTCCCTCAACCCTTGCCGCGTGCTAGCCTCCACTCACGAAGCTACCTCCATCGATTCTCCTCTGCCACCAAAGCAACACCCACCGAAGTCAACTCTACCAGCGCTTCACACCCACACGCTTCAACCCATGATCTTCCTCCCCTTCTACCAGTGAATTCGCCACGCCAGCGTCACCTTCGCCGACTCCCTGTTTTGTTGACCGCAGCAACCCACCTCCATCGAATCAGCACCGCTCAGCCCAGTCCACATCTCCTTTGATTCAACACCAGTGAAGCCCCCCTGGCGGTGACGAAGGCAGCTCATCGTTTCCTCGGCCTCTCGCCCGTGGCCCCACTACAGCCCGCAAGTTTCAGCTCCATTGTCCCTCTCTCAAGGCCGAAACCAATCCCAACAAAACCGAAGCAGCAAGACCAACTCAACCGTGAGCTTCCTTAGCCATTTTCAGCCCGGTCCGAGCCTTCGTTGGCGCCGCCATAAGCCCGAGTTGCGGCCGCCGTTGCGTTGCCGTTGCAATGGACTCACTGGCTCGCTAATCCAGTGAGTTTACTCACTAAACTCTACTTATGGAGTTAATTATGTTTAAGGGTTGTTTAGATTAGGCTAATTAAGGTTTATGTGGTTAGTTAGAACGGATTAGCGATTTAATTATTCGAAACTGTGCTATTTATCTAGATAGATTCGGAATTTTTTCGGGCTCATTTCGGTATTAAATTAGGTTTTCTCGACCTAAGTTTGCATTTATGGCATTTAAATGTATTTATTTAATTATTTTGGTATTTATTTAATTATTTATTATTTTTCAGAAATTATACCGGGATAGCTAGTGACCGGAATTTTGTATTGATTGCAATGGTATGATTGGTTTATTTAATTGAGTGTTGATTTGTGCAAATTGAGTGAGATTTATAATTTTGGATATTTATCCCAAAATTGTGTAATTTCGGTATTTCATCAAAAAATATCGGGCGTTGGTTTATAATGCCAAAAATATTTTATGGACTATATTAAATAGTGGGATTTTTTAAAAGAAAGATATTGCGTTTTTGGCTCAGACCGACCGTGTACCCACACACAATTGTTTTTATAGAGTATTTTTAATACGAAGAAAATAGACCAAGACATTATTTTAATTGAGGAATTTAAGTGTGAAGCACAATGTCCTTGGCCGTGAGTGAATAATCGTATGATGGTTTATAGTCAGGGCTAGTTGACTATTGAAAGTTGAGGTGAGATGTGTCGTGTTGAGGGAACCCAATAGGTTGTGAGCAGGTAAAGGACTAAATATACATGAGGATGAAACTCATGTGAGTCGCCTCTAGTGTCGTATACTATTGCTTACTTTAATCAAGGACTAAGTGTTTCATGGCGACCTGAGTTGCATGGGAATTACCTCTAGAGCCTTGCAGTATTGTCATGCATAGTGAAGGGCTAAGTATTACACGAGGATGAGACTTCGTGTGAGTCACCTCTAGTGCCTCATACTATTGCCTAGTGCAATAAAGGACTAAGTACTACACAATAGCGAGACTTCGGGTGAGTCGCCTCTAGTGCCTTATATTATTGCTTGTTGTAATCAAGGGCTAAGAGTTTCATGGCAACTTGAGTCTTATAGGAATTACCTCTAGAGCCTTAAGTTTGATCTTGAGTCTGTTATTGGAGTATTGAGTATTGATTATAGAATTTGAATATTGAGAGTGAATATCAGGTGTGGATTTAACCACCGATATGAATTAACTACACCTGATTATGGGACGAAATTGTGTGACACGATATGGGACGTGTCATAACGATTTGGCCTCATAATCGAGACCCCTGTGAGTGAATTGTTTGGTTGAATGTTGGATCAATTGTGTTGATTCAATTGATTGATTGATTAAGATTGAATTAGGCGTTCCAAATGCTCAGGTGTTGTTACTGCACTTATGTGATATATGAATTGTGCTAACATGCAGGAGGGAACTGAGACGAGATAAGTCTTCTGTATTGTGTGCATAGACTACCTCTAGGCGTATTTTCTTCCTAATCGAGGTTTAGGGGGTAAACTTGCTGAGACATTGTCTCACCTAGTCATTGGCTTAACTTTTCAGGTCCCTAGTGTGATGAACCTAGAGCTTGAGGCGGAAGGGTCAGGAGGATGAGTGGCTCAGTAGTTCTATTTGGAGATGGACCTCCTGTACATAGACCTTAGAGTTGGCCTTTATTTGTAAATCAGATTGTGGTTTATGATAATGTGTTTGATTGAAATTTGTTGTTGTTTGATTAAAATTTGTTGTCTTGCTTTTCTATCCCATGTATATTTTTGTCAGGGGATTAGTTTATACGTTTCCGCATGTGCATTAAAATGAATGAGTCGGTGACGCATCCTGGAACGTCGCAATTTAATCGACCACCGAGGGATGGGCACGCGCTCAAAAATCGGGGCGTGACACCAGCACTAGGTCTCCAACATGGAATTCCATATGCCGTCCCTTCTCATCGGCCCACTTCTTCATGTGTTTGGTGGCCTTATATAGGCACACTCATGCCAAGTTCGTTTGCTCATCCCATTCCTTTGCGAACTTGTACACCGCAGACTACTCCCACAGTAATCCGAGGCAACTGTGCTCAATATGAGCAGTTATTGTCCCGTCACGATCTCGAAGGGCTTTGGTTCATAGACTCACTCCGTTGCAAGTTGTATGAGAATTGGGCCATGTCGATCAGTCGCGCTCAGTTTACTCGTGTGTTGCTCACATAATGTTTGAGGTATATCTTTAGAAGCGCATTCATCATTTCCGTCTGACCATCGATTTGGGGGTGTAAACTTATGGAGAAGTTGAGGTTCGATCATAGCAACTTGAAAAGCTTGGTCCGGAATCAGCCGGCAAATCGAGGATCACGATCACTCACGATTGTGCATGGGATTTAAGAAAGAGCTTAGCCGCCTCCTCGGTTGGACAATCCTTGGTTGCTAACATGAACACTGCGTACTTAGAAAAATGATCCACAACAACCATGAGGGTCTGACATCTTTTGGACTTTTGCAAATTCATGATGAAGTCCATGGAGACACTCTCCCATGGACACTCCGAGATGTACAATTCAAGGAGCCCCAACGACGAGTATTATTCTATCGTATCTAGTTGGCACACCAAACATGTTCGCACATATGCCTCAACGTCGTCCAGCATATGAGGCCAATAATATTGGTCCTCAACAAGTGTCATGGTGCAATGGATTCCCAAATGTCCCGCCTATTTGGAGCCGTGACACTCGCATAACACTTCTTTCCTTAATTTCCCGTGGAGCAGCACGTAAAGTCATCATCCTCTGGTGTAAAGGAGGTCATCCTCACACCAAAATCGCCTTGTCTTGCCCTCTTGCATGTATTGAAGGAAAGCTTGAGCAGTTTGGTTGTGCTTGAAGCCCTCCTTGATACGATCGATCCTTGGGCAATTGGATCGGCTCACTATATTGGCCAACTCCATCTTTCAAATTAAAGCATCCACGGAATTAGCTTTCCCGGGCTTATATTCTAGCACATAATCAAACTCGGCCACAAAATCTTGTCACCAAGCTTGTTTCGGGCTAAGCATCTTTTGGGTTTGGATGTAGGTCGTGGCCACATTATCCATCCTCACAAAGAACCGAGACCTCAATAGATAATGCCTCCACGTACGAAGGCAATGCATCATTGTGGTCATTTCTTTCTCTTGGACAGTGTATCACCGCTTGGTATCATTCAACTTTCACGATTCAAAGGCAACGGAATGCCTATCCTGCAGGAGGACATCACCAATAGCAAAATCAAAGAATTGGTTTCTACCTCATATCTATACAGTCGTGCAGCATGAGCATTGACTCCTCGATCATAGCTTGTTTCAACCAATTGAACACCTCTTGACTCCGATCCATCCACTCCCACGGCCTTTCTTTCTTCAACATATCCGTGAGTGGCACAGTAATGTTTGAATATTCCCGAATGAAGTGTTGATAGTAATTTGTGAGACCAAGAAATGATCTCAGCTTCGTCACCTTGGTCGATGATTCCCATTCGACAATGGCACGGATCTTGGCTGCGTCCATCCACACTCGTCCACCCCCAACGATGTGCCCAAGCAAAAGGGACTTCATTTTGCGAGAATGCACATTTCTCACGCTTCACGTATAGATCATTTTCCTGTAGAACTTGGAAGACTTGTCTCAAGTGCTTGACGTGTTCCTCAAGTATATGGCTATACACAACAATATCATCAAGGTAGACTACAATGAATTGATCAAGGAATGGGTATAGTACCTTGTTTCATCAAAGTGCAGAACGTGACGGTACGTTGGTCAAGCCGAAAGGCATGACAAGAAACTCGTACAATCCATATTGGGTCATGCACGCGGTCTTTGGTTCATCCCATTCGGTGATCCAGACCTAGTAGTACCCTAATTGAATATTGAGCTTGGTGAACCACCGAGCTTCCCCAAGTCGATGAAACAAGTTAGTATAAGAGATATCGGATACTTATTTCTTTATGGTGAGCTTTGTTCAATCCTCAATAATCGATGCACATCTAAAAGGATCCGTCATGCTTCTTTCGGAATAGAACCGAGGCACCGAATGGAGCCTTAGAGGGCCGAATGTATCCCGTGTCAAGCAACTCTTTGAGATGTTTCCACAATTCTTCCAATTCGGATGAGGCCATATGATAGGGGGTCATGGCCGGTGGTCGAGTATTAAGCACAAGTTTAATCCGATGATCTACCTCTTTTCGGGGGAAAAGCTTCTTGAACAACTCGGGCGGCATCACATCTTAGAACGAATCGAGGACTGGGACCACCTGTTTCGACGGATCACCTTCCTTCCCATCTTCAGTCTTTCGTGTTGCCAAAAGGGTCACCTCGCCCGTATTCGCTCCTTTCGACAGCCTAAGTAGCACGAACACGCGACACGATACGACATGCCGACACGTCATTTCTCAAAAATAGAGAATTCGGACACGTCAGGACACGTTATATATTAAATGAATATTTTTATGTTTAATTAATTTGATTTAAATTCACAAATAAATAAATAATAAAAATGAGCTTACAATGAATTTGCACTAATAATATTAATAAATGTATTCATAGGAAATTTAAAAGACTTATTAATAGTTAATGCGTATCCATATTTGAGAACATATTTCTAACTTTAACAAAAAATTATAGATGAAACTAATGACTAAAAAAAATTATAAATTAACTTATTTAAAAAAATCTATCATCTTCTATAATAATTAAAATTTATCATTATTTAACTTTTAGTATTTTCATTGTTGAAAATTTTTTTAGCTAATTTATTTATTTTTTTAACAAATATAACATCGTTGTCCAAAAATTATTTTCCTCCTTTTTTTTTCCCAAACCCTCATTCCCCAAAATTTATTTCCCTTCCTCATTCCTCTCTACCCCGAAGGAGCATATCGGAACGGCAGCCAGCCCTCTTTTCTTTCATGTGCAATTTCGTCATTTTGCGACGGATGGTGAGAGAGTGACAATAAAAGACAAGTTGAGAGAGAGGCTTCAATGATGTTTCTTGAATTCAAGATAGAATTTAAGGAGGCAGGTGGTCTCACTTTAGTGAGAGGAAGGAGAGAGTGATTCTCTCTCGAAGCGCTTCGAGAACTTCCTGGTCCTGGCCTCCACGTCCGTTCTCAATAAAAAGAAGATAGATAGGTTTTCACTCTCGTCTCTTGCAATGCATTGGGATGGAAGGTGCGTTGGGAACACACCCCGTTTTTGCAGTGCATTGAGCTTTTTCAAGTTGCCATGCTATCATTTCCTAGATTTTCTCTCCCATCCCACGCTACTCCTCATATTTTTTCCTTCGTTCCCCGCCCCCCACAATCATCATTTCTCTCTTCCCCCTTCCCCTCACGCCACCCCCACCCCTTGCCCCCCCCCCCTCATCGTCACCTCATCTATTGTTTCTCTCTTCCCCCGTGCCCCCGCCTCGTTTCTTCCCCTTTCTTCCACCCCTCCCATCACCCATTATTTCTCCTCCCCCTCCCTCCTCTCCGCCTCCGATTCTTTCCCTTTCTTTCCCCCCCCCCCCCATCACCCGCTAACCACGACCTCCTCTTCCTCATTCTCACACGATCCTTTATGCTCTCTTTCAGTCACCTCACCGCCTCTCCTCTAGCCCTTCCTCCTTCGTAGCTGCAGCCTCAGCCTCGTCGCCAGCCCTCCATCGCAGCAGGCCCTCCCTCACCGTCACGATGTTGCCTTTGCTCCTTCGCCCTCGTCTCTCGTCTCCACCCTCCATCATCTTCTTCAACAATCTTTTCTCGGACACACGTGTCGGAACGTGTCGAAAAAAGTTGACCACATGTCGAAAAGTCCGACACGCGGTCAACGCGTGTCCAAGCGTGTCGGACACGTCAACACATATCGAACACGACACGGAAGCTCGGAGCGCGTGTCCGTGCTTCATAGTCGACAGTTGTATGGCTGATAGCATCTTCCTATCGCATCCTGAATCATGATGGATCGAGACCATGCATTGGCACCACTTGTCCAAGATGTATAAGCAATTCACGAACGGCATTACGCCTACATTGATCCTGTCAAGGAATCCCAAACCTAGCACAAAGTCATAATCGTCAAGGGGGATTACCTCGATATACTCCTTGCTAGTCCATGGACCAAGGTGAAGCTACACGTCCCTAGCCACGCCACTAGTCGGGACTTCCTTGGAGTTCACCGTTGTGAACCAATCGGCTCTTCCTTTCTCGATCGGAAGACCCAGCTTCTTCGTGGCCTCTTGAGATATGAAAAGATTGGATGCCCCGATATCCACGAGTGCACTCATCATGGCACCTCCAATCTCTACACCCACGAACATCATGCCTCTGGGTTCCTTCACTTTCTTGGTTTTGATCAATCCAAGAATACGTAGCGAACACAACCACGCCTCCTCTCGCAATTCATCCTCTTTACATAAAGCCACAAGTCTGCCCCTCTTTGGGCAATCTTGGGTCATGTGTGACCCATCACAAAAGAAGCACTTGTAGGTGCATGTCTTCTGGTATCCTCCATTGCTTGATTCTGGTTGAGCTTTAGGAGGGACCGACAGTGATTTGCTACCGCTCGGACGATTATAGCAGCTCCGATCTCCCCCACCATTGGCCTTCTCTCTCGGACGAGAGCCTAATTTAACCATGGACAGGGGCTTGTACTCCACAAGGGACTGGGCCACGTATGTAGCTATTTTGAGCTCTTGCTTGACCCATGATTTGAGTTCGCTCATGAATTAATGATAGCCTTCATCTCGGTCATGGACGGAATTTGGAGAAGTAGCTCCAAGAACCATTTCACGTACTCGCAAACTTTGCCCTTCTGCTCAAAACGCTTGAGTTCACCATGAGCTTCTTCCTCCACATAGGCGGGATAGTAGGTACGCCGTAATTTCTCCACGAACCTAGTCCACATCGTGATAGGGTCGTCACTCCAATCAACTGACTTGCAACACCACCACAGCAACGCATCATCAACTAAATATATTGCTGCAGTATTTACCCTAATTACTTCATCGTTCATTCCCATGGTTTGGAAATACCGCTCCACGTACCATAGGAAATTGTCCATGTCCTTCGCCATCCACGAGCCCTTGAACTCATTCGACTTGGGTGCCTCGGTACACGACTGCATGTTGACCACCCCATTCACGCATGCCGTTTCAACCTCCGCAAGCTTCCCCTTGAGCTCGTCTATTTCCACGCGCATGGCCACCATCGCAGCCTCCCAAGTCTCATCATGTTGCCTCATCTCGTGGGTCAAGGACCCCAACACCTCACCGCTAAGCTCTTCCATGCCAACCAAGCTCTTGTATCTCGGCCAAGAGCTCCTCCCTTTTGACTTATGCTCCCTCATTGATCTGGTTCAAGTCCTCTACCGTCCCTTGGACATCCGAGACAGTTTCCTCCATGATCGTCATTTAATGTTCCATGTCACCCATTTGATCCCTTGAACCCAAGACACCACGGCTTTTCTTCGACTTGGTGTGGGCCTTCTCATTGGCCCTTCCGCAGTCCTCATGATCCTCGCTTTAAGCAATCATGACATCAAAACGAGGATCAACTAATTGCGCTTGGAACAAAGGCTTTGATACCACTTGTCACGGGTCAGTCGATTTCAAACGATCACACACCCGTGCGGCCTTAGGAGTCAATCCCAAGTCAACCTTGCACGCACTTAACTCACTAAGACGAAGTATGAGAGTGAAACTCGAATGTATTGCTCGTGAACTAGTGTGTATAATTGAAGGGGAAGGGTCCCTTATTTATACATAGACGATATTGATCTCAGCCATTGATCCTAGGGGTGAGCACGGTTCCTGGGTAAAACCGGGAACCGGAGAACTAAACCGAGGATTCTGGTTCGGTTCCCGGTTCTGGGAAGACAGGTTCCGGTTCCCGGTTCCATTTATTTCGAAACCGATACCGGGACCCTTAGTAATAAGCATGGAAACCCTAATTTTTTCTTTCATCTTCAGCCTTCTTCACTTTCCCTTTTCTTTACATTTCCTCTCTGCAACTCTCCATGCCCCCGACAACCCCACGCTGCTTGCCGCCCTCCATGTCCTCCTTGCTCGCCGCCCTCGAAGCTACCCTCACGACCCACGACGTCGCCGTCGACATTGCCGTTGTTTCATTTGACGACGCTGAAAACTCTTGCCGTCGCGTGTGCCGCCTCCCAACAACGATCTACTACCGGGCTACCACTGCGACACTTTTATTGTTCCACCGTCGCTGTTTTTCCGTCGACAACACGGCTGCTATGCAGACTTCAACGACGAACGGCCCGCATGTTAACGAGCCGCCGCATCTCAGCCTCTTGAGTCGAGCTCGCTCAACTTAGCCATTGATTTGAACTGAATTCAGTTCATCTGAATCACTCTCTCTCTCTCTCTCTCGTCATCTCCAATTTTGCAGAAAGTCGTCGCCGGAGAAGCGAATCGAAGGATGGTCTCTCTCTAGAAGTAGAAGTCGTCTTTTTTCCTAAACCTAGGTTCGTTTGCTCTGTCATCTTCAATCCTCTTTGTGTTCGTATCTCTTCAATTGATTGAGGCTAGTGGTGGTGGTAGTGGTATTGACTCTGTAGACTTTTAAGATCAGTGTAAGTTAGCCATTGATTTCTTCCAACAAAACAACTTTATGATTAAAACCTGTGCAGGGTTGGCTTCTTTTTTTCTTTTTTGAGTCTTTAGTACTTTTGCATCGTCTTGTTCCTTATTTGGCTTTTGTTAATGGAGATGCTACAATTATCTGGAATTCTCTAGTATTGGTCTTTCAAATTAGACCACAGAACTAGGAACAAGAATTTGCTAAGACTTGTATGTTGCGCTTGAAGAGGACATTTGATTTTGTGATATGTTTGATAGCCAGAATGCATTATCTTAGTTTCTCTGTGTTGTAATGATTTGTGGTTGGTCTCACGCTGATATTCCCATCTCCAAGTTATAGGGTTGAACATTGCTTGCATCAGTAGTCTTATGACTTTGTTTGGTGAATGCTGAACATTTTATCATGGGTATGGGACCCTTATGGTCACCCTTATGAGGGTAGTCACTGCTAGTCATGCCACTGTCGCTTTCTCTCTCCACGTCATGACTTTGTTTGTTGCATAGTTTATTCTAAAAAAAAAAAAAAAAAAAAAAAAAAAAAAAAAGAACCTGTTGGAACATCGTAACCAACCCCCGGAACCCGATGACAAGTGAGGGTCCAGGGTTCTTGGTTTTGACGGGTAGGTTCCAGGTTCCAAAAAATGAGAAACCTATACCCGAGGGTAGGTTCCAGGTTCCAAACGGAACCGAACCGGAACCGGGAACCGCTCATCCCTAGTTGATCCCTCTCCGATCCAACATGGCATTTAAATATATACAATCATTACAAAGCTACAAGGAGAGCTGGAGAGACCCTAGGACGTGGGGAAGCCCAAGGGATGCCTGCCATGGGTCTGCAGGATCAGTCCATAGGGAAGCCAAAGGGTCGCTCGACACAAAGAAGGCCAACGATCACGAGCTAGTCCTCGCATTGTGCATGGGCCGACTCTTGCATTGATCGTGGGTCGCTCGTGGGTCGTTTATGGGTAGCTCGTGGGCTGGCCCTTGTATGGGACACAGCCCCATCATTTCAAACGATATTGAATCATACTCATCCTTGGACCGTGTCACATGACACACGGATTTGTTCGATCAAGCAAAAAAACAATGGGAGGGGGCCGAGTTTCACGTAAAGGCTACGCTTACGTGGGCTCAGTCTCACTTAGGACCATTTCTTCTAAGTTTTAGCTCATTTCGCGGATTAAGCCAATTCGAACACAATTCACATCCAAGCCTATGTTTCATTAATGCAGACAGTACTCCTAAACGAAATGTCTCTAGAATCTAAATTCCATAAAGAACTTGAAAGCGAGATTATGCAATATCGATATTTTTGTCTAGAGATCAAATTCTATCGTCATTAAGGAATATGAGCCCTAATTTTATGAAATGTAAGAAAGATCGTACAGCAAAAATTCATGTGTCAACAATTGTGTTGTCATAGAATATCGTAAACCTTTGTAAAATGCTGCAAAATATTGACTGGCTACTTGTTCAGCAGGTTCTCAATCCAACGACTCATATCTTTAAAAAGTGAATCTGATGGTTAATTTAGGTGGAGTACGGTTCACCATAAGTACCTTAGCATCAGCTGACATTCTTATTTTTCATTTCAAAAGAACTCATATTTATTTTAGGCTCCGGTTAATTTGCAAAAAAAAATGAATAATTTGAAACATATTTTATTGAATACAATAATTCGTATTGTTTACTAAAATGAATAAATAAAAAAATATTTTCATCGTCCATTAAATGTTTGGATATAAAAAAAATTATTGACCAACTATTTCAAATAATACAAGCGATTATTTTTAGAAAAAATATTTTTAAAATTATTTATTTTTCAGGAAACATACTTGAATTTTGAAAAGTCGAAATGGTCTGTTTTTACTTTGGTGATCAACGCCCTCCAAGACTTCCTCCATGTGAGGGACAAACTACGGTGAATCACTATTGGTCTCTCTGCTAGAACTAGCCCATGAGGGACCTGAATAAATCATATGCACTACCTGTGGGCCTTTATGTAAACTCATTGTGCCGGGGCCGTCGGATCTATGGGCCTCACAGGAGAATCGCCGAGATCAAGGATCGTGATGCCCTAGACTCACGTGCACTCGATTCCCCTTAAAAATTTTAAAGAGCCTTCCAAACTGTCGACTTGATTAGTCTTAACGAGTGTGCACAATTCTCTCCATGCAGAAGCGCCGGGCATAATTGAGTATGTGCCCTAGACTCACGTATGTTTCACGAACAAACTACCGTGAACTTATTATAATCACTCAGTTCCTCTTAAGCGCTGTGTTGGAGATTACTAGGACGATGGAATATAAAGGACAAGACCTTTTTTCTAGGGGTCATGTTCAAGTCATAATTAAGTATGATTAATTGGAAGACAGCAAGCAATCAACGACGGAATAAACACATAATCAATTAGAAGTACTAACAATTCACGCAAAGTGTATTTGATCGGTGAAGTTTATTGCCTGTTTGCGTGCATGGTTGCAACAATTCTATATAATGTTGTCCTAAAAGTCTCGAGCGGTTAACTGTTTTTTCGGCAGGTTTTCTTGCTGATTTATGTCCCCTTTCATTGTATCAAGTAACAGGTGTGACTTCAAGGGCTAAGAAATCAAAGGCCAATTTACACTTATCTCAACATTGAACGGTCCATTTTTTGATAAGTGTAGCTCGATATGATTGATTAGCCTGTATTTTCAATCGAGAACGGATAAACACGTGTTGGGGCTTGAGTCGAGCCGTGTCATGCGGCGTCAAGCGCAGGTTTCTTCTCGCGACCTCACGTCTCGTCGTGTCGAGATTGAACGATGAACTTCAATTTCGACACATGAAAGGTCGATCCAGATACTACCTCAAAGCCTAATTAATTGCGACGAAATGGGTTTGTATGGGCTGCGGCCAAGTGTCCTGGCTCATGGGGACAATTCAACCCCCAACCACCGTTCTTACACACGCTTTGAAAAACAGGCAACCAACAAAACAGGTGAAGAAAGCGGCCAATGACATTTGTCTCTTTGCCTTCTCTTTCTTTAAATCGAGATGTCGCCCTCATTTTACTAATGGCAGATGACCAGTCCATTGATTTTTTTTTCCTCTCTTTCTAAGAAGAATGGGAGTAAGATGTGTTATTCTGGTCCTTTTTTTAACTCTGAGGGAGACAATTATGAGCTTGACGACAACGTTTTGGTGCACACGGTGACATCATGCGTAACTAAGCAAAAGATCTTAGCATTAGTTTATACGCCCACATGCACCTAAGAGAACCTCAAATTTAGTGGTTCCGCTTTGAATCAAATGCGCATAGGCCACTATCGCGACCACATAGTTTGATATGGCCAATCGAGATGGAGTTAACCGACCAATGATATTGCATCACATATGGATTAGCTGACATTCTTCCTTGGTGCCGAATGATTAATGATGTGTCGGGCCGCGACTTTTTTTGTTGGCAAAATTATTGAGTGAAAAATATTTTATCCGATTGCGTGTGGAGGCGTTTCTCCCGTCTTAAGTGAGCCTTGCTTGTATAAAGTGGGGTATGCCATTCGGAAGCTTATGAAAACATACGTAAAGCAAGAAATGATTATTGAATAGGTGTCTTTAGGGACTTGTCAAGTTTTATTAAAGAGCCATACTCGAAAAAGAAACAAATAGTATCCATTCTAGCATGTCTGGCAATCTTGCCTGATTTTTAAAGCACCCAAATCACATCAGACCCGATAGTCTCGTGTCCCCCCACACCACCACAATTGAGTGAAACAACATGGCAAATAATCAAATCCGTTTTTGGGTATAAACAAATTATTTGTATTTTTTTGTCTCTTCGAGTACCTAAGTAATCTTATTAGGTAAGTAATTACCTTGAAAAAAAAGTCCTATCAGTAGATCGAAGAAAGTTGTTCATTAAGACTCGATCCTGGGTGTCATGACCATGCTTGCGGAGATTTGATTTGGTATTGAGTCTAATTAAACATCTCAGCTAATCCTTCTTTAAAATGTTGATGAGGGTCTTTAGAATCTTAATTGTAAAAGAGTGCTCTCCGATTGGAATATGTACACTAGTATGGATTTATATCTCAAAGAGATTGTCAACAAATATACAAATAAAGAAAGAGTTATTTCGTCTCCCCAAATTATTATAAATATGATTAACAATTGTCGGGTACTCACTAACAAAATCCATATATATAAGCTTAAACATTGTATTGATCAACTTCATGAAGTCTCAATCAGTGTTTAAAGTACACTCATGGGTAAATGAAATTTTCAGAAATCCTTGTTCATCCAAAACAATATCTCTTTCGTCTCCCCAAATTATTATATTCTTTATTGAATATGATTAACAACTATTCAGTACTCACTAACAAAATCCATATATAAAAGCTCAAACATTGTATTGATCAACTTCATGAAGTCTCAATCAATGTTTAAAGTACACTCATGAGTAAATGAAATTTTCAGAAATCCTAGTTCATCCAAAACAATATCTCTTCCCTTTAAGTGAACCCTAAAATTAATCTCTTGTTAGGCGGCTAACATGTAACTGCCGAGGAGCGGCATGACCATAAAAATTAAACTTGCCTGCTTGACAAATCCGACTGACCGTTCCTCCTTTCCACGAACCTAAAATCGGCACAAACCCTAACCTTTTCAAGAGAAGATAACAGCACTCCCTTGATTTTGTCAAAGGAAGAGCGATCAAAGCCCCTTGCTCTACTTTTTGTTATATAGTACAACCACTATCATTAGCCCCATCTGTCGCAGCCGCCGCGTCGTCGACGGCCCGGATCCTCCGAGGTGTCTCTATCTCGCGCCAAAGAGAAGATGAAAGGAGGGTAGGGGGGGCTTTCTTGCAGAATGGGGCAACCCTTGAAAATTGGATTCTATTTTTTTTTTTTGTTGGGCCCCACCAATAGATACCTTTCTTGTCGACATATGTACTAATCATCAATCCATGGACATTATCTCATGCTTCGGTGCTCTCTTAATTACTATTATTATTATTTAATCGAGCGACGAAGCAAAAGAATCCACCGAGATTCTATCATTCCCCAGCAGTGCTCCTACTCCAACTTGCGTTTCAAACACCCCCCCCCTTTCTAGATTTCATGATTTCATCACTACGGTTTCTAAACAGTGTTAAGTTTGCATCTTATCTTATAATATTCATCGATATGGGTCAAAGATTCGTGATTATTACGCAAGGTGATACTATGATTTCAAATCAAGAAGAAAGTAAAAGTCACGTTAAGATTACCCATTTCTTATAATGAAAAAAGGGAATAAGAAAATCTTGAAGAGAATTATCAAAAAAGTCTTTAATTTATTGTAGTTATGACAAATCAGTCATTAATTTTTTTTGTCAATGAAGTTATAAATATTTTACATCTGTAATAATTCAGCTCATTCGGCTAATTTTGATTGAAAATCGCTAATATAAATGCAATCGGTCACATGACATGACCGTTGTTGATGTATATAAATTTTAATAATATTTGAATATTTTCATTTTATTTTATTTTCGTTATCTTTCTTTCTTTTTTTTCTTCCATTATCCCGTAGCTGGTCGCCGAATCAGTAGGCAAGGACCAACAAGGTCGACCTTTCTAAACCACTAGCCATGGCAAGTACTTAGAAGATGGGTGGTCCTGAGTATCTAGATTTGTTCAGCGTACCTCAGCTTCAGATATGGGAGAACGCCACCTTCGACAACGGAGAATCCAAACGTTCCCCCATCGTCACCGTCAAGGCTTATAGGTCTTCTGTCAATCTCGTCTTTGTAAAGCTCTATGAATTTCTTGACTCAGACGATTTCAGCAAAGAAAACTGGAGTTGCGAGTGCCCAATTCCTAGATTTGGCTCAAATCCTTGATCCCTTTGAAGCTCCAATGGAAGTATAGCAACCTAGAGCCTCTATCAACCAAAGCCAAAGATCTAGAAGGCAAGGGCAAGACTATCGATGCAAAGATTGAGGAGATAGAGAATGAGATTTCGTGATTGTCATCAAGGCTTGTAAGCCTGGCAATGGCTAGGTGAGGGTTACCTCGCCGGCCACTCGTTAGTGGTTGACAATGGTGAGCTTTGCTAGAGGTCGGTGAGGTCGACCTCATTAGCCCTCGTCTTTGGCTGATCTCTGATCGGCGACTAGCTAGAGGAAGAAAGAAGAAGGAAAAAAAAAAGAAAAAAATAAATAAAATATTCAAAAAAATTAAAATATTATTAAAATTTATTTACGTCAGTGTCGATCATGCCACGTAAGACGGCCAACATCCATTTTAGCAATTTCTAGTCAAAATTGACTAAATAGATTGAATTGTCACAAATATAAATAGTTTAGGACTTGGTTGGCTAAAAAAAAGTTAATGACTGAATTAGTATAATAGGTTTATAACTTTTTTGACGATTTTTTTTTTAAATCTTGAGCAATCTCAGAAATACCAAATCTTTACTAAATATCTCTAATAGTGCATGCCGTATTCTGATTAGTAACTTAAACAATGAATTGTCAAGTCCTTTGGTCCACAAAGTTAAGTCCGCTTTTTTAATGCATATAGCATATTGCAAGAATCTAGCTCGAGAAGAGAATTATATATTTAAAACCAAAACTAAAGCAAATGTCCCTTCATGTAGAAAATGATGCAAAACAAACATACATACATACATATATATATAGACACACACACATTCACACACATATGCCGGTCTATATACAAAGCACGTGTACTATGAAAGAAACGATGATAGTTGAACCCACCCAATAGTTTCTACCAACTAGTCCACGGTCACCTTCAAGTTGACCAGTATGTGGGGAAGTATGTAGTGGGAAATTGCTGTTGATGTTGCATATGAGTCGACTTCCAATTTAAGTTCCTTTGCCATAGGATTATGTACTAAAATTTGACTATCACCGAGATCGACCAGTCATTCTCTTCTTATCAAAAGTTTAGTCATCATCTTTAATCATAACTTGTCCTGCTCTTGCAATCTTCTTCTCCCTCTTTAGGATTTGTCGACCACACACATAAATGATTTCTATATTAAAGCATTATTTACTTATAGAAGTTGTCTTGTCACTAACATGACATACCCGTGAAATCCCACACTAATCCCACTAAAATGAGAGATTGAATTCTCTCGATTTGTTAGGAGAAATAATTGATTTGACGAACATTGATCTCTACATATGATCATAACCGCGAGAGAGTGACTTTACAGTGAGAAATTTGACTCATAACAATGAGATTAAAGGAACAATTTAGAAAATTATGTTCGGGGTATAATTTTTTAGCCTTTTTAGAGATCATCCCGGATACTCGCCTCGAATCAATCCCGCAAGCTAGGTTTTCGATGGGATGCGTGATTCTATAAAAATGAATTTAATCAACCAAAAGCATGACTTTAGATAGAATTTCACATAAGATACTTTGCCCTTGCCTTCTGTGGAGAAAATTCTGGGTCTTTCCCAAGGATGCTTTGCTTGGAAGCACAAAAAATCAGGCAAGAAAAGATATACTTTACTCCTCCAACCAAATCTATGCATAGAGCCCCCATACGCACGTAATTCCACGAATACAAATTTAAAAAAACATAGAAGTTATGGACAAAGAACAAATCAAGAGGCACCCCCATTCCCCAATACATAATCCCCACGTACTCTCCTCCCTCCTCCTCCTCCTCCTCCTCCTCCTCCTGAAGTGCACTGGAAGCCAACAACCAACCATCCTCTGCCTCTTCTTCTCTCTGGGCTGAGAGAGAAAGGTCTCAAGTCTCACCATCAATGGCGTAAGGCAGGAACAAAATCCTTGCGTGCCCGAAACCATCGAAAAGGAAGCCCTTGTTCTTTTGCTGGGTGGGTTTCTTTCTTTATCAGTCATCTTGAAGGGAGGCATTCGGGAACAGTCCACTCGCAGCAGAGTGTCGACCGAGGAAGGGAGAGAGAGAGAACCGGAGGAAGAGCACCCACGACGGCGTCTTCGTGCATGAGGAAGGAGGGAGGAGGGAGAGGCGAGAGCGACGGGGACGAGAGGAGCCGCAAACCTGGGAAAGCGCGGGGAGTCACTGGGCGGAGGAGGAATCTTCGACTGCATCCATGAGATCACGACGGCCCTCGCGTTCGCCAACGCTAGGATGAGCGATTCCGCCTACCGAGTCGACACCACGCCCCGCCTCGCCCAATGGAGGATCGACAACCTCGCTTCCTGCACCTACCGCAAGTCCGATCCTTTCAAGATCGGTCTCTGGAATTGGTGAGTCGGATTGACCCCGAGCTTCACTTTCTTGATATCTCTGTTCTGTTCTTGTTTCTCTCTCTCTATCTAGAGGACACTCTGTTTCTTGTCTTGCACAGGGTCGATTCTGATTGTTTCAGATTATGGGTGATTAATGATTTGATTATCCTTGACCCATCGAGATAATTGGGTTAGTCTTTGTGTGGAAGTTACGATTTTCCATTCGAGGGAGAGAAGATTTTTGGGGTGAAGAACAGGGAGAAATGAATGAGCTCTGCGTTGTCCTTCATGCTCTGCTCTGCTACTGTACTCCGTCTCTGTTGCTAGGGTAGATATTGTACTTATTCATATGGTACTGAATAAAGAAAGACGATAGAGTTCTGACTTTTGTTCTCTTGGGGATCGAAGGTATCTGTCCCTGGAGAAGAACCGGATTTTGTATGTTAAATTGTTCCCGGAGATCTCGGCCGTGACAAGAGAAAATCCCCCTATCGCATCCTTCATCGTTCGCGTTGTTTGTTCGGCCGGCGGTGGTCGCAAGACTTTGACACACCCTGGTATTTCTTGATCTTATCTCTGATTTAATTGCAGTGTCGATTCTTGAGCTTTGATTTGTCGAATTCGAAAATGGGTCACAAATTCCCTTTGTCAATCGGAAACTCAACGCATCAAATTTCAGAAAAAATGCTGGGGGGATTGGAATGTGAGCTCCTTTTGAAATGGAGATCACCAAGAAATTCAGTTCCTTCGTTTGTCTTTCACAGATGTTTCAGTTTTTTTAATGTGGATATGAGCAGGCATGGGTAGGTGGGGTTGCTAAAGCTGAAAGGGATAAGAAATTGAGCCCCACCTAGAATCTCTCAGAGACCATCCTCTCCCTTCTTTTGGCAACATTGTCCTTCCCATGTCCCTTGAATCCATTGCAGCAATTTGTTTTGTTCTGAGGAAACCTAGGAGTTTGCTTGGACCAACTAGCACACACTCTCTCCTTGGAATTTAGGGTTTATGCTAGTAAACCCTTATGGTTTTCCATCTAACTGTGACAGTCTTGATAAGTCCAATGTCATGCTGATCTTGATTTTGGTTTCTATTCCCCTTCCGTTGTGTGAACAACTGCAGAAATAACAGATAAGCAGCTCAAGAATAACGACGATTTCATTTGGGCGATCGATGTCCCGCTAACCGGAAAGTTCATTATCGATGTGAGTTCCTCGATCTTAAGATCAAGTCCCCAGAGGTATATGTTCCTTTCCCTTCTTTTTTCCTTTTATGACATGAGGCCAATCAAAATTCAGATCAGATGCATATCTGCGCATTCGACACACTCACGCTTGACCTCGACATTGTGCAGGGTGTAGAACCTTGCTCCATTTGGGCTGAAGGGTTCACGCACAAGCTATCGAATCTGACGGCGCTTTCGACCCTCGGTCGAATGTTAAAGGAAGGCATCCACACGGACATCATTATCAATGCTTGCAACGGGAGCATCGGGGCCCACCTCGCTGTGCTCTCCTCGAGATCCCCGGTCTTCCGTGGCATGTTCGCGCACGACCTGAAAGAGAAAGAGCTTTCCACCATAAACATTTCCGACATGTCGATCGAGGCCTGCGAGGCTTTCCTTCATTACATCTATGGCAATATCCAGCAAAGCGATTTTCTCGAGCACCGGCTCGCGCTCCTTCGGGCGGCAGATAAGTACGATGTAGCCGACTTGAGGGAGGCGTGCCACGAGAGTCTCTTGGAAGACATAGACTCCCAGAACGTCCTCGAGCGGCTCGAGAGCGCGCATCTTTATCAGTTACACAAACTGAAGACCAGCTGCATGCTGTATCTTGTGAAGTTTGGTAAGATATTCGACATCAGAGATGATTTAAACGCCTTCATTCAATCCGCAGACAGGGACCTTGTGGCGGAGATCTTTCAAGAGATTCTCAATGTGTGGAGGGGTTTCTGAGGATTCTACACGACAAGACACGAAAGGGAAAACGAGAAGAAGAAAGCATAGCGCGTCGATCGATCTCAGTCATACTGTCCTAGTCCTGCAAAGTGGGGTTCTAGCTGTAGTTCCTTAATACAATGCTATCAAGGTCATTCTTTTGATTGTCCAGCTGTACATAAATTGGTTGTGATTCAAGCTGATTGATATTTGTTAAGAGAACTGATTTCATCATGATGTAATGATAATTTATTCAAGTGTGAAAAGTCTCGACATTTTGCCATTTTATCTATGATGTACATGCTCTACTAATTTCTCCCACCGGAAAGAACTCAGCGCCTATGGATTCACGGCACAAGTCTGTGCTCTTGTTTCCGCGATTGCAAACAAGGAACTAAAAGACGCCAGTCGGAAATGAGACGGAACAACGCCGAACGAACGACAACTTTCCGCGTGGAGAACGAACGACAAAAGCCATTCCTGGCAGAGTCGTGCTGGTAAGGTCAGCAATGAAGGGATGGAGCGAGCAACAAGCTGAAATGGTTAGACTAAAGGATCTCATGAACTGACCTCATGGTGTGAAGGTGCAAAAGGAAAAACAGCCGACTCGTTGAGGATGATAAGTCGGTTCGAAATCTACTTCGAGGGGGAACTGTAGAGTGGCAGTAGTCGACTAGTGACCGCCGAAAGCGACCGTTCTATTGCTGCCAGCCTGCTATAGATCGAACCAACCGCCCCTGATACTTCTTCGGACGACAATATTTGCAGATCAAAGTTTCGGGAAAAATTGATAGTACATTTTACTCGAGACTTCTCAGCTCGCGACTATTGAAAATGCCGAAGCTCGGAGTCGCATCTCTGCAGTCCTTAGGTTCAGCATTGGCGATGGAAGCCACAGTCCGACCCCTCCGATTCCTGGATCGCAATGGAGCGACTCGAACAAGACCCATCTTCGAACATTCACGTCCCGAGGTAACCATCCATCGCACGACACCGAGAAGCCGGTTCAGTCATTTCTAATTCTCCGGTCGCCTGTCCATCGGAGACCACCGATCGCACAGATCCAACATCGTCAGCGGCTCGATCTGCCAATGAATTTAGACAACACTAACATCAGTCGAGACAAGATCGACGACATGGGAAGCTGCAAAATTCGCAGAAATTAAGGCCAAAAGAGAAGCTCACTTTCGACCACAGGATCTGCGGGTCGAGCTTGCCTGAGGATTCTGCTTCCATTTTCGAGCGTTTCTTTTAAGGTTTTTTCAAGGGTGTGGACATGACGCTTGGTGTGAGAGAATTCGCAAGGGAATATTACCGGCATCTTCTTGTTTCACCCGCTCGTTCATTTCGGTGAAGACCGTTGAGAAAAATCCGCGCGGCCCATTTGCAAGTTAGGCCCCCCCCGTTCATGGCCCGACCGGGTCCCCCTGCCCGCCCAAGTCCATTAGGCCCGAAGACCCATATACAATTAAAATACTAGCAGCTTGTAATAACTAGGGCTTCGTGGGATTCGAGTATCGTAAAAAAATAAAAAGTAAAAAAGTCTTAATTCAATCCTAAAAATTTTAATTACGTTAATTTAATACTAAATATTTAATTATGTCAATTTAATTTTAAATATTTTGACGATTTATCAATTTAGTTCTAAATATTTTACAATTTGCCAATTTAAACCTAAATTTTTGACGATTTATTAGTTCTAAATCTTTTGACGATTTCATGTAATAAGCCATAATCAGAAAGAATTAATTATCTTTTCATATTTATAACATGTATATAATAATGCGAAATGTTTGATGAGTTTCCAAGCTATTCTTATCCAATCTTTCTAGGTTCTCGCTCAACCTAACTCGACAAGTACTTCAGTTATTTGAAATCAACAAAGTTGGGGGTACTTTGCTAGTTAGGGTAGAGCTATTCGTGAGTTGCTTGACTCTCTTTCGATTGCACTCCTACTCTTCAATCAAAAGGAAATCACAATGGATTTAGACTGCTAAGTCAATGTTTGAGAAAATTTCACTGTATTTTAGTTTTCTCTTTATTTTTGCTTTTTCTTTAGAGTCGGTAGATTTGGTACCGCCTATCAATCTTTTCTTCACTTCCCAATAGAGAATATAGGACAGTCAATAAATACTATCTCTCCATTTGTGAGTTTAAAATTGAAGATTGCACTTTTTTTTTTTTATCCTTTTTGACGTGCATGGTCAACACTCATGTAGACATTAAGTTACTCATTTAGATGTTCTAAAACGAATTAAATCTTGACTGATTGCGCCACCAAAAGCGATCCGTCTTCTTAATGAAATATGCTGTGATGTACCTTTTGATATACCTTAAGTGGAAAAATATCAGTATGGTAATCTATATGATCTAATAAAATATTTTTATCCGACCAAAATTTATACTCTCTTTTTCACACTATTACCAAATTTATCCCCATTTCACTATAATCGATTGCCCATAATGAACAGATCGCATGAAAAGGGAGTTCATTTGTTGTTTCTGTGAATATTGGTAATCGGAATTTCATACGATACGTGAGAGCATATCTTTTGACAAATCGAGCACATGAATTCACAATATGTAATTCGTCGCAAATAAATAAACTTTCATGTTTCGGATATGATTGAAAATGTTGAATAAATCTAATTTCATTACCAGACAAAATAAATTAAGGTCATTTGAAAAAGGTTTATTGTAATTAGTTTTCAAGGGATGGATGTAGTAGTACTACTACCCAGAACCAAAATAACAAAATCAATGAATTAACATTTAAGGATCTTCCGGACTAAGCAAGTTTCATCTTGGTTTTCGTCTTGACCTCATGATCACCAAGATAAAAATGACTAATTAGGGCCCATTTGGTTCAGTTTTGGGGAAATGCCCTTGGGAGAATGCAAATACCTTTGAGGTAAATGGGTTTTCCGAAATACTAGACTGTTTGGTAAACTAAAACTGAAAAGTGCTTTAGGGAAATGCAAGTTTGTTTGGTAAACATGTATTTGAAAAGCCCTTTGGTGTGACCAAATTAAGTTTTTTAGTTTTAGTATTTTTAAAATTGCAAAAAAGAAACAATGAGTATATAACATTTTACATTTTCATGTTGAAAGTAATGTAAAAGATACATATTAGTAAATTTATTTAAAAATTATATTAAAAGAATTTGATTATAGATTAAATGCAAAGCTCAACTTTTAGCCTAGGGTTCTTTTAGGTTTGTTTTCAACTTTGAATGTTTTTTTTTAATTATTGTAGTATTAATCATCTTCGTTAATTAATGATCATTCTAGTGTATTAATAAAAAGTTGGGCTATTAATTGTCAAAAGATAAAAATGATATTAAAAAAAAATGAACTTATTCAGTGGATGGTGAAGCGACCGATTGTATATGCTAATTTTTTTGAGTAAGCACCGCATATAAAAAGGGAGGTCCTAATTAAGAAAAATAAAACCAAGTTTCTCTCATACAAATTTGACTAGAAAGAGTCATTTCATGATAGTAAACATGGTCATATATGTCCGGAAAAAAGAAATACGCTATACTTAGTATTACAAACCTCAACGACTTTATAAACTTATGGCTATTTCATCACGTAAACGTGCCATGTTCGGAGATGCATACGAATATGAAGCACTCACCCCTTCATTTGCATCATCATGGTCAACTGAATATCCATAATCGGGATCCAATTCTGCTTGTTCAAAATCCGTATCAGTCACGTTATTTCTCCGTATATAATTGTGCAAAGTCATTGCCACTACCACAATTTGCACTTGCTTTTCATATGGATAACTTGGCATATGAGTTAAAATCCCCCACTTCTGTTTTAATACACCAAAGGCTCGCTCAATTGTCGAGTGTAGCGAGGAATGGGCACGGTTGAACACTTCTCGATATCCCGTAGGTGAAGGATCTTCTTGAAACTCTGGCAAATGATATCTAACTTCTTTATATCGCCCCAAATAACCAGTAGAATTTGGATATCCAGCATCTACTAAGTAATATTTACCTACATAAATATATTGTAAATTTAATCAACATATGCCAATTAGATATATGGATGTATCTAAACCATTGACTAACATACCTGGAAGAGGATGGGGAAAATGTGCGTCACGTCTTCCAATAGCTTCATAAAAAATACGGGTATCATGAGCTTGTCCCTCCCAACCGGCCCAAACATAGACAAATTCCATATTAAAATTACATATGGCTAACACGTTTTGAGTTGTTGTTCATTTTCGACCAATAAAACGAATTTGATCATACATAGGTACAACCGCAGGAATATATGTGCCATTAATAGCTCCAATGCAATCCTTAAAAAATGGATAAAATCGTCAATCTTTCTTGATCTTCTCTAGAACTTTTCTATATTGTGGATCAATTGGTTGGATCAAGTCTTTTCCCATGTCACATACTTTATCTAAAACCAAGTTGAAATGCCTACTTATGGTTTCCCCGGAGCGTTGAAAACGCTCTTGTGCTAATCTATTACCTATACCATGTCCTAGAATATGAAGAAACATACCAACCATTTCTCTAACATTAGTATTCCTAGATCCTTGAAGGTCATAACGTGTTACTAAATCATGCGTTAAATTGTTAAATACAATCTTATGCATTCTAAACATATTGTAACATCTTATCGGATTAGCATCTTCGCCAATCAACTCTTTTAACCATACATAACTTGTATATGTTGAGGTCATGCAAGGTTGTTTACAAAGGTTGGTCGCTTGATAAAGAATTGCAGCTTGAGTGACTGAGATAAGATCCCATAATTCATTTTCCTCTTGCTCATGATTTTCCCTTGTATGTGAATCATCCATAACTGCTTCAAGTAACAAAATATAAAGAGAAACAATATATTAACCATTGCATATATGCAAACTATCACATTAAGAGAACACCAAATGAAAACAATTCTAACATCAACCATTAATTGAAATTAGATTCACAAAGGCTGCAAATAAAGATCCATAGATAGAAATAAAGTGGAATGACTAAGCTTCAAACATGAAAACAATAAGATGCTAACATCCTCCTATCTACGAAGACTTAATTCTTTTCTCATCTCATATTTGAGATACTTTACTTTCTTTGCATTATCCTTTAAGCTCATGAAAACTTGCCTGTTGTCTATCTTTTCTTTTAAATGAGAAATTGAAAAAAAGTACAAGTCTTCGTCTTCCACAATCTCCGGTATGGAATCAAATATCTCTATGAGGTCCTCATAAGGACCGACTAAACTGGTTGCGTTGGATGCAGCACTGGCAGTGCTCCTACTCTCAACAACTGTAAGCAGCCTATTAATTTGTGTTCCGAGCTCCTCTCTTGTGCTCAATTTCTTATATTTCTTTCATCGAGCTTGCATCTTTGAAGTCTGTGTGACTCTCTTACGAGTTTGAGTTCCAGTTGGTTCATCCAAATGATCTTCCAAGTTTTCATCAGTAAACCCTACAACATCATCGATACCAAGTTGTGTGGTCTCCACATCATTATCAACACATAAACCTTGTCCAGAATTCCATGTGATTCCTCCAGTAGCAACTGTATCTCTAAACATCATATCTAACTTTACTTCAAGATCAGGATATATGCATTTCATCCTAAAAGCCTTAAACTTTGGATTAGCCTGTTATAATGAAGCATTTGCATAAGTTGTATCATTAAAGGTGAGCGTAACATGAAAGTAAAAAAAGAAGTGAAGAAAACCTGAATTTTACGCTCCCACCATTCGTCACTTGCATCAATGGTTTTCGTTCTTAAATCCCATCCTAATCTAGTTTTCTTGTAAAGCAATGACCTCCATCTTTTCCATTCTTCCTTGAGGTTATTCCACTTACTCTTCATTTTTTGTTATCATACTTTTTGCCCGTTAGCTCCTCAAACTTACTAATTATGACTATCCATCCATCTCTTTTGTTGTTTGCAAGACGATTGCCTTTTTCAATCTGTTCGATGCACAAATTACAAAAGATTTCTACATCTTCCGAGCTCCAAAATGCATTTTCCTTTGATGAACTCATCTACTAGTAAAGTGACATGAACAAATTTAAGAGACACAAACAAACAAGATCAACCACTCAGGCCCTCTCTTATTAAAAAACTAGAAGATATTCACTTAAAGAAAAGAAAACTAACATTGAGAAAAAATAAGGACACGCAAAAACATTATACTTGCATAAAAAATCCTTGATTATACTAGGTCATCCAAAACCTAGAACAACAGTGAATGTGCAAACTAAACATATCCATCATTGTGCAAAGATAGGCTTAAACTCCGCATGAGACGATTACATGATGAACATGGCTCATCATTAAAAAGGTAAACTCATGCCACCTTGGCAATGATGAGTATTTCTTAATAACCAGAATCGCGCAACACAGATTCACCATCTAAGTAACCCATTTGTTTGTCCATCTTGCCTGGTCATTCGATATATTATCACAAAGACAAATATGAAGACCCCTATACAGTATGCAAAAGTTTATTATACTTTATCTTCCCGACAATAGTTTATATATAAGGCATCAACAGCCACAATGAAGAACCTCGAAAAAGTTAAGACCAGCCTATAATCACTCTCATGCTTGCAGCTGCTTCAATAGTAAAGTGCAGAAGAGCAAAAAAAAAACATAAAAGTTGGGTGTGCAGGACACTGGAGTGACCAAATCACAAGGAACAATAAGTACAATTAACGTAGCAGGCGAACAGGATGGAAGAAAAGTGATGTCAAATTATTACAACAGCAGGACAATCAATTTCAAAAGCCATAAGTGCTGGTCATGCATGAAAAAAGAAGGGCAGAAACTTGAAAGGTTCCCATTCTTGATCTAAGAATGAGCAAAGTGCAGTCCTTGCAATGTCAGGAGGCCATATAGCTCATGGTTTATCGATTTTCACTTCTACACACTGTTAATATTTTCTCCAGTTCCTAGCGGCACATATTTCCATCTAAAACCGCTGGGAGTCAGGGGTAAGATCAAATCATTTGATCCTCTATAAAACCCCAACAAGCACACATTTGGTCTGCCAAATTTGTTGTATGACTCTGCACCGCATGAACAAGAAAGGCAAAAAGAAGCAAGTTCAATTAATCTAACAATGGAACGTTGAGATAGATCTTCTTAGGAGAATATAATAATTTTACCTATTGAACATTAAATGTTATAGAGCAACTACCTCAATCCAATGACAACTTAGAGCAGGTGAACTAAAGGAAATGTGCACATAGAAGAGACTCTTACTTAAAAAAATAAAAAATAAACCCATCGGAGCAAAGCATAAACAAAAGACAGATCACTGCCATATCATCCCTCCCAATAACATCTGTCTTACAACATCCACCTTCTGACTATCATCAAACCATTTAGCACGCACATTGGAAAAAACTTCAGCCGAACCCAATCACTTCACTAGTTACTTATGCTATCTCCAAAGTAATCGTTTTAAATTTTACTGCTTCTGCAACTACTCCCACTAGGTTGAACCTAGAAAAGACATGAACTCTCAAACCCAAGGACCAAAACCTTCCCTTCGAAGAAGAAAACTGGAACTGGTTGAATCACTTGGGCTTACGCCTCACATGAAATCCAATGGTCCAGCTGAATCAAGAATTAAAACTTCCCCCAAAAACTCCAAAACAGGAATTAAGACCAAATAAACCTGTGAGCCAACATCACACGATAGTAGATTGTGAATCAACCCCCTCCATCCGAACCAACACTTTCCCAGCACAAACATTGCAGCCAATTTCCAAGAAGCAATCCACCGAGCAAGAAAGCTGAAAGCTACCAATTCAAGCAAAAACCTCGAAGCTCAAACTGATGCTAATTGCCTCATACTCAACAAGCCAAGAAAGCACAAATCCCGCAACTTGAAGCTCCAACTCAAATTACTAACAAAGCTTCTCCACCATATCCGAGCACGAATCTCTAAAGCAAACTCGGGCCCTAAAAAGAGAGAACGAAACGAAACAGAGCAAATTATCGAGTGGGGTCAGCTCTACCACATGGTTCTCAATCTCAACCACATGACCAGGACAATTTTCTTGAAACCCAAGTCGGTTTTCAAGAAAGAGGCAACGGAGGAGACTCGGGACAGAGAAACTAGTGGGGGGAGATGCGGTAAAACATAGGAGGAGCTTTGTTCGTTGATGCAGAGTCCGTTAAGATTTAACTTTTTTTAACTTCGAGAAGTCACGCCCTCCTCCCACCCTCCCTTCGTCTGGAAGGAAAGGCACGCGGAACATAACAAATCTCACAGCAAATCCGCAACAAAGGCATGCGGAACATAATAACAAACTAATGACCATTCAAACAAACGATGAATCAACACCAACCAACTTGAAACAGAAGCAAACGATAAAAAAGAAACAAAACCAACCTCGGATCTCGGATTCGCTCGCTCGTCAAGAGGGTTGAAGATCCAGATCTCGGATTCGCTCGCTCATCGCGTGATGGAGTGGTGCGAGTTGCAGGGAGAGAGAGAGACGAAGAAGAAAGCCGTCGAGTTGCAGGGAGAGAGAGACGAGGAAGAGAGTGTCGCGTGAGAACAGAGGAAAGCCTTGAAAGAGTTAGGGTTCTATTTTGTATTGGGTAAAATTGGACTTTTAATAAAATTTTGAGGGTAAAATAGGTAATCAGCAAAAATTCATTAATCCCTTGACCAGCATGCGAAAATGCTGAAATGCCCAAAGTAAGTCCCCACCTACTTTGGGCTTTCAGCATTTCAAAGGCAAGCATTTTGCCAATGAGCCTTCAAATGCTGAACCAAACACCCTTAAATTTTTCCCAAGGGGCTTTGGGGGCTCAAAGCCCCTTGGGAAAGTTGAACTAAACGCCCCCTAAAGACTATTTCCTCCTCTTGAAAAAGAAAAAAGATACAAGGAAAATTGGGGGTGCGAGCACCGACAAGTAAAAATAAGGAATGCATCTCTAAAGCCTGTCATCCCTACAAAGCAAACAAACAGACACAAGCCCTCCGAAAAGCTTGTTCTATGTACGGTTAGGTCAGAATCATAAATCGTTGGCGATTCAACAAATCCACTAGAAAAAAAGGTGAAAAAACGAATGATATAGAGTAGAGCAAAACAAAAGCCAATCATTTTTCCTCAAGTCCGTCTTTCTTCTTTTTCTTCCTTTGTCTATGTAACCTTTAGTACTCAAGCCTCTCCCTCTCTCTCCCCTCCCCTCAAGTAAAAATAGGGAATGCATCTCTAAAGCCTGTCATCCCTACAAAGCAAACAAACAGACACAAGCCCTCCGAAAAGCTTGTTCTATGTACGGTTAGGTTGGAATCATAAATCGTTGGCGATTCAACAAATCCACTAGAAAAAAGGTGAAAAAACGAATGATATAGAGTGGAGCAAAACAAAAGCCAATCCTTTTTCCCCAAGTCCGTCTTTCTTCTTTTTCTTCCTTTGTCTATGTAACCTCTAGTACTCAAGCCTCTCCCCTCTCTACCCTCCCCTCCTCCCCCCCCCCCTCTCTATGAGCAACATTGAGTACATTCATCCACAAAAAGTGATGAAATATTTTTTTTCACCTCTACTTTCTACAAACTTTAAATCATATAAATCACTATGAACTATTTATAGAAGTTCACTCATTCTTTCAACATAGGGGTGAGCGGTTCCAAATTTCTTATAAGTTCCGCCTAGAACTTGGAACCTACCCTCGGGTACAGGTTCCTTGTTTTTTGAAACCTGGAACCTATCCGTTGGAACCTGAAACTTGGAACATACCCTGTCACAGATTCCAAGGTCGATTTCAGGGTTCAACATGTTCTCTTTTTTTTTTTTCCATTTTTAGTCAAACAAAACGCAATAATAATAAACAAGCTTGACATTCATCAAAAAAATATAAAATAACAGAAGAAAATGAATTCTTGGCAATGAATTCAACTAGATAGAAGTAGGGATGAGCGAATCTAAGTTCCCTACAAGTTCCACCTGGAACTTGGAATCTACCCATTGGAATAGATTCCTCAATTTTTTTGGAACTTAAAACCTATCTTGTATACCTTAGAACTTGGAACCTATCATGTCATAAGTTTTAAGGTCTACTCAAGTCCCACTTATATTATTATATAAACGATTGCAATTCACTAATCATAACTTATATTTAGATACACAAAAAATATGAACATTAATAAAGTATAAATCTTAATCATAAAATGGAAATTCAGACTAGTACTTTCAGATTATACACTCATCATCGAATAACATAGAATATCGAAAGATCGTACAGAGACATGGATTAAGAAAAATATTAAAACTTGTTATAGGTTGTAGGTTCCAGGTTCCAAGTTCCTCCAACTAAGAACCTGGAACCTATCCGTTGAAATAGGTTCCTCATTTTTTGGAACATGGAATCTACCATGCATATCTTGGAACCTGGAACCTACAAGTTTCCATCAGCCTAGTTTTCAGGTTTTAAGTTCTACCCTGGAACCATGCACACCCTTATTTCAACATATTTGAAAGATTTCTTAACAAACTTAGTATCAACGCATGTCTCACACTTATAATGAGCATCCAATTCAAATCTTGAATTAACCCCAAGTTTTCTATCTTCTTCATTATATCATAATTTACATTTCCCAATCTACCATGCTATAAATAAGAAGACATAATAGTGTAAACTATAGACTTCTCTTTATTAGTAGTTTTTGGGTACAAGAATTTCGAGTTTACATCAATGACAGTTACATTGATTTAAATAGGTCATTACACAAGTATCCTTTCCTCACATATATCCCACATTGGAAAGATTGAACTTTCCGATTCCAATGCAATTTTAAAACCCTTCTTAATAAGTATAGGACCAGAAATTAGATTCTTTTGGATCTCCAATACATGGAACACATTTAGTAAGGTGATTTCATTGCCGAAGGTGAATTTCAAGATCACATTTCCTCTCCCATCAATTTTGGCTAATGTAGAGTTAGCTATATAAAACATCTCCTCTTTCATAGCTTTCTAGTAAGATGAGAACTGGTATTTATCTATACAACTGTGATTTGTGATTCATGCATCCAATCACCAATTGGTAGCATTTGATATTAAGAATACCTTAGACGCTACCACAGCAGCAGTTAGTCTCTCATCACTTTCCTACTCTGTCAGAATTAGCTGCTTGGTTGCACTACTGCCCTTGCCTTTGTTCGGGAATTTTTTGCAGTCCTTAATCCGATGGTCAGGATTGTTACAAACAATATGCCCCTTGAAATTTATGGAATTGTTCATTCCGCTTGCATTTTCCTTGAAAAGACTTCTTCCTCTTCCCATCTTGCTTGAAATTGGAAAACACGATAGTGTTGGCCTTTAGTTCCATAGGAGGATTTGCATTCCTCCTGCTATCCTTCGTGATTATGAGGCGTAGAATGAGATCTCCAAGGGTCATCTCTTTCCGTTTGTGCTTCAAATAATTTTTGAAGCCTAACCAACTCAAGGCAGCTTTCTCAATAATAACTGTCACGTGGAATGATTCACTAAATAACATTCCCTTAGCAAAGATGTTGTTCAGAATTGTTTGCAATCTGGACCTGATTCGTGATAGATTTAGAATCCACAATCTTAAAGTCTAGGAATTTGGCAACCACGAATTTTTCAACGCCTATGTCCTCAGTTTTGTATTTCTTTTATAAATCTCCCATAATTGTTTGACAATTTCAATGTTACAATAAACATAATACAAGGAATTTACTAAATAATTAAGGATATAGTTTTGGCATATGAAGTCCTTGTGCTTCCAAGCCTCCAATGCCCCGAGTATCATGACATCTTGCTCATCTAGACTAATTATTGGGCACACCACCGATAAACACTTGATCAAATTCAACGTGATTAGATAGAAGAACATCTTCCGTTGCCACTACTTAAAACCCACACAAGTGAATTTTCTCTGGTTTCTTATTGGGTGTTACTGGAGTTGGTACCGCCAAATTAGGCAAAGTCTACTAAACCATCCCTCCAAAAATTGAGACATACGGCATTTGGCATGCATTGTTTTGAAAAATAGTATGGTGTATATTAGTCAAGTGATTTGTACTTGTACCGCTATAGATGGTTTCAACTTGATGGCTTGCAGTATTTGTTGTCGCAACACCAGTCCAGGAGGTTTGAACCTCACCGATTGAAAAAACCAAAGAAACGTCTCCAAAGAAACATTTGAACATCATTAGGTACTTGATTGTTATTGGTCGTCTTGGTTTTCTAATAAACCCAATAAACAATAAAACTATTCACCTTAAGATTGTTGAAAAAATTGATTATGTATTGTGGAAAATACACAACACTGTTTGTTGTAACCAGAGCAATAATAATTCTAAGAAAGTGATAACAAATAAACAGGAGATGAAGTACGGCTAAGCAAATCTTCTTAAGGCGATTACTTCCTACTAGCGGTGAAAAACAACTTTGCGAACTATGCTTCTCGAGATATAACGACTTGATCTTGTTTGTATCAGCATTATACAAACAAGACTTTGTCGAATGTTTCTTAAAACCGGCACACTATGATAATGATCGTAGAGAAAACTAAATGACTTTGAGGAATTTTTGTTGTTTTTTTTTAAAAAAAAAAAAACTAAGGAGGCACATCTATTTATAAACAAGGGAAACAGTTGCAGAAAACAGTCATGTCAATAATACTCACATTAATTGAGCCAATAATAATAATCATAATTACAGTAATTCACGTTTTTATAAAAACAAAGAAACTGTTGCAAAAAAGATCTGAAAGGACATAACTGTCGCCCGTGAATTGAAGAGGTCCATTAAGGCTTCCATTAATGCATATATTAACGGGCCCATTAAAGCTTCAGCACGTGACCAAAGCACGTGACTAATATTGAGCCATTAACAGCCTATAATTACAACATGCGCCACCGAAAGCCATCCACCTTCGTAATGAATTATGCCGAGATTTTTGCTTTTTGATATGCCTTAAGTGGAAAAATATCACCGTCCTAATCAATATGATCTAACAAAATATTGTTGTGCTTTCTCTTTTTCTTTAGATTTTCAAATTTATCCACATTTTCGTGGATATTTGTAATTGGAATTTCATGCGATATGTGAGAATGTATCTTTGACAAGTTGACAACATGAATTTACCATATATAATTTATCGCAAACAAATGAATCTTCATGGGTCGAACATGATTCAATACGCCGAATGAATCTAATTTCATTATTGGACAAAAACAAATTAGAATTATTCCGAAAATGGTTATTGTATGTAGTTTTTGAGGGATGGATGGAGTAAAAAGTACTGATAGTCGAAGCCAAAATAACATAATCAATGACTCAACATATAAGAATTTCATGGACCTAAGAAAGTCCCTAAAAGGTTTCATCTCGATTCTCATCCGGATCGGTGATCACCGACTAAAAGGCATTTCTTCCTCCTGAGGAAAAAAAAAGAGATACGAGGAAAATTGAGGATGCTGGACATGCATACAACGACACGTAAAATTAATTAAAGCATCCGTGGAGCCTACCGTCGCTGCACAGCAAACGGATAGGTAGCAGAGGTCTCGTAAAAGCTCAAGCTCTCTTCTTTTTGGTGAGGCTAATATCCAAACAAAAGCCAAAGTAACTTGATCAATGACTTAACGTTTAAGGATGTCCAAAAAAGGTCGTGCGATGTAAGATCTGACCCGAACCCGAGAACGGAGCGACCCGCCGGCGATTCGACAAATCCACCTGAAGAAAAGGTGGAGAAAAAGGCGAACGGCGAAAAAATAAATCCTTTTTCACCACCAAGTCCCGTCTTCCTCCTCCGACCAAAAAAAAAATCCGTCTTCCCCCGCTCCTCCTCCTTCTTCTTCCTCCTTCTCTGCAATCTCCAGTACACAACTCTCTCTCTCTCTCTCTCTCTCTCTCTCTAGACTCTGCACCTCTCGACCCTCCTCCATCGACGGCGGAGATCGGCCGTCGCGGCCCAATCCTCCCACGTCGCGATCCTCGCCCGATCGGAGCCGCGCCTCGCCCTCGCCCCATGGCTTCCCCGGGAAACCCTAACCAGCCGTCCCCTCCTCCTCCCCCCTTCGACATGGCCAAATTCTTCATGCCGCCCGCCTCCCCGTCGCAGCCCCAATCCCACATTCCTTACTCTCCCCCGCCCCCTCCTCCTCCCCCTCCTCCTCCTCCTCCTACCCTCCCCCACCGTCGGCCCCGGCCACCCGCACGGCCACGGCCACTTCAATTACTCCCCCGCCCACACCTCCCTCTTCCCCCACCAGGACCACCTCCTCTCGCAGCGCTCCCTCTCCTACCCCACCCCTCTCCTCCAGCCCCCGAGCCCTAACGCCGGAGCCCACCTCATGGCCCTGCTGAGCTCCCTCCCCCAGCCCCAGCCGCCTCTGGCCCCGTCCGAGCTCCCCGCGCCGATCTCCGGCTCCATCTCCGGCTCCGTCCCGGCGGTGCCGGCTCGGATGCCGAGCAGCAAGGTCCCGAGGGGGCGGCATTTGGTGGGGGATTCCGTGGTGTACGACGTGGACGTTAGGCTGGCCGGCGAGGCGCAGCCGCAGCTCGAGGTCACGCCCATCACGAAGTACGCGTCCGACCCCCAGCTCGTGTTGGGGCGGCAGATCGCGGTGAACCAGTCGTACATATGCTATGGTTTGAAGCAAGGGAACATCAGGGTGCTTAATATTAATACCGCGTCTCGGTCTTTGCTCCGGGGTCACACGCAGGTCGGTTCATCAAATTTGAATATATATGTTGAGGAATGATTTCTTTGGGCGTTCGATTACGGTAGACTACTAGCTTCGCGAGGGTATTATGTGAAGTTTGATAGTTGGCGTTCCGCTTGAGATTTAAGGTCGAGCTAGCATATTGCCAGTATGATAGTAAGTTGAATTCTTCGCAGTTACGAAATGATGATGCGCTAAGATAGATCATTTTTCTAACTCGAGCTCGTTTTCTGGGAAAACTAGATAATAAATTGGCTTTGCTGGCTTTAGTAATTCGAAGATGGATATGTCTTCATTGACCAGCATGCCACTATTGCGTGGGAAGAAGTAACATTTGACTTTAGATTTAATTGGGAGGGGTTCCTACATTGCATGAGATGCTGACTGTTCAATATGTTCATATAGGACATAGTCCTGGCATTGGTTTGATGTACTCAAGGTTCCTCTCTTTGATTCGGTACTTCACTATGTGGTTGCATCTCTCTTGTCGTGGACTTGAAGTGATGTAGGATAGATAATTTTGGGGATTCTGTTTTCTGCTGTTCAATTTATTTCTTCGGAGAGAGACAGACTTGATGAGAAGTGTTTCACTTGTGATCACTGTCTTTTCTGGACCTTTCCGTTCATCTAAGTAATGTTTGCTTCTCTCAGAGGATCACGGACATGGTTTTCTTTGCTGAGGATGTTCACCTTTTAGCCAGGTAATTTTCCACTTCGCTTCTTTAAGCTTGTTCTTATCATTCCTTTGCCTCATAGGGCATACTTTTTTACAGTGCAAGCACAGATGGAAGGATTTATGTGTGGAAAGTCTCTGAAAGCGTAGAGGAAGATAATAAGCAACAGATTATTGGAAACATTGTCATTGCCATTCAACTAACGGGATTGGAGTCTGTCCATCCACGCGTTTGTTGGCATTGTCACAAACAGGTGTTTCATTGTTCATGTACTTAATTATATTGTTGGAGTATGGTCTGCTTTCCTTATGCAGTTTCTCCCTCTCTGACTTTTTGGTTGTCTAGTCAAGTTTTAAATCTTTTGACTTTTGTGAATTCTCTTGAAATTATTCAGGAAATTCTGGTGGTTGGAATAGGAGAACATGTTTTGAGAATTGATACGACTAAAGTGGGGAAGGGTGAACTTTATTCAGCAGAGGAACCTCTCATGTGTCCTATTGATAGTCTCATTGAAGGGGTTCAGTTTGTTGGAAAACATGATGGAGAAGTGACTGATTTGTCAATGTGCCAGTGGATGACCTCCCGTTTGGCTTCCTCTTCCGTTGATGGCACGGTATGGCCTTTGCGTGTGTCATGTTGTACAGGTTTTTGTTGATTAAGCATTTTGGTTTGCAGTTAACAGATGGCAAACCAGCTATACCTGGGTCACTGCTTTCGACTGCTAGATCTGATAGAGTTCTTTATGTGTGTTATTTGGGATAATGATAGTGGAAGTCTGAAAACTTGTGTTGATCGTCGCTTTAGTCCAAGGACTCTTTTTTGAGCCAATTAAGTCCTAAACTTTTCGACGTCCTTCGTATTTGTCCTTTTGTTAACTCTTGTCACTTTTTCCAAAAAGATAAAATTAGAAAAAAGGGGGCGAAAATTCTGACAGAGATTGGGCTGAGGGGGCAAGAAGAGGGGCAGCACCACTGCCTGCCTTTGTCACCTACCTTGCCACGGGGTATTTGCCCTCGCATGGACACCACGGCTATCTTGCCACCAATGGGTGGGGGCCCCTTGCCATCATCAGCCCAACGAGGGCCGGCAGCTGCCCTCTTTGTTGTTTCTCTTTCACGCAAACCCCCCCCCCCCACACCTTTCTTTGGCCTTTTTTAATTTTTAAATATTTGTTATTATCAGTTCATTTTTTCATTTTAACAATGAAAATGACACTGTTTTAGACTTTAGCAAGCTCCATCTCTTACATAACAACCACTTGGACAAAGAGATAATGATAGAAAAGGCCAGCTCGGATTTTTCTGTCTAGTGAAAGGTGACGGAGTTAATGAAAGGACTAATTAGAAGAATGGCAACAAGTTTTAGGACTAAAGTGATGTATAGACACAATTTGGAAGACTTCCATTGTCATTATCTTGTTTTATTTTTGTAGATAGGTAAAGGCTAATGCTAGCTTAAGTGAATGTGCTCACGTTGCAGATTTGAATATCCTGTTGGTCTTATTTGAATAGAATAGATCAATGGAATTATTATGCTGTATGTCATGTTTGTAGTAGTATGTCACCCTAAGGGCCTAGAAAAAGTGGTGCACTTTCTAGTTACGTTGCACATCTGAAAACTTTATTGCAGAGATGGCAATCTAGGTCAATTGTTGGGTTCCTTGAGAAGAATTTCCTGTGAGTCATTGAAAATCATGGTTATTTGGTTTTACTTTCCAGTTCCTGCAGCTTTTGGCACATATAAAGTCTACAACATTCATTAAAAATGTCATAGTGGACATTGTTCTGCTTTCCATTAACTTCACAAAATCAACCTTTGAAGTCTTACTTTTAGATCTTTCTCAGTAATCTTCAAACTATGTGGCTCAAAGCTGATAATCATTTCATGCGTACATGTCAGAGTATTGTTGGAAGCAATGGCTGGAGAACTCTTTACCATATCGTACTTGAGCTCTGTAGAAGTTTTATAACATCCAACCTGGCAGTTATTTCTGGCTTTGTTTCATAGAAAAAGAAGAAATGTGCATTCTCAGGTTGCTCCTCAAAGTTGCACCCTACATTTACTGTGGCTGGTCATGAAGACTGTTCAACCTGTGCAGGAAGGAGCGTACATTAGCATTTATTCAGACCTTAGTTCGGGTCTAAAATCTCTTTTCATATGATTTAAACCTATACATTTTGAGATGCTCTTGTGATGGTGGATGTTGAATGAGTAACTTCTCCAATGGTGCTGCGGCCAGCATAGTTTAATTCCTTCTGCCTTGCTTCCATTGTCCATGCATAGCAACGATAACAACTAGGCCTTATTACCCAAAGTGGAGTGGTTTTTATATGAGTCCTCTTACTATATTGTGCTCTGCTTCCCTATTTCATGCATCATCCTAAAAATTTTCCTTTTGGCGGAATCTTTTGACATTGTTCTCTGCTCCCCCGTTTTATGCATCGGCCCCCATTACACTGAATTTTATGCATGCCTACGATCGTGATAATGTGTCACCATATTCTTTGGTTATCGCTAAAGTATGATGATGAAAATAGTCCATTATATTCCCTAGCCTTTAAACTTTTTTTGACTGAAAGCCTGTGTCATGTGACAGATAAAGATTTGGGAAGATCGTAAAACATTGCCACTTGCTGTTCTGAGACCATATGATGGCCAACCTGTTAGTTCAGCTGCATTTGTGACTTCTCCCCATCGGCCAGACCATATAATACTTATAACAGCGGTACAAGCTCAATGACCTTCTTTCCTTTCTTGATTTGTTTGTTATTGTCCATCAAATCTTTGCCAGCACCAGTACACAGCAATCGGCAATTGGGATTCCACATGTAGCTCGTAAGCCAATCTGTTTTCTAAATGACGTTATTATTGATATGTAACCTGTATTATTGTATGTCTGCACGGGATGTTGATTATTTAGATTGTTGCCTTACAATTTTCCAACACAGACAAGTTGGAGTGCTGACACTTATGATCACAGACAGCATGTAAGCGGATCATTTTGTGCTTATTTGTTTGACATTGTTGCACCTGTTTCTAGGGTCCATTAAATCGTGAACTCAAGGTTTGGGCTTCAGCAAGTGAAGAAGGTTGGCTTTTGCCAGGTGATGATGAAAAATGGAAGTGCATGCAGACATTGGACCTCAGGAGTTCATCTGAACCGCATGTTCAGAAAGCGTTCTTCAATCAGGTTCTTGTATTGCCTCAAGCTGGACTTCTTTTGCTTGCAAATGCTAAGAAGAATGCAATCTATGCTGTGCACTTAGAATATGGTCCCAATCCAACAAGTACTTGCATGGACTATTTGGCAGAGTTTACTGTCACAATGCCCATTCTGAGTTTTACTGGGGTAAGTGATGTATCAGCATATGGGGAACAGGTAATCCAGGTTTACTGTGTCCAGACACAAGCTATTCAGCAGTATGCCTTGGACTTATATTTGTGCCTACCACCACTTTTGGAGAAGGTGGGATTAGAGAAGTCTGATCCTGATCTGTCTTGTGATGTGATGAATGTTGAAGGACCAACAGCTGCAGATGCTTCCGAAATAAAACCTATTGAATTTCCATCAGCTGCTTCGGCACCTAAAATAACCGAGAGAACAAGCAGCCCTGACATTACAGAGGCTATCAGGTTTCCGATAAGCTCTGCTTCTGTTGAGATGACTGCTCCACAAGCAGTATCCTTGGATGAAGATTCTCGAACCATTAATGTGGCACCTTCAACTAGTCAATCTGATATTCACGTCGTTGCAGCTGCCCCTCCTCTTCCTTTAAGTCCTAGGTTGTCTCATAAACTTTCTGGTTTTAGAAGTCCATCGGGTGGTTCTGATTCTGGTCTTCCTTTTAGTAATCACACTGGCAACGAACAAGTCATGAATTCTTCTGTAGATAGGCAAGTGGAAAGTGTCCCTGCACAGACGTCGGATGTGGCTTTGACGAAGGATGAGTCGAGGAATGATGAAAAGAGAGTTGTACAAGATAATGCAACCAGTATGCTTAACCGTCCTGTCGTGTTCAAACATCCTACTCACTTAATTACTCCCTCTGAAATATTAAGGGCTGTTTCATCCTCTGAAACTAGTTTTCTCGGTGGCAAGAGTGAGGAAGAGGCAAATACTCAGGATGTGGTTGTTAATAGTGAAGCAGGTAATACACCAGAAGAAATCAAAGTTGTAGCAGATACAGGATTTACACAGGAAGATGAATTTTCTCGTGAGGAACGAGCTCAGGATTTTGTTGCAGAGAGTAGAGAGAGAATTTTTACTTCTCAAATTTCAGATCTTGGAATGGAAGTGGCCAGGGAATCCCGTGACTTATCAGAAAGCTTGGCAGAAGCTAATCCGGTTGCCAGTAGTAGATTGATGGAGCCACCTGGCCAATCTCCTTCTGGTGATGTGGAAGAAATCCATGACTTATCAAAATATGTATGTGAAAAGGTTTCGGAGCCAGGTATGGCTGCAACAGTCTTGCCAGGCCCAATATCAAATGGCAAAAGTAAAAAGCAGAAGGGGAGAAATTCCCAAGTTTCAGGTCCATCTTCATCATCCCCCAGTGCTTCTAATTCAACAGATTCTTACAATGAAGCTGTCACAAGTTCAAGTCTTCCATCAATGGAAGCTGCTTTTCCTCACATTGTGGCAATGCAAGAGAAACTTAATCAGGTAAATGCAAAACACATTGGACTAGGAAACATTCATAGGCTTGTGAGCAAAAGTACTGTTTTTTCTTTACCATATTTCTTTTTTGACGTTGATATTTTCACTGCTTTAGGATCTTGGCTTGCATCTGAGGGTTTACATAGTCTTTTTGCTATATGTTTGAGTTTTCTATTGAACCTTGTGCTGCTTTTAAGATGATTAGAGGTTTTGTAATCATTCTTTGGTTTTCATCATAGACGTCTGGTCAATATGTGCCAAAGTAGCTATATGTACTTTGAAAGCTTTTTTGTAGCTTGTGTTTGTCAAATGAGATTTGAGTGGTCCCAAATCTGATCTTTTTTAAACAGGAAAAAATGAGATTTGAGTGGTGAATTGTTTTGGATAGGAGCAAGTGATCCTTTTGGAATGCATACTTTTCACTTAGATGCTTGACATACTTAAATGGTTAATTAAAGGAAAACTACCAAAAATATACCTCACCTCTCATCAGATGACCACTTGCGTACCTCAACTTCTGAAAATATGAGTTTTACCTTTGGAGACCACTTTGCACATTCACATCAAATAGCCAGTGACCATAGTTATGAAAATGTGATATTTTCATTCCATAAATGCCCCTCCCCAAATCCTAAATTATCACACCCACCCAAAACACTCAAAACCAACTGAAAAAAAAAAAAAAACACAAAACCCCATGCAAGATTTTAAAATGAGTTTTCAAGGAGAGGCAATGTGGTCTTTTCATTGTGGGGTTTTGCGTAGAGGTATGTGAATGTTATTTGCCAAAAAAGAGGTGTATAAGCAGTCATTGGGTTAAAAGTGAGGTTTGTTTTTGGTATTTTTTAAAATTTATTCTGTAGTGAGAAGTCCCGGAGAAGATTATTGTACTAATTTTAAATCTTTGATATGATCATCCTGCTGTAGCTGATGAACATGCAAAAAGAAATGAAGAAGCAGATGACTGCTACTGTTAACGTGCCGATCACTAAAGAAGGCAGAAGACTGGAGGCTTCCCTAGGGCGTTCCATGGAGAAAACTGTCAAGGCTAATAATGACGCCTTTTGGGCTCGGTTTCAGGAAGAGAGTTTCAAAAATGAGAAATTGGTGCAGGACCGTATGCAGCAAATAACAAATATGCTTAATAACTTGATGAACAGGGATATGCCAGCCATTCTGGATAAAATTCTGAAAAAGGAGTTGGCTACTGTTCAACAATCTGTAGTTCGTGCCATCATGCCAGCTGTTGAGAAGACAGTATCTTCAGCTATTGCGGATTCATTTCAGGTTAAATACTTTTCTCTCTTTGCAGGGAAAGCTCCTTTATTTTGATTCATTTATTTCTTATTTTGATTCTTCTATTTCTTATCATCCAGAAAGGAGTTGGTGATAAAGCTGTAAGTCAACTGGAGAAATCAGTTACTTCAAAACTTGAAGCCACAGTCACCCGACAAATCGTGGCACAGTTCCAAACTTCTGGCAGGCAAGCTATTCAGGTTAGTATAAGATTGACCAAATTGTCTTTATAGGGAAAATTCACTAATGTACGCAAGATTTAAGCCTATTAAAGAAGATGATTGTAACTTTACTGCGCTCTAATTAGCCAAAGTGAATGCGTCTTTAGTGTGTGTTTGTGCATTAATTGAAAGCACAGGAGTTTTTCAACTTCTTTTTCTTAAATGAATACTTGTGCTTGCTCATTTTATGAATGCTTGATTTTTGTTCTCTTTGCTTCTGAGAAACCATTTTCGTTTTCATCAGCATGGTCTTTTTGTAGCTTCTATTTGTAAGAAATTTTTGGTCTTTAGCTCATATCACTCCTTTCTTCATGCTCTTTTTCCTTTTGCTTCTACTTATTGTGATGTTCGTACATTTTGCACTTTAGTTTGCATTTATGTGTCTTGAGACTCCTATATAATTGCTTGAAATGATAAACGTCATGCAGGATGCTTTAAAGTCTACTTTGGAAGCTTCAGTGATCCCTGCTTTTGAGATGTCATGTAAAGCTATGTTTGAGCAAGTAGATGCTACTTTCCAGAAAGGAATCACCGAACACACTACTGCAGCTCAGCAGCATTTAGAATCTGTTCATTCTCCATTGGCACTTGCTTTAAGGGTGTGTAATCTGCTTTACAACTTTAACTATGGTTATCATTACTGTCTTAACTACTTCGAACATTATCATGTCTTGGCAGTTCATTGCCTGTGATATGCAAACTTTCTGTGCTAAATGACATTATTAAGATCATCAGAAGGTTTGGGATTGGGAATCTGGCTGAAACCAGATTCAGGACTGATGCAGATAATAAGTGAGTGAAGAATATGTGTTTGGAAATTTCTGAAAGCTTGTCTACTCTTTGGGATTGTGTGAAGCTAATTAAAGGAGTGCTACATATGGTGTAGCACTGTCCTGTGAGATCATCTCCAAAGATTTTGCAGCGACATATGGCATTGATTTCTCATAAACTTCATTTGAAGATCAAATTATACCTAGACTTGGTTGCACATTAATCTTACCAAGTGCTCCAAGAAAGCAATTCTCAACCGGATTCCAGATCTCCTTGATGCCTTATTCATATTCTGTCTTAGTATCTAATTGATTTACAGAGTCAGCTCTTGCTTGGTACTTGGATAAATATCTTCTTATTTGAGAAAATGCTGAATATGGGCTTCAAAAGTATGAGATGGCAAGAAAGCTTCATTGTACCTACAAATTAATAAACATTATGCTACCTTGTTTTCTGCAGGCTCTTTTTGTTTGTCTAGAGACACAGTTGGATTTGGGATACAATTGGATTGAATGATGAATTCCCTGTATTTCGCATATACTGTCATTGTTCAGGGAAACACTGGATAAAAGGGTAAAATTAGAAATGTCCTATTGTTTAGGGTATTTGGTGGGGACTAGAATACAATTGGATAAAAACTTTAAAATCAAATAAATAACTCCAATCTTGGGAGATCATCTGCCCAAGGTCTATAACTTTGCAATTGTCTTTGTTGTAGTGGTCACACCATCCCCCACCTGCAGTTTTGGATCTTGATGGAGAACAAGTGTAACTTCAGTCCTCTTGGCCATGAGAGAGAGAGAGAGGGAGATGGAGGTGGGGAGGGAGGGAGGGAGTAGATTAGGCAACTATCTTGATGCTCAGAGAAAGAGAGAGAGAGAGATTAGGCAACTATCTGATGCTGCAAACTGTTCCTGCTTCATTCTTTTTAGTTTTTTCCCTTTTAAATTAAGTTCTTGTCTCAAGATGGCAAGTACAATCCCATACCTTCAGTCTGGATACTTTATCTAACCCGTGGTGTGCCACCAAACACCAGTTGTGATGTGTTTGATTTTATCCAACCTTAAGACCAAACACGCCCTTAGTTATTTAATACCAGATGCTAGATGGGATTGTGTTCTTTGATTTTTTTCAATCGGTTCATACACCCGGTGCCTTACTAATGATTGTTCTGTTCTTGCTTATCATAAGATGAGGAGATATTAATGCTTTTCTTATTATATTGGTTTCAAATATTTTTTGAATTCTCCGATGTTCTAGAATAATATTAATTTTCATATGATTTTTCAGGATGCCGTTAATTCAGCATCGTCAATGACACGGACCTTGAGTGGAGATTTGGCTGAAACTCAACGGAAGCTTTTAGCTCTCGCTGTAGCTGGAGCTAACGCACCAGTAAACCCATTGGTTACGGAATTAAGCAATGGGCCATTGGGTGGTCTACAGGAAAAGGTTCGACTTCTTGTATGAAATTCTTGCCGCCGCTTGGCATTATAGAGGTGCATAGAGATGCGTCATGTTTTCTACGCAAGTTTCAAGATTGTCTGGCATTCGAGGAGGAATTACATAAATGTTTTCCACATTATAAGCTGGACATAACTGTGCGTGGTTGGGCCTCATATTCTGTACTTCTGTGCATGAACCTCTTTATTATGAGTCTCCAATTTGAAGAAAATATGATGCTTCATCTGCCTTGCATGTGGCTTTTCTTTAGGAATTGTCCTGTCAATCATCTATTGCATGCATAATGGAATGTCAGTGTAGCCGGTGCCTTGAATGCCCAGTTTCAATGTACTTTAATTCCACACTCGAAGTATCCCCCCCCCCCTTTTTTTTTTCTGAGCCTGCTCAGAAGGCCAAAATATGATGTCACTACTTCTTAGTCCCCCCCACCCCTTTTTTTTCCTCCTCCTCCTCTCTTTTTGTACTTTGTGGAGAACTGATATGTCATTTCTGTAACAGGTTGACAAGCCATTTGATCTAACCAAAGAACTGTCACGATTGATCTCTGAACACAAATATGAGGAAGCTTTCACCTTGGCCCTGCAAAGAAGTGATCTGTTCATTGTATCTTGGTTATGTTTTCAGGTATTCAGTTGTTGAACGTGGTGTAGAATGTCGCATCTATTTCAAGATTTTCTTGTCTTGCCAATTAACTTGAATGAACCTGGGGGTATAAGGACTGTTTATAACTAGTGATTTGTTTTACTACGATGAAAATTCCAAACGATCCTGATAAATTTTGGTTTTGTTTGTTCATGGCTTTGTGAGGCAGATCACCTGCATTTGCAGTTGGCTGACATGCCAGATAGATTGGATTCTGTGAGAGATGCTGAGCTTTAACCTTTTTTGTCCTTTTGACAGGTTGATCTACATAGGATATTGACAATCACCCCTCTCCCATTAAGCCAGGGAGTTCTACTGTCCCTCTTGCAGCAGTTGGCCTGCGACATCAACAAAGACACGCCTCGGAAGCTGTCATGGATGACCGATGTGGCCGGTGCCATTGACCCATCAGACCCAGTAATCGCGGTGCATGTGCGGCCCATCTTCGAGCAAGTTTACCAAATACTGAGCCATCAACGTACTCTGCCAACCAATGCCAGCCCCGAGCTATCTAGTATACGCCTTCTCATGCATGTCATTAACTCCATGCTGATGACGTCTAAATGACAATGACCCCTGTGAAAAGTGTTGTACTAGGGCAAAGTCAATATGAGGCCCATAGTAATTTTAGTCGAATCTGTACAGATCTTTAGGGAGTTTCATTTGGAGTTTTCTAGGGCTGTAAAGTTCCCGTAGCTGTCGACACTGAAGATAGGATTCGACTCCAACGTCACAAAAAGAGTATAGAAAGAATCCATGATTGTTTGCAGATGCTTGCTTCTTCACTCACCTTCCCGCTCGTCCGTTCTCTCGGTAGTTTAGGCTACTACAGAGAAGCTTTTGATCCATTGGAGATCGGTTAAAGCCGACAGACGAGCTTTTCTTCTCTCTCGGCAGGTAATGTATCTGTTACGTGGGGCGTTCCCATTATCTATGTTTCTTTGCATTTTCTTTTTAAATTTAGGATGCATTTGTTTTACAGAAAATTTGAGGAAAATGTCTTTCATGGAAATCGTTTTAAGGAAAATGGTCAGTTTTCATTTGAAGAAAGTAACTTCTTTTGATGGAAAATGGTCAGTTTTCATTTATTTAATGATTTGAAGAAAGTAATTTCTTTTCTATTTTCTATCAAAAGGGGAAGTCGATTTTTCCAAATCTAGACTTGTTGTTTTCAGTTTATGGAAAATTATTTTATACAAATCAATTATTTCCTGTCATCCAAACACAGGATGGTGTAGGTCCGTTCAAAGAGTCCGTCTTTCTTTGTTAAATGGCCGAATTAGCCACACCCATAGAAGGGAGCAATCCCAGCGGATTCATCCATAGCAGTAGAGTCGTAAACAAGAGTCGTAAACAAGAACAGCAGAGTTTACAGCTGAAAAAGTCACTTCCTTCTTTGCTTCAAAAAAAAAACACAGGAAAGTTTGAAAATAAATTTTCGAAAACAGTCTGATATTTTGATTTTGCTATTAATGGAGTGAAGTAATCAGCAAGTTATGATGTGGGGAGGGGCAAAAGGCAACTATGGCAGATTCATGCGCCATAAGATCCGGACCAGACTTCTCTTTTTTCCCAATTTGCACGGCACTTTGACTGACGTCCGTCGTGCAACTCCCGTGGAAAACATGAAAGAGTTCTCACCTTAAAATAACATCGCTCGGTCGCTATGTGGGTCTTTGCTAGATGTTAAATGGTGTAAAATTCCAGCATTCTCTCACTCGAATCTTGGCCGAGTCCCATTTTCTTGAGCAAAAAGCCCGGTGCGTTTCGTCCGACCATCAATGTTGACGAAACAAATCTCTGTCGCGGTAATTCAGCACCAGTTTCCTAATCGACCGACAATTAAGACCCATTGCATGCTTCCTTCCCTTTGTCAAGGAGTGCTCCCAGGGGTTCCTCATCCATACACCCAATTAGGGAAAATTCTTAATCGGGTTGCCCTGTTTCTCTCGCTTTACGTGTAATTGGTACTTTAGAAATTAATATATCTTTTTAGAAATTAGTATAACTTACCACCAAGAAGTAAGAACCATAAATTATGCTCACTGCGAAACATCACAAAAAACCCTAAACTTAACTGCTGTGTCTCGAAAAAAACTCAAAACTTCACATACTCTCTATTAGGCGGCGGGCGTTTGAGGCTGATAAAATGGGCTGAAATGGTGGTGGAGAAGTTTTCTGGTAGAGTTTAGGAGTCTGCGACAATTTTTTTACAAGAGGAGGTGCCAGCTAGTTTATACTTTTGGCTTTCTAAAAACACCCAAAAAAGTGAATGAATGAATCAACGAAGAAAAGAAATGTTAGGATGGGCTGGTCTGGGCTGATCGAAGCTCTAATCAAATTGTGACATCACGTTGCCCTAATTGAAGTACACAGAGAAAAGGACTGAAAGCCAAGGGGAAAACATCCATTTCTTTGACAGAGAAAGTTAAGTTCCAAAGTTATATTGTCTCGAGTGATATAAATTCGAGATTTTTTACCATACAAAAAAAATCTCAATAAGTAAATTTGGGTTAATGACACAAAAAAAAAAAATTGAAGTATTTATATCATAATGGACATAATTTAAGGTTTTTAATAAAAATTTTAATAATATTAACCCTTCTTTGTTAAATATATTTAGGCCGGTGCCGGGGGAGATATTTATTGACAAGACCCTTGTGACTAATAAAAAGATACCCCCCGAAAAGTGGCGCTAAGTGGGCCTCGGACATAACTCTTGAGTAACCTCATTTAGTCATTGGAATCATACCAATTACGCTTTTCCGTCTAGCCATTCTTCACTCCTCTTCCATGTCGTCACGGCTGGCGCGATTCGACCGGACTAATCTCCTCCGTTAGCCGGCCACGTGCTTGCGAAATTCGGGTATATCGTCCGAAAAGCTGACGAGTGCCGAGCGACACGTGTCGATTGTGTTAAAAGAAAAGTAATTTTTAATCGTGCGAAAATTACCGACAGGCCGACCAAATGATATAAATAATAATAAAAAACGATAGACAGGATAAAAAGAAATGACATGAGGATCTACTTTTTTTCTATTTCATTTCCATCTCTACTCACTAACAAAAATGCGAAAAAAAAAAAAAAAAAAACTAGTCTCTTCTGTCAGAAAAAAAAATCCATGACTCGAAGATTTAATTATATACAATTTTTTTATTTTTATTTTACATTTCTGATTCTGGAACAATTGGAAAATGCAAAAGTCTTCTCGTCTTTCTTCCTTCGGTTTCGATGGCACGCGCGAGTCCTGTGCCGCGGAATGCGCCTCACCAGCACTGGTCCGTCTCCCACCGCCGGGTCGAGCAGAAGCCGGCCCAGCCCGCGCGCTGCCGCTGCTGCTGCTGCTGCCGCTGCTGCCGCCGCCGCCGGCCGCTCCCGAGCGACAGGTCGTACACGGCCCTCGCCGCCGGGTCGGAGAGCGTCTCGTACGCGCTGTGGATCTCGATGAAGTCCCGGCCGTCGGTCTCCCCGCGGCGTCCGGGTGGTACGCCTTCGCCAGGGCCCGGTACGCGGCCTTGATCTCCCTGGCCGACGCGTCCTCCCGCACCCGCAGGATCTCGTACAGGCTCAGCCTCTCCCGCCGCCGCGGCTCGAGCCCGGCGATCGACGGCGCCGCGGCGGGCGACGGGGGCGCGTGGCAGGTGGAGACGCAGCGGACGCGGAGCCGCGACCTCGGAGGCCCGGCGGCGGAGGAGGGAGGAGCTCCGGCGGCGGAGCGACGGCGGCGATGGGAGGCGAGGGACGGAGGAGGAGGAGGGGTTAGGGTTAGGGACATTTGAAAATTGGGGGAGGGTCGGGGTGCAAAATGGGAATGCTGGGAAAAGTCGCGGGTGTGGATGGGGAGGGAGAGAGAAAGTGGAGGGCCTTTTTATACGCACGGAAGAATTTGGATCCGAGGGGTAAATCTGGGATTTCGCAGGGGCGAAAAATCCGTGTGTGGAGCCTGTTGTTTGGGGCGGGGTGGGGGGTTCGCGGGCGATGACGTGGCACCGCGGTTTTATCTGAGCTTCTAGAACATCTGTCCTTATAGTTTTCCCTAACGGGTCTGCATCACAAAAAATTTAAGACTAATACGTTGGTGCGGTATATTAAATACATATTTTAGATTAATTTATGTGCCGCGGAAAACTGAATATATCATATCACATTTTACTTCAAACTAAATTTTGTCTTTCTTATCTAACATTATTTTCTGTCACATCGTTTCGAACAAAATTTTACCATATCATTCTTCTAGTTTTGAATAAATATGTAATAAATTTAATTATCGAATCATGAATGGTCGTTTGTCCAGTCCTCACAGCATTTTCTAAACAAGTCTCGAGAAGAATTAAATTTTACTCGTGACTTTTTTATTTGATGAGTGCAATATTTTTATTTTATTCATCGGTTACTAAATGTTAAATATTAAGAAGAAAAAGGTTCTTTGTATTGCACAGTTTACCCAAACTAGATTTTCGTATTTACAAAAGACTAAGAATTTTGTTCAACTCTCGGAACTTGAGGGAGCTCTTTGGCCAAAATTCAGCGCATTTTAGCAGATTTCTCACAATCTAATATTTTAATGATTTGGAATGTCTCGTAATAAATAAATTAGTTTAAATGTAAATTTAGCGCGAGTATATGGATTTGAGATTTTTAGGCAACGGGAAGATTGGTATTTGTACATGCAGCAAGGGTGTCCTGTTTTATAATTTTTGTGATACAAAAATCAAATCAGCGTAGATTTTGTGATATAGACGTACCAAATTGGATTTTTTTTTTCTTTTGAATTAACTCCTTCGTGTTTGCTCTCTTTCTTCTTCTTTTTTTTTTTATTATTTATTTTTATGGACCGACGTGCATTATGAGAGCCGGTGACTGGAATGATTCTGTGAGCTGTGGCTTCGGTGGGAATTGGAATGGAAAAGGGTGTCATTGAATGATGTGTTGGATTTTCCACCGACAAAAATAGCCTTCTTAATTTCTTCGCCCACCTAAAGAAGATAACATTAAGAAACTCAAAATGACAAAAACTTTATTTCGATCGGCTTTTATTAGCTAGCGGCCCCGGCTACCCCCACCATACTTAACGAGGAATTATTCGATTTTCCAAGGACATTAATCGTGCATATCACGACCGCAATCGATGATAAAATTGAAAATTGCCTCCGTTTCCTCATTCGGTCACTTGAAAAATGCTCTGAGTATTTCTCAACAAAATCCTAGCAAAAACCCTTAATTAATAGTTTAAAAAGCATCATCCAAGCACTCTTTAACAAAATCCTTCTGCATGACACGGTTATGCCAATACACGAGCAATAGGGTGGCAACTTGCCAGTGTTGTGTCGACTCAAGTTTATGTTATTAATAGATCGATCAAAGGACAACTCGTTTCGTAGTCGTGTAAAAAAAAAAAACAATCAAACTGCATCCCATTTATGAGATAAATAACTTGTGCACGATTGATAATCGGTTTAATCATTAATTTTAAGCACGTATTGCAAATAAATCCTTATCCTTTCATTGTTTTTTTTTTTTCTCTTTTTGAATTAGCCATTTCAATTGATTCGATTGAATTTTATACTTTTTTCAAATAAGTGCAATCAAATCCTCCCGACGATCAATACATATAGTCCACGAGGTACTTAAAATTTAACTTCATGGCATTTTTAAATTGTGCTTTTCTCACAAAATAAATTATAAGATTTATTTGTATTTTTCAACTAAGGTTGGAGCTCAATCAAATCAATTGAAATGTTTAGAATTAATTTAAATTTAAAGTTTTTTTTAAACATATATAGAAATTAGATATATCTTTCGTTAGTGTTTTTTTTTCCAAGATATTTTAGTAATGGAGTATTCATTGGGTGACTTTGCATCGAGCACTTACTAAGGCATATTTGACACTTGCACCTCAAGCGAATTGCCGAAAATAAGACACGGATTGGATTCGAGGATTAGTAAAAAAAACAGAACAAGAGGACAAAAATGTCCATTAGTTGAGAATAAATAAATAAAAAATAAACAAAGACTTAGCAAGAGGACAAAAATGTCTATTAGTTAAGAATAAATAAAAAAATAAACAAAGACTTAGCTGAGCGGTCAATATCACAGTAAAAAATGGAAGTATCATTTGAATGCTCGTGTTCTGATTTAGCAATCGCGCAATGAATGAGAAGATTGAACATTTGTCAGCAAAATATAAATTATTGTTTACAATTTCAATTTGACAAACCTATATGGCAAGTTTTTAGTGAATATAATAAGTGGGTCGTGTATTAAATAATTAAGAAATTCAACACATCGTTTTCCAAGATTCTATCTTATTAAATTCCGTTTGCATGATTCGATACTAAATTAAAAAACGACGCGAACAATAATAATTAGTGGAAGCAGCCTAACTTCCCACGAAAACTTAGGAACGCAAAGCCTCGCACGTGCCAAAGCTTCTAGAAGACATGCGGGGCACGCAGGCACCTCGCGCGGGAGCTACACGCGTCGCCATCTCCTCGGTTCCAGAGACCCCAGTCCAAAGCCAGTCATTGGGAAATCAACGGTAGAGACGTGAGACAGTGACCACCCACCTGTCGTCCTAGCGTTATATAATGCTGGATTATCTTCTCTCTTTTTTCCCCTCACTCGCTTTATCAATGCTGGATTATTAGCTATAATCGAAATACATCAATTATAAATAAATTTATATATAGTACTTATGTAATGGTCACGTCAATTGTGCTTATCTTGGCTTTAATCGCATATTATTCGGTTAGTGAAAAATTAGATAATAGGTAAATACAATGTAATAATTATCCTAGTTATACTCAATTATTTATCATGTCAAAAATTATAATTAGAGTAATATTAGTGGCTCCCTATTAGGCACAGATCTCTAAATTTTGGACGTACTTATTATTTCAACCATACTATTAATTATATGATACATAATATTTCCTTTTGTATAATAATGTATTGTACCATAATCATAAATTAATTATTAAAAGATAGATAAAATTTGATATGTTAAATTTTAACATTTTGATGATATACATATATGTATGTATGGCTATCAAAGTAACAATTACTAAATATAGAATTTATTTTCATATAATCATATGTTATGTCCTTAATTATTATTATTTTTATTTTCATGGCTAAATTATTATATTATGACTACATACTTGTGTAATAACAATGTAATAGGTATCACATCACTTAAATCAAACAAAAAGGTATTACCGCTTCATTATGTTACAAAATAGCAATTATATTTCAGCCATATTAGCAACATCTTCATATTATAAGTTGGTCAATTTTGCCTCTTGTGTTGAGAATGATATGTTTAGATATATTTAAAAACGATCCGACACGGGCTCAATTCAACCATTGATATGATTATATGAGTAAATGTTTGTACTTAAACTTAATTAAATATGTCATGTCATGACGTGACGTCCTTTGATAAATCATAGTGATTACATTGCAAAGGCTTATTGGACGTTGGACCTGCTTAACTTCAGCATTAGGCGCGGAACATGCCGGTGAGATGAAAGTTAATGTTGTGCTCACGTCATTCTTTGTATTTATGAGTAGCCTCGTGGGGACAGAGATTGCCACGTGGGAAGGGTTCTAGAAGACTTCCTCTTTCCCTAGATTAGATTCCGATTTCGGCTTCCCAAACGAGGGGGGAGCCATTGGGCGATTCTCTCTTTAAAAACTATAACGTTTATTGACAATTGGATTTAGATAGCATTATCGAATATATCCACTAAGAGGAAGGTATTGCGGTCAGCGAGCCACGCTCCCGTGAATTTTCCAAAGTAACAATCACCGGATTACGTATACTTTTGATAAGAAAGGAAGAAATTTGATGGAAAGATATTTTGGACCGATTACATGTGGCTCATCTGAAGTTTTTAATCAAAGAAAACAAATCAGATCGTTCTATTACCATGACAACTCTAATTGAGCTGTAGATGCTTCATTTGGATAAGAATTTTACCCCATTTTCCCCTTATTTGACAAGCTAATTCGGTTATACTTTACTTTGTCATCAAACCGCACTTGGAATTGCAATAGAAAATGATAAAGGGTTACCTAGATAATACCATATTGCATCAAAATCCACTTAAATAAACAAATTAAGGATTGATTTAGGTACCTAGCTTGATGGCAATGGCTAATTTCATTAATTGAAATGAATGCATTATTCCCATTGTTTCACCTATTTTTGAATACCGACAAATATTTCTCTGCAATCAATCCCTTACTCCAAATTTGAAACAGAATAAATCCGTGAAAGGTAATCTCTTTATTGAACATAAACTCGAGAGAATCTTTCAAAGTGCCTCACAATCTGTAACCATTTATTCCTCGTGCATAACTTAGGAGCATGCATTTTCTTAATCCCGTCTCCAGTGGGTCACCACTCACAAGAATAAAAGCAAGTGGACCGAACACTCCAAGTTCGACATAACCAGCAGATTTCACTGATCCTATTTCTTTAGGAGTTTTCCAAATTATTTGCTACGATTAGTGAATCTATTCACTAATCGACGACCGCTATTTCTCTACCTTGACTAAAAAATCTTCACCTAACCCATCACTGGAGAGTAAAGAGCGAGCACTTTTGAACACAATTTTTACAGCTCCTTACAGCTGTGGGGACCTTCAAGGTATCCATCTAGAAGCCCCCACTGCTGCCCGAATGGACAGCGAGAGGAAGTTAACCTTGTCTTCTATGTCATTTTTTTTTTTTTAAATTTTATGAGGACGTTAATGTCTCTAGCTTCGTGCGTAGAGAATTTGCCGCGTGGAAAGGTTTCTAGAAGACTTCCTTCTCAGTAGATTCCATCTTCTGCCTTCACAAAAGGACAACCCATCGAAATCACAACCATTGCAGTGTTGAGTGAGCGATGAAAAAGAAAATTTGCTTTTTATTAGTAGATCACTACGAGGATGGCGTGAATGGCTCTTTTTTCTTTTCTGCCCCCTGCTTTTTCGCGCTTTATAGACTATGGGGAAACATCCCCCGACAAAATTCAATGATACGTCTTTGGTGGGCTTTGACAATCAAGATGTTCTTGACAAATGAATTAGCTAGCATGCTCATGTATATCTATAAAGAGAGTTAGTAGTGGCCGTGATTGACTCTTTTTCATTTACGAGTTGTCCTCTAGTGAAATTTCGAGAGTTGTATCTATCCAATTACACTCACTTCTGATTATTGAAATTAAAAAAAAAAAGAAAAAGAAATTGATGGAAAGAAATTTCGGGATAATAACACTTGACTTTTCTAAAGTTGGGAAAATGTCACAAATAGTCCATATACTATTACTCAATGTGTAATCTCGTCCCTAAATTTTTAATTTGCTTAATTTGGTTCCTGAACTATTGATAAATGTCTGATCTAGTCCCTGAACTTTTAATTTGTTTAATTTGGTCACGAACTATGATAAATGTCCGATTTAGTCATTCGGTTATTTTTTTTTTTTTTTTTTTTTCTTTTTTTTTCTCTCTTTTTTTTTTTTCTTTTTTTTTTTTTTTTCTTCTTCTTCCTTCCTCCCGGCCATGGCGGAGGGAAGCCGTGTCCGGCGAGGGTTGCCGAAGCCGGTGTCCGGCGAGGGTCGCCCTCGCCGGCGTCGGCGAGGGCGGCCCCGCCGGACGCGGGCGAGGGCGGCCCCCCCCGCGTCGGGCGAGGGGGGTTCCTCGCCACGCGTCCGGGCGAGGGGAACCCTCGCCCGACACCGCAAGGGAACCCCCTCGGCCGACGCCGGCGAGGGGCTCGCCTCGTCGCAGATCTACGAGGGGCTCCCTCGCCCAACGCCGGCGAGGGGCTCCCTCGCCGACACCGGCGAGGGCGACCCTCGCCGGACGCCGGCTTCCCTCCGCCGGCCCGCCATGGCCGGCGGAGGAAGAGAGAAGAAGAAAAAAAAAAAAAAGTAACCAAATGACTAAATCAGACATTTATCAATAGTTCATGGACCAAATTGAGCAAATCAAAAGTTCAGGGACTAGATCGGACATTTATCAATAGTTTAGGGACCAAATTGAGCAAATTAAAAGTTCACGGACGAGATTGCACATTGAGTAATAGTACAAGGACAATTTGTGACATTTTCCCTCTAAAGTTTTTAACTGACAAAAATGTTAAATAATTCCCACTGGTGGCTTGGAATTTGAGTTGGTTCGGTTTTGGGCACTTCATAGCAGAGGTCCCAGGGTTAAAACTCATAGCTGCTAACACGTCTTAAGTTGGGGCCATGATGGTGGAGTCCTTTGCTAGCTTTCTTCCAGTTATTGACGCTTGGTCTGGGGTGTACCGAGCACTCTACGGGCCGTGGGTTGGCGAGCGTAAGCGAGAAAAAAAAAGGTCAAATAATTCAAATACTGTTATAACTCTTATTAAGCTATAGATGCTCCATTTAGATATAAAAAAAAAATTGAACACCCCGGATATTTTTCCCAATGTAAAAGGATATGAACACACTAACAATCGAATACTCTTAGTTAGGTGTAATAAGCAAGCTTACCTAATCGTGTTTCCTCGGGAGTTTTGTAATCAATTGTTGGTGAAAGTGATCTATTCACTAACCAGCAAGTGGCATTCGCTACTTCAGTTAGAAAATCTTCATTTAACCCGACATTGGAGAGTATAGAATGAGCTCTCTCCAATATAATTATGTCATCAGCACAAGCTATAGGCTTTCATCGTGCTTTCTTCTGCGCAAGACCAACTAAGCTCCTCAAAACAAAAATTTGTCCATTTGTAAACTCTTGGGCACGTAATTGTCTAGAATAGTTTCAATGTGACAGTGTGCATAGTGCAAGGTCTAGAAAAATTTAGAGAAGATGTGTAGTGCTAGCTCATGTAAACCTAATGTTCTTAAAATAATTGTAGTCAATGGAAGATCAATGAGAGTGTTTATAATGCAATGATTTAAGTAGTGAAAGCGCATCCTAAGATCTTCATAGCTAGAAATAAGAACACATAATCAAGTAGAGAATTTTACGTACTTGATTTGGAATCTATCATTCTTAATGCGAACTTAAAAACTTTTCCTCTACTACCTTATGTATTATTGGCTTAGTGAAATTGTTCCTCATTCTTAGAGCGCGCTATAAAATTTCTACTTTTATTTTCTCTGTTTTCTGTTTCCAAAACAGGGTTTGGAATAGAAATCTATTTTTAACGCAATTTGATTTTTCTATTTCTAACAGATTTCTATTCTAGAAATAGATTTGAAGAAGAAATCATGCTAAAATTTTTAACTTCTCAATTTCTCAAATAGAAATCCCAGAAATTCACATGCGCACCATTAATGTTCAATAAACGTTTCTTATATGAGGTTATTTATGTGTCGGGGTTAAATGAGAATTTTAGTATTATTAATAAAATTTTCAAACAAGTTATCTTATTATGGGCCGGACTCAATTCGTTCCGCATTAGTTAATCTATATTATATTAATTAAAAAAATTTATAGCTCCCTATATTAGACCAATCTGATAAAATGATAAATTATAATATTAATTTATGTATTTCATATTAAATTTATTTTTATAAATGGTGTATATGTCTCGAGCGCACCAATACGACAAGAAACACCATATGAAATACGGTGAACGGATTTGGATATTCAATCCGCTCGAATCGTACACTAGGCGCTCTATCCATGTTTCCAAGGCATCTAGAAGCCCCTACGGCTGTCCGAAATTAATGCTGTCTTTACTATTTATGTCTTTTTCTTAGGATGAAGTTGATGAGCTTCATGTGTGGAGGAAGATCGCCACGTGGAATGGTTTCTAGAAGACTTCTGCTTGAGCAAATCCCATTTGGCGAGAAAGTTATTCCAAAACTCATAAATTTATCATATAGATGTTAATTTAATTTTAAAGTTTTTAATTACGTAAATTTAAAATTAAACTTTTTGACGATTTACTGATTTAGTCTTAAACATTTTCATTGTATCAATTTAGTTTTAAATTTTTTGACAACCAAAATTTAAATAATAGGTTTAGAATTAGATTGACAAATTTCCAAAAGGTTTATGATTAAATCGCCACAAAGAAAGATTTATGTGAAAACATATAGGATTAAATTAGTACAATCGAAATGTTTAGGATTGAATTGACTTTTATATAATAGGTTTAAGATTTTTTGGATAATTATCTTCATTTCAGTGTTGAGTGAGTGATGCTTTTGAGTTCTTTTTTATCATGTAATAATAAAGAAGTAAAATTGTTTTCTATTATTATATCATTATGAGACTGCTTTTTTCCCTACACCATTTTTTTTATTTGACTAGGAAATGGGAGATTTGCTGCCCCCACAAAGTTGTCCATGGTTGGATTGAATAATCATGATGAGCATAGTGACTATTAAATTAGCTAGAGTAATCATGGCGATTGACTCCTTTTCATTTATAAGTCGCGTTCGGATGAATATTCCAACATAGTAATTATCAGATTCAATGGCTAACTTCATTAGTTAAAATGAATGCATTATTCTCTATTGCTCTTTTTCATTTTTTTTTCCTCAATGAGATTTTTCTTTTCAAGGTTTCCTCTCTTGTATGAGAAAATTCTTGCTCCAGAGTATATGGAGAGTTGAGTGAGTTTTGTTATAAAAATTTAAGCAATTAAAAGGCAGCATATAATAAATCTTATGCCTCAATGCGACTTTTATGAGAATGTTAACTTTATGTACACATGGGAATTCAATGTGTGTTAGTAAATAAATCCCACCCAATGAGAGAAAACTTAGTAAAAATGGTGAAATAAATGTAATGAATCGAACTCGAGGCATCTTAAATATGATATCTATTTGAAATCAAATGCATAACCATTTATCTGAAAGTTAAGACGCAATACATGATGAAATGCATATTATATTTTAGGAGCCAATGTAGGTGCATGGAATGACAATGATTGCTTATCTGTCTAATAACTTAAGTGGCCACTTACTTATGTTAAATTTATTATGTTATAGGGGGAAATATAATATTATCCCCAATCAACTGCCTTGAATACAGGAGATACTTTCTAAGGGAGAGACCAGCAGAAGACTGTTGGACCCATCTTCTTGTTTTTTTCCTTTTTCTTTTGCAGTGTAAAATAATTTATCCGATGGGTATACATGGGTCCATGCGATGGAATAACTTTCTTGATATTATAAATTAAATAGAAAAAAAAATGCATAATTTGGGTAGAGTGCAATCCACGTATATGTACATGGACTGTCCTCAAATGGGTACCGTCGATGTCAATGATCAATTTTTGTTTGCTCTCCACCCAACTTCTGGGGAGCCCACCAAATTGTATCAAGATGAATTGAGAACTTGGAAAAGCAAAATCTAAAGCAACCATTTTTGGGATATGCAAAGAAAAATAAAAACGTTTCTATTCGCAATTGAGGTCCCGAGTCTTGGATCTTTGAAATCTTAACCCTTGTTTCATCATTAATTCCGTCAAAGGCATGCTTACTCTGATAGCTCTTTAGAAAGGAAATAGTTACTCGCTCCTCTCAATATATCTCAGCAGTTGATAGTTTGAGTTTAAGATAGGACTATATGCGAGACATCTTATGATTTAAAAGCAGAGACGTATTGAGATCAAATGCAAAGCACCTAATAGAAATTCAATTAGATGTGTCTTGTTAACTTAGACGCGTAGAAGAAGTCACATCCGAAAATTTCATATATTTGCTCAAACTGAGTATGCTAATTTAGTATGAAGTAGAGCGAAAGGTGCTTAAGTAGGTCCATCGTGGAATGTCATTAGAAATTGGATTTTCACACGTAATTATAATAGATCATTGAAAATTAGGGAGAGGGACATGTTGTGGGTGGGTAGAATCCGTTGGTTTTGCTTATATCACCCACAGTTTATTGTCCGATGAAACACACAAATCAATCAAATCAAACAGTTGGTCTAGGTCTTTGCACTACCAATCCCTTTGTGTCTAAGTTCTATTCATCTTCTTCAATAATTTTACTCAATTCCACGCAAGCAAGTTAGCTCTTACCTAGTTGGGCAAATGTTTTTTCAAAATAAATGATTTGAATTTTTTTAAAAAGAATTCACTTATATTGCTTAAAATAATTAATTAAACTAAACTTTTTTTATTCTAATATCAACAATAATTTATATCTAAATATTTTTTTAGAAGATAATGATGTTTTTCATTTATTTATTTTTGTAAACAATATAAACGATTATTTTTAATAAAAGAATGAGCTTTCAAGATTAATGGATGTGATGGCAATGAGACACTAGAGACAATGGGAATGGCAAAAGAAAAGGACTAATTATGAATTTGGGGCCCATTGGGTTTAGGGCAATTTCCTGCTCAATAGAAATTCTTGATTTTGTGTGATGTCGTGAAAAACAATAGATGTTTGGCCCTGTTGTTGTGTTCATAGCAAGTGCTTACCAATATATAATTGCGACACTAGCAATAGATGTTTGGTCTTGCTGTTGTGTTCGTACCGGGTGCTTAGGGTAACAAGTGTGACACATTAGCTAATCAAGATTGCATAAATAAAATGAAGGAATAACGGCACAGGGAGCCCTGAACATTTTCGAATTGTACAATATTTCTTATTTAGATTTCTTTTAATTTTTTGCGCAATTGGGTCTTTGAATTTTGTTGATGTGTTCAACGTTAATGGTTCCATTGGATGCTTGGACGGAAATGCTGATGCAGCGGTGCTTGTCGAGTGCTTGCACGGTAGCTTGTACCAGCCTTACATATGTGCTGTCGCCTCCAATAGTTGTTTTTTTTTTTTTTTGGTTGCTGAAAACCTCCAATAGTTGTTGACGTGGACTAAAAGGATAAAAAGGAAGATCAAAAGTAAAGATAAAAAGGTAACTAGAGAAAGTTAAAATAAAAGAGAGGGCGAGTCGGACCCTCTAATCATTAAGGCGCACCCACTTGAATTGAGAGAGGATTTTACCAGAGATACTTGGACGGGTTCGGATTGAACTCGCCGGGGTGTTCCGTCTTCTTCCCTGTAGGGGAGGCAAGGGTGGCTGAAATATGCCCAAATTTGGGTAAGTATCGCGGAAGGAAAAAGAAAAAAGAAAAAATAAAATATAAAAGTTTTAAAAAAAATTAAAATTACTATTTTTCAATAATTTTTTCATCAGATTTTCCTTATCAAATGATAAAAAATATTTTCAGGTCTTTTTTAGGTGTCAGCTAAATATTAGAAAAGATCGTTATTCTCTTAGACTGTGATTTTCTAAAAAATATTTTTTAGAAATGATATATTTTTTGCAAAACAAACGGTGATAAGAAAAATTAGGGCTTTTTATTTTTTTTTTTATAATTCACATTAGTTATTGGAAAAGTATTCTCGGTAGCATCAATTACTCAAATCGAGTACCCGTACACCCACATATAATTGTAGTAATGTTGTTTACGTAATATTCATCTGCCCTTTTGTAACTCAATTGAAGGGGCAATTCTTTCTTTTCCAAATGAGAAACTTGATAAATAAATACAATCTAAATCGACTAACCTCATCAAAATAACGACTCAATTAATAAAGTTAAAATTGCAAAGTGTCTGCCCACATCCACGAACTAAATGTTAAATTAAATCCGTTATTATAACTAAGGGGTTTATTCCCAATAAAGAAGAGGGACAATAAATTATTATGGAGAAGGGGTTCCTACTATATTTAAAATGTATAGAGAAAAAAAAAACTGTTCGTTTCTTTCACAATTTCCGGTATTTGTAGGTTTTGTTTATTTCACGGCCATTTTCCAAGAAAAATGACTATACTTTTCAGTATTTGGCTGAAATATGAGAAAGACCTTGAAAGTATAATCCACCATTTGATAAGGAAAAATTACCCTTTTTTCCGCAATATAGACATGCATTTTTGGGGCTCCAGTGACTTGGGTATAGGTAGCTGAGAAAACAAGTGCAGTTCCCAAGGTCCCCAACTACTCAAGCCCTAGTCCATCAAGGCCAGGCCCAAAACCTCAGTACTCTGGCTCGGGTCCAAGTCCATGGAGATCGAGTAGATCAAATTGCAAATTTGGGGCGCGTTTGGTAACTTGCCAAATAGTAACTGATTCTATTATCTTGTTCTTAGAAATAGATTTGGAATAAAAATCCGTTTGGTAAATTTTTTGTTCCTTGGTTCTGGGAATAGATTTGGAATAGAATCAATGAGTAAAAAAAGTTGCTTCTTTATTCCCGGGAACAATTCCAGAATCAAGCCAACCCAAATTTATTTTTCTTTTTTCTTTTCTTCCTTCTCTCTTCTTCTTCCACCATTGTTGCCACCGTTGACCACCGTCATCCACCGTTGCCGATCACTAACAATAGGTTTGGGTGATGTCCAGCAAGCTCGCTAGAGGCTCACTAGGCCAGAGCGAGGTTCGGCAAGCTCATTAGAGGCTTGCCTAGCCACCGGCGAGCCTTGCTTGGCTAGGGGAGGCTCGACCTGCCCGGATTTGGTGAGACCGAGCTCGCCCAACCAAGGCTCAATCGAGCCTCGCTGAGGGTTGGCGATGCTTCATGAGGTCATCGACTTTCATTTGGCTAGTCATGGATCATCCCAAGGTAGTCGCGAAAGTACAAAGAAGAAGAGAAATGAAAGAAAAAAAGAAAAGAAAAAAAAAACGGCAAAACTAATAAAATTATTAAAAAATAAAAAAAATAGTTTGTATTAGAAATTTTGAGGACTTTGTCAAATACAATTCTATTCCAAGAATAGATATTTTGGGTAGTTACCAAACACCTTTAAATACTTAGAAATTGTTCCTGGAAACAGAATAAAAAAATTATTTTTGATTAGAAATTACTTCCGAGAATTAAATAATTACCAAACGCACGCTTAGTATCATGTTTCCCTACACACGGGCTCTCCCTACAGTGTCTCAAGTCCTACACGCTTGGTCAAACTACGCAACATTCTTCAATCGGGCTTGAGTGCTTTCGAGGAGCTACGTGGCAGTTGCTTTTAAGAATGAGAACAGAGAGTGAGGCTTTTGATTTCTTAATTTTTGACTCTTGTATGGTTTGAGTTTTGGATTCAAATAAGTCCTTAGAAGGCTTCATCCAGGTTTCATTCAGACCTCGAGACCTCTTGGATGTTAAGCAACTAGATGGTATTCCCTCTTCTTCGTGGAAAATAAATATATAGATGTGAATTGAAGGGAGCAAGATGTGTAGATATCAGCGTGTTAAAATAAAAAACGCAATCTGGTAGCCTGTCTCGCTGGAGAACAAGCACAGACAACACCTGATAGTTGGAAAAACCTCTATTTTAGTGAAATTACCTTCGTAGCCAAAACCCAATGATCCAATGTAAGCCCCTCGTTACAGAGGTAACCTGTAGCTTGAATTTTGAGTTTGAAGTTGCTAGATTTCTCTAATTCCATGGCCGCTCCATCTCCAATCACCACCGCTTCCGACTTATCACCATGTCACGATTACTTTTCATCAGTCATGAGTTAGCTAGCTCTTTCGATTAAGGTCCTGTTTCGTAATGTTTCTGCTCTTTAGTTCCTCGAAATAAATATCTATTTGATGACATCATTGTCATTTTTGAAACAATTTTTAGAGAATATGTTTATAATAGAATCAAGAAGTAGAATAAATTTATTTCTTTGTTTCTGGAAACAATTTTTGAAACATGTCTTTTTCTTTTTTTCTTTTTTTTTTCTTCCTTCTCTAGTCAGTCGCCGGACCTTGTCTTTGGTTGGTTGTTAGGCCTCGACGAGGTTGCCAGCCAAGCTAAGATGAGGAAGAAGAAGGAAGGAGAAAAAAAAAGATAAAAAGAAAAAATTAAAAAAATTAGAAACATCTTAGAAAGTTATTTAAAAACTAAAAAAAATCTCTACATCTCAAAAAATTTTGAGGTTCGTATTAAATACATTCCTATTCCTTTTCTATTTTGGGAATATGAATTTTATGCACATGTTCAAATGCTTTGAAACTCGTTCAAGAAATAGGAATGAAAAAAAAAAACTATTTCTCAACAGAAATCGTAATTAGGGATAGAAATCATTCATGGGAATAGAAATGTCATCAAACTCACCTTAAGATTCCGGTGCTGTCCAATAGTATTTTTGATCGAGCTTTGTTTTGACTGCGAAGCTAGTTCTCTGATTCTTCACTCGTTTATGTGATCCATAAAAATGGAGAACATAGAGCCAACTATCAAACATAAGCAAAATCTTTGAAGAGGATCACATAACAGATGAGCATGAGGATGACTCCCCTCCTTGAAGCGCTTCATTTTTATCCTTCGTAGTATAAGAACCGAACCAACTAATCTAATTGTTAAGGAAGAAAAGATACGTTTCTTTCTTGCCGGATCGGATCACAACGTCGTTATTGCCGGGTCTGGCCGGCGCCCAATTGTACCGGCCCAATTGCTCCTCTTGAGCTTTTTGGGCCGGCCCGTTCCTGATAACCCGGGAACATTTACGTAACGAGAGATTGAAGAACCAGTGGGCTCAGGCGACGTCGCCGCTGGTTGACTCGTCGGCCGATGCGAAATCCCCTCCCTAAACCCTCCATAGCCACGACCGAGGAGGCTGCCTGAGAGAGGGAGAGAGAGGAGCGATGTTCAGGAGCGGCCGAGCGATCTCGTCGTTCCTGAGGCGGAACCGAGCCCCGAACGGCGGCTCCTGCCGAGACGCCGCGGCGCGGCCCAGGCCTCCGGCTGAGCACCCTCCGTACAGGCTGTTCGCCTCGACCGCCGGGAGGACCTCGCTCCCCGCCAAGGTTTGAATCAGAGCTCCGCATTTCGAATTCGATTTTTTTGCCTCCCCTTTTGTTCCCCGATTAGAAGAGAAGTGTCGGAGTTATCGCTCCCCGTTCGGAGTAGTTCGTGAAATGGTTCTGATTTTTGGATGCGATTGTCGTCGTCGTCGTCAATGGTTGCTCGCAAGTTTCGCGATGAACGCGATTGTACGGATGCTCTGTATCTCGTTTCTCTTGTCAAGAGAAATGGCTAACCCGATAAATCTTGTCGTGCTATATGACCGCTTGGTCACGTGGAGGAGGTGATATGTCGGCAAATGGCGCGTCTGAATTCTTCATCGAAGCTCTTTTGTCAGTGCTAATCGCCAGCTTAAATATGAGCCATGGGCATGCGTTAAGCTAGATGCTTCCTGGCGTAGGGGAATTGAAGGGATATAAGGATTTACTTGCATTTCTCATTAGAGCTCTTGTAAATTTCTTGCTTGAATGAAATGTGCTGGTTTTTTCTTTGATTTGCACTGCCCACTGAGCGATTCTCTCTATATGCACGAAGGGAAGATTCTGACTCTTGTTACAGGTGAGGCATTTGCCGCTATGGAGGAGCGTGTCCACCACTGCGTCCGTTCCGTTGCAGAGCAAGGAGGGGCTGAAGCTGCTCGTGACTGGAGGGCCTCAAGCTCAAAAGTGGGTTGGGATCTGGCTTTTTGGGTCGGCCGCATGGGTGTTCACTATGGTGGTACTAGGTGGTGTCACGCGCTTGACTCGTTCTGGTCTATCCATGACTGATTGGAAATTTACTGGTGGCCTTCCTCCTCTGTCTGATGAGGACTGGTTGCTGGAGTTTGAGAAATACAGGCAGTCTCCTGAATTTAAACGGTATGGTGAAGCATAGGAGTGAATTGCATCTAATAGTTTCAAAAGCAAATAACGATATCGCCTTGGATGGATTACTTAAAAGGACATCTAATTTGCTGTCTTAATTTATATGATGTTCTTCCTATTAATGCCCACAGCTTATGATCATTAACTATGTAAACTGCTGTTTCTTTAAGTTTTACATATATGTGGGGAGAGAATGGCTGCTGTATTATACGATGAAGTAACACTTCCATTTCTTCTTCGGTTGTTGGAACAGTTCATTGTCTATTTCTAGCATACATAAAACAGAGCTGGTATTTCGGTTTAAATTGAATTTAGATATGGTCCATTCTTTCTGACATTGCTCGGACTATGTAATCTCCTGCAGTGTAAACAGAGGGATGAGTATTGAAGATTTCAAATTTATCTACTGGATGGAGTACGCCCATCGGATGTGGGGAAGGGCTCTGGGAATCATGTTTGCTTTGCCATTTTCATACTTCCTTCGAAAGAGATACATCACTCTACGCCTTGGGCTGAAACTCTCAGGTCTTTTCGCTCTTGGTGCTGGGCAGGGTCTAATTGGCTGGTGGATGGTCAAAAGTGGTCTAGAAGTAGGTAACACTCTCCTCTGTTTATTTGTATCTCAGCATGCCATTCCTATTAAGAAGTTTCCTTTATATTAATTAGGAGCCGCCATCTGAATATGCTCAACCAAGGGTAAGTCCATATCGTCTTGCGGCTCACCTGACGTCAGCCTTTGCCATATACTGTGGCCTTTTCTGGACTGCTCTTTCCGTTGTTATGCCGGAGCCACCTGCCGAATCAATAGCTTGGGTTCGTGGGGCAGCAAAAGTTAAGAGACTTGCCCTTCCTGTAAGCTTGCTGGTTGGTGTTACAGCCATCTCAGGAGCCTTTGTCGCAGGAAATGATGCTGTACGTAATTTTCTGTCTACTTAAATACGTATCTTCCATTACATGCGAATAGATGATTTATGGTTTCTTTTTCTGCTATCAATAAGATTAAGATTATCCTCATGTGTTTAACCGTCAGGGACATGCATTCAATACTTTTCCAAAGATGGGTGATACATGGATCCCTGATGATATTTTCGAAATGAAGCCACTGATGCGCAATTTCTTTGAGAACACATCATTAGTGCAGGTATCTCTTTTTGTTCACCAGCTTCACTTTTTGAGTTAAGTTCCTTAAATGTAATAGTTTATAGGATGGTCTCGGATTTTTATTCTAAGTAATAGCAGCAATGCATTTGGGTTTTCCCACTGGTTTATGTTGTTCTATGCAAACCCTCCAAGATGGCATGTTTTAAACTCATGATAGAAATTGGGCTAGACTGACCCATCTCAAAATTAATGAAGTCATTAGTAATGACATTCGAAAAGGTTAACAGTTTTCAGAAAACTTCTTAGGTTATCCAACACACATGATAAGGCCGTGTCAATTGCCTTAAGGTACAGGCATATATGTATTGCACTATGATTACCATGTGTAATAATTGTTTTATTGTCGCTTACATGCACTATTTGTAATGCTGAAATTTGTACACAAGAACTCTGCTCGATGAGGTCCTCTCTTCATAAGTTTTGTACTTGAGAATAGTTTCTTATAGGTCATGCTGTTTAATCGCCGCATCCCTCGTCCTTGACATACAGCTTGACCACCGCATTCTTGCAACCGCTACTTTGGTCGCAATCGGCACTCTTTGGTGGTCAACCAGAAAGCTAGACATACATCCAGCAGTTCGATCTTTGATTGGAAGTACTATGGGCATGGCTGCTCTTCAGGTGACTTCTTGGCTCTCTCATTTCAGTTGTGAATGGTGTTAACGGTTCGCGGCTCATGTTTCCTTGCTCTAGCGTTAAAGTTCTCAGGAAAGAGCGGGCCTTTGTCGTCCTAATGAAGGCAGATTCTGAGTATTGCTTCTCTCTGCAGGTTACTTTAGGGGTATCGACGCTTCTATCGTACGTGCCTGTCTCGCTAGGCACTGCACATCAAGCCGGTGCTCTGACCCTTCTCACCCTCATGCTCCTGCTAAATCACACGGTGCGTAAGCCATCGCCATCCCTCCTCAAATCTCTCCCTCAGATCGTGAAGCAAACAACTACATGACCATAGTCCGACAATTTTTGGAAGGCTATTTATTCAAGAGCGGTGATTATTTACCGTGTTTCCTCATCGTGTTACGACTATTACACCAACAACATGATCTTGTTCTAGTCCTCGGAGTGCCATTTGACCCATCGTGGTTGGGTCGCTTTCGACTTCGCAACCTAACAAATCGAAATGTGAGAAAAGAACGATTTCATTGACATAGTATCGATTGACTAATATTTGCATAGATTTCTACAATAGTGGAGAGGTACTTGTGGAAGGGTTAATTGGGTTAACGTTTCAACACCAATTGATAGGTAAGTCTTCTAGTTAGCGTGGAAAATAGGGGTGATGTTTATGTCAAGTTAACGTGAAATGCAAGATGGAAGACCGGCTGCGATGCTCAATTTTGAATTTTCAATTCGGCCATGGAAAGGAAAAAATGAAAGTAGTGCGCATGATGTCTGGTCCCCACTACTCATAGTAAAACATTATTCTTAGATCTAAGCCATGAACTCTGATTTAATTTAATAAGCCGAAGAATGTTTCAAAGTGGCCTAAAATGGAACCCCCGCCCACTTTGGTGTGCTCGTCCCCAGCCATGTGCCACGCCATTTGGTACTGCCACGTTGATGCTTTATTGAGTGAACAGAAAAGGAGAGAAATTATGAAAATGATTATCAATGACGAAAAGACAAAAACAGAAGTGGTAATTATGCGACGAGGGGTATTACAGAAGAGGAAAGACAAGAAAAAGGCTATAATAATAATAATGGTGTCATCTTTTTATTGAATCATCTAATCAATGCAATAACACATTTGCCCCTGAAGTAATTTCATCTCACGTAAAATTCCAAATTAATGTCTCATCATATATTTTAACGTAAACTAACTATTATCTTGGGAAAAATAAATCCAAAACCAATACACATGCCCGATTGACTCTCTTTTAAAATACATACGTGCTGACACACATGAATATATTTTTTTCATGTTGGATCGTCATTTCCTACGATAGATTCATCATGCAATGGCCGGCTGTGTGCATTAACACGTTTTCAATTTAATGAGATATTGTATAGAATGCTAACAAACCGTAGATTCAAGTAAGAGATATCGGTTTGGATTAAGGCGAAAAATTAGTTTTTGAAAAAATGTGCTAAAGGTATCGGTTTGGTAATTTTTTTGTTAGACAAAAATTAATACTAAAATAAATATGTCGTGGAGTTATAGGTTAGAGTTGTTTCTTTTCTTAAAAGTTATTGACCTTACATAATATACTTTGAGGCGAAGAAACGTTCGATTCGAAATGCCTCTCAAATTCCTCGTCAATCCCTCCCAACCACCTTGCTCCCAAATATAACCTAAAAGATGCTGAATCCACGCGAATTCAGTAAGCCGCCAAGTCATATGTTCTCCCCCCCACTACTAAAGACGACGTCATGGTGTATCTGTCGACAAGTTTTGGGAAAAAAATCCCACCACATAAGCATGGGAATCCTAATTAATTAATGCGAGATCCATAATAAGGCATATTTTGCATAAGTTAAGTACAAAATCCGGTCTTAAGAAATCAATCGAGGAAAGCAAGATTTGGTTAACAAGAAGGAAGGAAGGAAGGAAGGAAGGAAGAAATGCAATGCGTGTGAAATCTGCGTAGGAACAGCCGCTAATTAGGAAACGGTCTTTAATGTTCTCCTATTTTCTTCTTCTTTTTCGACCACATATTCTTGCGCGAAGTTGCGAGGAGATTCCAGTGACAGGCAGGGCACGACATGTCGTCGGTCGTGAATTATTTCTCCGCCGGTTTTCTCATTTTAAATAAATAAATAAATAAATAATATTACTTTTCTTCTTCTTCTTCTTCTTCTGCTTCTTCTGCGTCGTTTTCGTCGGCTTTGATCATCGCCATTTTCGCCTGCCAAGAATAGGATAACCTCCTTTTGGAAAGGATTTTCGGACGCCAGGAACAACGCGGAGAATCGGGTGCCGATACCTTCGCTTCCCTATTTCGTCCTCCTCCTCCCCCGCTTCCCTCTGTTTTCCCCTCCTCCCAACCCAAGGGATTCTCTCTCTCTCTCTCTCTCTCTCTCTCTCTCTCTCTCTCGGTCTCGTTCTTCCTTTCTCCGATCGTGTCAGCCGGTCGACTGTCGCCGGCGTCGTCGTCGTCGTCGTCGTCGTCCCTGATTCTTGGGCCCAGGTCAGGCGCTGTTCTCTGGATCCGAGTCTTATTCTCGCCGGCTTACATTTTGTTTTCTCTCTCCATTTTTCTGTTTTTGAAGAATTCTCGCGCGATCCGGATGTGATTCCGTGTCTGGTGCGCGCATAATCTGTTCCGCTCCATCAATCGTGGGTCGAGTGGCGCCGGTAGCGCGAGTCGTTTTTTTTTTTTTTGGTCGGTGGACGGGAATTGTTTGGGTCGGCAATTTTGAATGGCGAATTGAAGCCTGTTCGATGTGCTGTCATGCAAAAGAGGTCAAATTGGTTCTCGGAAAGTCGGCTTATTATGATCTTCGTAACGGTCCGTTTGTATCGTAGCGCATAACGTTAACATCTTTCGACTTATGGGGAATTAGTGATTTGGGGGAGTAGATTGAGAGAAACCGGATTAGATGTGAAATGGGTTACTCTTGGGAATTATGTTTGAGGGGGATGCCTGGCACGTTTGTTTACAATTGGGAGCAAATCTACCTGCAAGTGTCTTCGCTTGTCTAATTTGTTTCGGTTTTCATGTGGCATCAGATTCAGTTGGCCTTCCTTTGACTTCTTTCGAGCGCGTTAACGCGTGGGGCACATAAATGCACCGCCGCGGTGTTATGGATAGGAGATTCTTGTTGCGCCTTTGGTAAGAGGAAATGGATCACAAGTTGCAAGTCGGCGATCGACCTCAAATCGAAGTATGTTTTCCCAAATATCAGACAAGCTCATCTCTGTCAGAAGACCTTGTCATGCTCTATACTTTCCTTTCCATGCAATTCCTCTTATATTAAGATCTCTCTATTCTCTATGAGTTTTTGTCTATGGCATGTATAGATTCAAAACCAATTCCTATGGCTGATGACATCTATGAAAGGAATTTTATGTAACAGATGGGGTCGCTGCAGGAGAGATCAACCCACGATTTTGAGGAGACAAGCGCATCCAGCACGTCAACAGTTTTACAGAAGATGAATCCTTTTCATGCAGCCGAACAAGGGCCATTTTCAGGAACTTCACGAGTTGGAAGTGCTAACATGTTCAGTTGTGCATGTAGAAGTATAAAGATAGTTGTCTTCTCAAATAAACTCAACTTGCTTATGCCATTTGGTCCAGTAGCCATCTTGGTTCATAATTTGACTGGCCATCATGTGAGTTATGATCATCTACATTGACATTGATAATTTCATTGTGCATTCAAGAATGCCCTGTTAATTTCTGTATCTGGACTGCAGGGTTGGGTTTTCTTTTTGAGTTTACTGGGTATTACACCTTTGGCCGAGCGTTTAGGTTATGCTACAGAGTAAGGCCTCTTAGTTCTTCTGCTGGATTATCTTTTGGACATGTAGTTTGATTGAGGCTCATGTTTATATCTGGTTTGATGTAGGCAACTGGCTTTCTACACTGGTGCTACAGGTGAGATTCAGTGAAAATTAAAGTGTAAATAAGATGCGACCATATTCAGTATTCTCTCCCTTCACATTTTTTTTTTCTCTAAGAATTGTGTGGTATTTATAACTTAGAGGGCTGATGGGGTTAATTTATAAAAATTTCACATGGATACGTTCTGTTTCTGATAGGAGATGGTTTTTGGTATTTTATTTTGTTACACCTGTAGGCCTATATAGGACCTCATAAACGTGTAATGCACACAATAGCTCCTTACCTGTATGCATGTAATTGTAAAATCCGAGTCGCTCTCTCCACCTTTTCCTGTTTTTGTCCTGTCAAATATAAGTCATGGAAGTTGTTTGCTGGAGAACCTCATCTCTTTGTTGGAGTAAAATTATTTGTATGAAATATTACACAAGTATTAATAGACAGCCTTTTACTCTTTTCAAGAACTGCCCAACGTTAAATTTACTTCTTCTGTCAATCTTAAAATGTAAAATGCTTTATTGTTCAGTGGCAAAAAGATGGTCATGCATATTTTAATATTTCTCTGAGGGATTACAGCTTGACATATTGATTTGAAATGTGCAGTTGGTGGTCTGTTAAATGCAACTTTTGGAAATGCAACCGAATTGATTATATCAATACATGCACTGAGGAGCGGAATGATTAGGGTGGTTCAGCAGTCATTATTGGGTTCAATCCTCTCAAATATGTTGCTTGTCCTTGGTTGTGCATTCTTCTCAGGTGGGCTTGTTTATATGAAGAAGGAACAGGTTTTTAACAAGGTAAGCACATTACTACTTTCCACCATAATTACGATTGATATACACTCTCTGTTCAATGTATCTCTTCCTGACACGTTAAAGTTTGGTGTGCAGTCAACAGCTGTTGTAAACTCGGGGTTGTTACTGATGACTGTCATGGGTTTACTTTTTCCTGCTGTCCTCCACTCCACACACAGTGAGGTGCACTCTGGGAAGTCAGAACTGGCTCTCTCGAGATTCAGCAGCTGCGTCATGCTAATTGCATATGCTGCCTATCTCTTTTATCAGTTGAGGAGTCAATCAAATCAATATGTCCCTCTCAATGAGGTTGGTTGGATTCAATTTTTTCTTTAACCTGTATTCATTGTTTTAATTATAGCTTACTTCCTCAAGCTGTAGAATTTGTTGTTTGTTTTCATGGTTCATTCATAGAAAGAGCAACTTCTCTTTTGAAGGCTTTGATCTGACTATACCAATTGTATATGACTTGGCTAATCGGAGCTTGTGAGTGCTTGTCCTTGACTACCTCTATCCTTATTCAGTTATTTTGTTGGAGTCTTACTAATGGTGGATCTGAGATTTCTTGATCAAACTTGTAATGCTGAGCTTTTGCCACTTGCTATTGCTAACATTTTATGGATAATAACATTGTGTGTAACTCTCTAGAATTCTGAGTATTAGCTAAGGTCTCTTTGAGCAATTCGAAAATGTTCAGGATTTTGTGAATTTAAATTGTTTCAGTTATGATTTCTTAGTAAGCCACTCTTGGTGGTGCTTGTGAACATATTCCTTCTACCTGATTGAGAGGTTGTTCTTGAAATTTTCCTTTAGATGCATTTACTCTTTTGTGCTAAATTTGTCTGTGTTTGTATGTACTAGGAAGGGAGTCCAAGTGGAGAGAGTGCAGAAGTTGATGATGAGTCACCAGAGATCACTAAGTGGGAATCTATAATCTGGCTTGCAGTAATGACTGCTTGGATCTCATTTTTATCAGACTATTTGGTTGATGCAATAGAGGTATTAACTTTTTTTCCCCTATTCACTCTTGGCAGATTAGATATTGCTCACATTGGATTCTGTTTTTCATGTTCATTTTTTGTGGAGCCTATCTTATATGTCTGGAAAATTTACTGCAAATTGTTAATTACCGAATTGTGGTTGATAAAACCTTTGATGTTATAGTAATTTTCTGGTCCAAAGCTCTTTTTGGCAGTTGGCTTGGTTTTGGGTCAGATAGTATAGGGAGATTCAAAAATTTAGAAAATGTTCAAGTTTTCTTACGAGAATTCCATATTCCACATAAGGCAATTCAATGCGCTTTTCATCTCTATTATGCCTGTTCAATCCTTCAAGTGCTTATATTCAAATCATATTGGCCTTTAAAGTAGCGTTTCTTGAAGTACAAGTGTCCTTGTTCCTCTTCCTTTTTCTTCACCTTATATGGAAAGTTCTTGTTGTTTATGAGGTAACACTCATTTATTTTTGGTTCATCATTGAAGAGTTCCCTTGTTGTTTGACTGTTTTTCAGGGGGCATCCTCAGCCTGGAAGGTACCTATTGCATTTATTAGTGTGATATTACTTCCCATTGTAGGTAACGCAGCAGAGCATGCAAGTGCAATAATGTTTGCGATGAAAGACAAACTTGTAAGCATTTTTCTCGTTCACTTTGTGGTGTTCTATTATTATCTGCCCTTGCAATATTTATGATTTCATTGGCAGGACATATCTTTGGGAGTGGCAATAGGATCGTCAACTCAAATTTCTATGTTTGGGGTAGGTCATTTGTCATTGCAACTTGATTGATCTTATAGTTGATAAGTTTGCAGATTCTGAAGTGAACCTCCTGTCATATGTATACCTACATGCTACCTTCTGATAATCCATTCACTTTTTTTTGTTAGTGAAGATGATGGGAGAACAGTTATTTAATGTTGACATTGAATACACGAATTAATTAGATGTACAAAATTCTTGGATGGCTAATATATGCTTTCCTAATCTATGTAGATGTTGTAAATGTCTTGTTTGTTGTCCTTTCCATGGAAAATACCTTAGAAGTATTCTAGCATGGTACTTCTCTATATATGTTCTTGGTTAAATGGTCTTGTCAATCATTGTCATTCTTGTCTTTCACTGGGAACTTTAATTAGAGACTCATTTGGGGCTGTATTGACTCTGATGATTTCAAGCATCATTGGGCTTTTTTTTTTTTTTTTTTTTCCAACCATGCATTTCTTGTCTTGGGCATGCTGGGTTCTTCATTGATGTTCAGATGACTAGAATGATATGTCGTTGTTAACTCCATTGATGCCGATTTTTGGCTTTGATAGTTCCATTAGAACCCTGACAAGCATGGGGTTTAGCTTCCTTATAGAGAAAAACGTACAATTTTTTTTTTTCTTTTGGGCTCGAACTGGAGGTGTAATGGTGTGTGACAATATCTGCATAGAAAGTTCCTTCCATGAGTACCTCGAGTATTATTCAATTCGTGCCTCTATCTAGTAAGATGTAGTCTCAGAGTAGGGACCTGTTGGAACAAGGTGGAAGCTCCATGATTAAGATTGTGTAGAGGGAAATTGGGGAAAAGAGTGAGCTGTGTTTTGATCAAGTTTTTAGTTATCATGCTTGTGCTCCATTTTGCTAATGTGTGCAATATCCATAAAAAGATGGAATTAAAAGGTTCTGTGTCACCAGCTTTGTATATTCCAGTTTACATTAAAGTAAGAAGACTGGCAATCTTTGCATGAATGCTCATATTCTGTATATTGTGTATAATTGAAGTCTAGTTCGCTTTTTGTGGTGTCCCCTTCTCATAAATTCTCTTGATTTTCGTACCTTACATCAATGCAGATACCCTTTTGTGTGGTTGTTGCATGGATAATGGGGCGCCCTATGGACTTGAATTTTCAACTCTTTGAAACGGCAGTTCTTTTCATTACCGTATTAGTTGTGGCCTTCTTGCTTCAGGTTTGTGAGTCGTTAGCTCGCTACCTTTATTTTATGGTGGCATAAATCTATAATTCAAAGGCTTGTCCTCCATGCTGTCTGATGGCAGCAAAAATGACTGAGGATTTATCATCTCCTCTGCCATGTTTTTTATTGCTCGCAAGACGCCACCTTTCCATTTCAACATTAATTTATTTGACATTTCTTCCTTAAATTTTCTCAATCTGCAGGAAGGAACTTCTAATTACTTCAAAGGGTTGATGTTAATACTTTCCTATATGATCGTCGCTGCCAGTTTCTTTGTTCATGTTGATCCACCCAAAGGCTAGTACCTGACTGTCCATGAAAAAACTTTGTTTTCCTGCTTGAAATCACATAGTCATAGTCGATAGCTCTGTGAAATTACTGTTATCATAAAATTTTCCCATTCCTGAATTACTATCTTCTACAGATGATAAAATATAGAGACATGGGGAAGTTACGTGGTTGGATGTTCAGAAGCGCACGCTTTAAGCTGAATGTACATACACCACGTTCGACATTACACATCTCCAGCTCCTGCCGGTGCGTGTTTGGTAGTGTCCATTTGATCGAGCATCTTGGCTGGATTTTGTTCCACATTTCCTTCATCTTATATCTAAGATCAAGGAGGATCGTATGATAGGAAGTCGGGAATTATTTCGCTTCTTGTCTGATGTCAATCACATGCACAAGTCAACCTCGACTGCAACTAAAGCAGTTGAGACCCATCACAAAATGATGGGATCAGTTCATGAAAGGTCTCCTTTTCTTTTTCTATCTCTATTCTTTTTATTGTTTCTGTAATCAGGGAATGGCTCCGTACGATTTGGTTTTGTACAGGTTCCTATTTTCCTTTTCCTTTTGGTTTCAAAGAGAATCTAAAGATACCAACCGTGGAATGATGGTTTGAGACGTCCACCAGAAATTCTCAGAGTTGCTATATTAGAGTGCCTTAAATGTTTAGAAACATAAGTCAATTTTGATGTAATTTACATTAACTTAATTTTGCCTTTGTAATGAAATTCAGATGTTATTTGCAACACTCAGTTTGGAACCTTTGGGTGTTTTCTGCTGGGCTGGTACTATATCACTGCCTTAATTACCATCCTCTAATCTCTTTTTGGGTGGGATGTATGAATTCCCATATATGCGTTGTACCAAAAAATCAGAAGATCCCATATATTTATCTCTTTATCATGTATTAAATGGATAGCATCTTTTGTGATCATACTGTTGCATAAAATGATCTATAACTCAATTTTTATATATAGATTTTTTATGATTTAGTTGTTTGGACTTTCTCACATTTGTTTGCTGAAATTAACCAGTTTAAAAAAATCATTTACGATAAAAAAATGCAAATGGAGAGGAAAATATTATTCTTGAAAATGATTTTTCGGAAGTATTTTCTTCAAGGGAATTACAAACAAGTCCCTAATCTATCGTACAATGCCTAATTCAATCTTAAGCCTTTTAGTTTTATCAATATAGTCATTAAGTTTTTGACAATTTGTCAATTTTTGATACAAGAAATTTGTTTTATAATCAATAAAGTTTCTAAATTTATTTTGTTATTTTTAAATTTCTTTCTTTTCCTTTCTTTTTTGTTTTCCTTGTGGTGGCTGACCATGGGCAAGGTCACACTTGCCAGCGACGGGTGACGATGCCTAGGTGTCAGACGAGCTGTAGAAGTTAACATGGTTAGTTTGCAAGATGTCTAGCCAACCGTTGCCCTCACTAGGTTTAGTAAGGGTGAGCCTCGACAAGGGCCCTCCTCGTCCTCCCTAGATTTGCGTAAGGGCATTGTGGCCCTCGCCAAGCACATTGCCCGCTGTTGGTGAGGGCATCCCTCCATTGGCTCTTGCCTTTAGTTGATTGAAAAAATGAAAAGAGAGGAAAAAAGAAGAAGAAAGGACAGAAATAAAACAATTAAAAAAATTAAAACTTGTAAAAATTGTTTGACACATAGGACGGCTAGTATACCGTTCACGATTTTCAATCAATTTTGGCTAGAAAGACTATATTGACAAATCATCAAATATTGATGACTAAATTTGTACAATTGAAATGTTTAGGACTAAATTGACCGTCATATGATGTGTTTATGATTTTCTTGGGTAATTTTTCTTTATCATGAATTTTTTCCTGAAACAAACATACCATGTTTGTTCATTTGAATAAAAACTTTCTATGGGTAATTGTTTTTTGACATTTTGATATATATTTTCCATGGACTAAAGACAAAAAACTTAGATTGGGTGAAAACAAATTCCCTTGATAACAAAGAAATCACTTTCCCTAAATTATTGAACAAATAAAAATTAACCGTTTTTCTTGAAAATAATTTTCGTAGAAAAAATTTTCCTTTATGCTAAAGTTTTCAGTGAAATAAATGTACATAAAATATTTTTGTTTCCTCCTTCAATGATTAAAACCTTTTAAGATAAACCCAAATGGCGAACTAATACCTTTTCTTTTCTTGATCAACTTTTTTATTTTTCCGATTTGCTAAACACAATAATTTGAATGATTTTTATTAGTTAAATCTAATTCAGACTTACATGGTGGTCCGCATCAGACTTTCGTGAACTCTTTGCATATACGCCACATGAGAAATTGCATCTTTTTATTACTCATCTGCTATATTTGTCTACTTTGGTAGGTATGCATGTGTAGTGTATGACGGCATTCGAATGGGTTGACGCATTTATTTGACTGCTAGGTAGCTCAGGATCTGTGGGCGTGTCTTATGTAACGTGCGTTTGTTTGTGTTTTTACTAAGATTTGAAAGTATTGTCTAATTTTTGCCAGCATACTAGAAAAATGGGAGAAATTATCAAAAAAATCTTAAATTTATTATACTAGTGTTAATTTAGTCTTAAAACTTTCAATTATACCAAATTTAGTCTTAAACCTATTCCATTTATGTCAATTTAATTACAAACATTTTAATTATTCTCATTGAGTTCTAAACCCTTATGATGATTTATCAATATAATCATTCTTGTTATTTTTGACTCGAAATTACTGACGTGGTAGTCTAATTCACACCAATTGTCTAGGCGGTGTGCCTAGCTTTGATATATATATATATATATATATATATATATATATATATATATATTTTTTTTTTTTTGCATTTTTTAAAATTTTCTAATTTCCTTCCTTATTTTCCTCCGTTCGCTGTCGGGAAAAAAATTCATAAGTTTTTTAAAGATTATAAAAGTCATCCATGTTAGTGCTAGACATTAGGACAACCGGCATCAACTAGACCATCACTTCTATGACTTGTAGCAAAAATTATTGAATTGGCAAATTATCGATAGAATGAGGACTAAATTTGCAAATCGTTAAAATATTTAGAATATAATTGGCACTATTAAAAAATTTAAAACTAAATCAGCACAAATACACTAGATTTAGAACTTTTCTGGTATCCCCTAGAAAATGTATGAAGAAATACACTAGATTTAGAACTTTTTTGGTATCCCCTAGAAAATGTATGAAGATCACATTATACTTTCAATCACGTTTACATATAAAAAAAAAATTACCTGTTTAATACCCAGTTTGGTCAAATTTCCTCATAAACAAGCTAATTAAACTGGGGAAAAAAAAAAGGAATCGCAAATACCTCTAAATTTAGATTATAAAATTGTTAGAAAATGATAGGAAAGAAATGTTGAAATATCTCCTGGAAAATAGTAGCTGCATGTCAAGACTATCCTATATTCACTTTTTCCAATTTGTTCATTAATTAGCTCACTTATGGAAGAATTTATTTCCAGTCGTCAGCAAAGTTGCTTTATGTTAAAAATATCTTTTAGAAATTATGGAGGTATTATAATGCAAAATGTTATGTGTATCTTGCATGTAGTCGAATTTGTGTCTAGATTCATGGTGTGGTATATCGGACTAGACTTTCTTTGGTTTGATTTGAACCCTATAAATAGGCGGTAATTGTAATATCGAAGTTAAGCAAATTCAAACAACGTAGTATTCTTTCAGCTTCTTCTATTCCAACGCAAGATTCAATGGCATTGGCTTTCAAAGAATATTATCGGATAAGCTTATTGGGACAATACTTGCTTTTCAAATGGTGTTGTTGCGTACCGACTTTATCTATTGGAAAAGTCAGTGTTGACAATGCTAACTTTAAAACAGGTGCCAATCCCCAAAAACTTTGCAAATTCGGACAATAACATGATACTTGTTTCCAAGCTCAAGTTAAACTAAACTACCAACTTCAAGTTGTAGGGCGTGCTAAAAATACATTCTTTACATATTGTGCATATATCACTAATTCGTTACATATTTTACAAACATTGATATATTTAGCATGTTATGTGTATCTTCTATGTGGTCGTACTCATATTTAAAATCGTGATATCGCATGTTAAATTGGATTCACTTTGATATGATTGTAAGATTGAAGTTAAACAATTCGTGAATAGTTACAAAATGCAAAATTACAATAGTGGGTTTTTGACAATTCTTCATGGAGAAACACACTTCAAAAAATTCTTTTAAAAACAAGGCGGTGTGAAGATGGACCAAGTCTCTATTTCCGTATAGTGGAAAAGAAAATGGCGGGCTCGCCATGAAGATCTGGACAAAAATAGAAGGGGGGCCACGAAACTTGTGCCTCAGAAAATTGCTGATTTCTTAACTATTTTCGTCGGCGCACGGCAAAATCTCATTTGTCAATAGTCATTTCAATTTTGGCAATGGCACGGGACCGAATTTCACATGGCGAAAAAGAAAAAAAAGAGGGTTCTAACTAACCCGATCTCGCCTCCAAAACATGTTTGACACGATTATCAAGTCAAAATTTTAAAATACCAATTAATATTCTGTTCATTTTATGAAAATTTAACAATTTGAATTTTTTTTTCAGAATGCGATTACTTGTATCATTTATGAACATGAATGGATAAAAATTACTAATCATTTCAAGTAATACATAAGATTTTTTTTAAGAGAAATTATTTTCAGATTGTTCATTTTTTGTGAAATAAAATGGAACCAAAGTAACGAAAACAAGAAAATTTCACATTGGCTTTCGAGGGATCCGTACGACTCTCTCGATTCAATTTACGTGACCCCCATATTCAAAGAAGAAGAGGAAATAACTAAGAAGAGAAAATCGTGTAAGAAACGTACTCTTTGGAAAACAACGCCGCTTCTACTCCTTTCACGACCTTGACGTGATGACCATGAAACATGGTTTGTTGTTAATAAAAGATGATGCTGATGATGATGATGATCTTATTGGGATTTGGCGGATCTGAGATTCAATTATTCAAAGAATCCTCTAGCATCCCACCTAAGATGCAGCAGCAGCATGTCCCTTTCATTAATCAAATTTACTTTCGATGACTTTTCTTCCCTCCACTAATGTCCCATTTCGAATTTCACATCAGAAAGAAAAAGCAAACATCCATCTTTATAAGGGTCGTGGAAAAGAAAACAAATTTAGGTACCATTTGAATTGGAGAAGTCATTTGCGTATCTTTGCATCGGTACTTACCAAGTTGTGAAAGTTTCTTGCGGCATTTCAAGCTTTAAAAAAAAGGTTTAATTAGGTGTGTCGTGAAATTTTGATTAAGTAAAGGGATAATGACACAGATGGCATCTGAATTTTGGCTGAATGTATAGCATGCTTCCTGAATTTTTAATTTGTTTAATATGATTCCGAAACTTTAGTTAAATATGCAGTGTAGTTTCTTATTTTTTAATTTGTTCAATATTGTCAATTGATTTGGCATATGTTCAATGTAGTTTTGAACTATATTGTCCTTTTATTAATTCAAGAACATAGACAACATTAAATACTAAATTGAATATATATCGAGCAGTTCGGGACCCATATTAAACAAATTAAGATTTTATGAATCATATTGTACATTAGGCTAAAATTTAATAATCACATTGAATAAATTAAAAATTTATGGATTACATCGGATATTTAAACCAAAATTTGGAAACCATTTATGGGAAAAAGCCTATCTACACAAGATTCAGGAGAACTTATTCTATCCTAAAATTTAGTATACCCAGAAAAACGACGCTGCTTCAACCGTCGTTTTAGTGCTGCACCAAACGTTCAACCGCACCCACGTCAAATGGAGTTTCCGTTTTGCTTCTCTTTGGGCTAGTAAGCGATGCTTCTTCTGCTAATGTAGCCATCTGTTTTTCTGGTTGCGTGGAAAGGACGATCAACAAACTAGAAGTGGGTATAAATTGCTTGTCGATTTACTCGCTGACACAGGAAAGAGAGACAGCTATAAACCCCTGCTTTGATGATGCTTTACTAAACAGGCTCTCATTAGGAAACAGAAGAAGAAGGAAGTTTCGTATTTCTTTTTTCTTTTTCTTTTTTTGGTGTTGGAAAGAGAGATGGGCGAAGAAGACGATCCACAGTCGCCATTTCTTGAGAGCACTTCCTCACACAGTGCATCAGAAGAGCCTCTCAAAAGGACTGGTGAGTTCTCCCATTGGCTCCTTGGTTTTCACGTTGTTCTTGTGAAAGCTAACCCTGTCAACTAGAGAAGGTGTCTGTAGGATTCTTGGGAGGATTCCATGTCATGTCCTGTTCTAATGCTGTCTGTTTCCATGTTTTTATGGTGATCGTATTGATCAGAGCACATAATGAAGCAAATGCTTGTGCAAGTTGCTTTTTTTGTAATCTGGGTCTGTGATTGACAAAAGGGAACTAGTTGCACTTGAAATCTGGGATCCTGTGAAGTTGCAATTTTGCCAACATTTGAGTTTGCAAGATTTGGGCCTCAATGTTTATTGCTCCAACGCCTCAAACCCCACTTAGCGTAGGACATTACTGTTCTCGAGAATGCTAACTTTTCCAATGTTTACGGTGGCTAAATGATCTGAGAACAGAATGAAGCAAATGCTTGTACAAGTTGCATTTTCTAATCTTGTTCTGTGGTTGAGCATTGTCAACTGTTCAGAAATTGAAGTTGTACTCTAATTTCCTGTGAAGTTGCAAGTGCCATCTTAGAGTTTGAAATATATGAGCTTCAATGGTTATAGCTCTAATGCCCTGATTTAGTCTAGGATTTGCAGAACCTCACTACGTCCTCCTATCTTCTTAGTCAGTGGTTATCAAAGATGTCCTGACGAGATACGTCACAAAGGAGGACATCAAGCTAACCAAAAATCCGATTCAAATATAAATAACGAGGCTGTCTGCTGATTTAATTTTGTATAATGGAGGGATCCATTATGGATAGTTTACGCCCCAACACTGTTAACAAGCCTGCACAATTCTTTGTTATTGTTCTTTGAAGGGACACAATGGACTGCGGTGGCGCATATTATAACCGGAGTAATTGGGGCAGGAGTGCTTTCTCTGGCTTGGAGCACGGCTCAACTTGGTTGGGTTCTTGGTCCCATTTGCATATTAATCTTTGCGGCCATTACTGTGGTTTCCACATTTCTTCTGTGTGATTGCTACAAGTACCCTGACCCGGAACACGGAACCATCAGAAATCGATCTTACATGCAAGCTGTGAAGCTTTATTTAGGTCAGTAATCAAAATTCCTGGCAAAATATGAGGAGAAGGAAAAATGAAGAAGAAGGAAAGTATGAGAATTTCATGATATTTTAAAAGGACATGACAACAGCAGTGATGATTTTTCAGGAGAGAAGCAGCAGTGGATATGTACAGTGTTTGCGACGGAAAGCTTATATGGGTGTGGGATCGCTTATACAATAACAGCTGCTGCCAGTGTAAGGTGCTCATATTATCTTCTAACTTTTGTCTTTTGATATTTCCCTGTCCTTGTGCATCTAAGCACTAGCTTGGTGTTCTTTGAAAAATTTATTGCTTTGAACTAGGAATAGAGAAGGAGAGAAAAGAAAAGTAAAATCAGGATCCTCACGGAGTTTCTTAGCTACTCGTGGACTTCATCTGGACCAAATTATGTCATACACATACAGTGATTCTTGAGATGAAGTTGGGGAGACTGGCCTCTGTTGTCCAGTAATAATCACCTTTCCCTCAACCTACTGTTGACTTACATTAAAAGTCCAATTTTTTTTTTTTTTTATTTGACAGGATGTACAATAGTCATTGCAAATTGAGGCGTATACTTGTAAAATCACTTGGAAGGCTGCATATACTAGTAATCTTACGATATAGTAGGCAGATGGAAATGTTTTCCAGTATCAGTTCCTCTGTTTAATGTCAAGTTTGAAAATATAAACCAGAGGACCGACCCTGAGTATGTACTGAATCTGTAATCTATGCGACATAAGGATGTGTACTCAATTAGTTTCATGAACTTCTCCTAGGATCAAGTTTGAGCCGCTTGACAATTATCTTGTTCCCTGACAAAAGCTAACTACAGCTTAGGTAACTCATGAAGACTTGACTCGGCGAACTCCTCAACAATTTTTGAATTCAAAATCAGTAAAGCATTTGCAGCTTTCCAGTCTCCTATACGCTTTCTTTTGTTTTAAAGCTAAGTTAGCAGTTGGTGTTTGTTGGGGACTTCATGTACCATCATGATATTTCAGGGGATGGCTAGGGTAAAAATGAATGCGGTTTTCATGCATACTATTTCCAGAGCTAGGCAGAAGCGTAAAGTCACATATCACGTGTTTATCGTCCTTCATGCGTTTTCAATTTCCACAACACTTCCAGGGAGAAGCATGAGTGACATCTTCGTGCTTTTAACATGTCTAGTTTTAAGTACTGTTTACTTTGGTAAATTGACTTCAGAGTTCAGATCCAGGATAATTGTTTCTTCCATTTAAATGGCGCAGGGCAATCCTGAAGTCCAACTGTTATCACCGGGAAGGTCATGATGCTCCGTGCATTTACGGAGATAGTGTCTACATGCTTCTATTTGGTTTAGTTCAGATAGTAATGTCACAGATTCCAGATTTCCACAATATGAGTTGGCTTTCAGTTGTTGCAGCAGTCATGTCTTTCTCCTACTCCTCGATTGGGCTTGGACTTGGCTTGGCAAAAGTAATAGGTATGTTTAAGAATCGTACTTGAAATCAAGATACCGTTTGATTGTGATTCACAATTGCTAACTTGCTTCCATGGCTACAGAAAACGGAACAATCAAGGGAACGATCACAGGAGTCTCAGCTTCGAGCATTCTTGACAAGTTATTGTTAGCCTTTGAAGCACTTGGAGATATCGCCTTTGCGTACCCTTATTCTATTATCGTCTTCGAGATACAGGTACAGCTTTCTCTTCCTAGCGCTCGGGATCGAGTTAATGTTTAAGAAGGCAGTAGCTTAATGACTGAAGTAGAATGCGTGATGGTTCGTATTTGAAGGACACCTTGAAGTCCCCTCCCCCAGAAAATCAGACGATGAAGAAGGCCTCAATGTATGCGATCGTCATAACCACCGGCTTTTACTTATGCTGCGGATGCTTTGGATATGCAGCGTTCGGCGACAGCACCCCAGGCAATCTATTAACTGGATTCGGGTTCTACGAGCCATACTGGCTCGTTGACCTTGCCAATGCTTGCATTGTGCTTCATCTGGTTGGAGGATATCAGGTACCTTAGAAGGATGGGTTGTAACTAATGTCCATGTCCAATTCACCTATTAGCATCACGTTCTTGCATTTATAATAACCCGCCATTTCCGTGGGCACTTTCCTTGATCAGATCTTCAGCCAGCCTGTCTTCGCGATGGCGGAGAGATGGTTCGCTTACAAATTCCCCAACAGCGGGTTCGTGAACAATTACTACTCGTGCAAGCTCCCCCTACTGCCAGCGCTCCAGCTGAACCTCTTCAGGCTGGTCTTCAGGACAGGGTACGTGGTATCTACGACCGCGCTCGCGATGCTCTTCCCTTACTTCAACTCGGTCCTGGGGGTGCTGGGGGCGCTCAACTTTTGGCCCCTGGGGATATACTTGCCCGTGGAGATGTACTTCAAGCAGAAGAAGATCAGGAAATGGTCGAGGGAGTGGATTTTCTACAGGTCGTTCAGCATGTTTTGTCTGTTGATCACCATAGTGGGATTCATCGGGTCGGTTGGAGAGCTCGTGATTGATGAGCTCAGCTGAGAACCTACTACTCCAGCCTCATTTCTTTCTATTTTATACCACCCTTTTTTTTAATTCTTTTTTGGAGATGGAAGGAGACTTTTTGCAAGTTGCTGATACTATATTGATATAATCAGAAAGATATTTTCTCTGTCGTAGTTGTCGAGGTATTACTCTTTGTTAGCTTGTCGTTGGGAAAACCTCCAACACATCGTGAGATTTGACATTTGACCTAACATTCAAACACGAAGAGACACACGCAAAAGAAGATAATAATGTTGTACGAGGAAGAAAAGTCAAACAAAGTGAATTTCCTAATTTAACATCATGACATGCGGTCATGGTTAAGTACGTGAACCAGTAAAAATGTTTTACCATTGTCACGTCGTTCTTTTGTGAGGAAGAATGAAAATTTTCGTTCCTTCGAGAAGATGGTAACTAGACGATATATAATTACAATGTATCTTATGAGAATATAACTTGGCTTTGAAAGATAATTTTAATTTAATATCATCTCGTATTACTAAACTTTTAAGTTCAATTGACAAAGCCAATTCTATAGTAATTGTACTCTTGCCAAAAGTGTGTTAATTGACCTTATATTAGTCATAATATCTGAAAGTCATATGTGTATTTCCAAACTTATAATACAAACAAATGAGATTTTTTTTCATAAAAAGTGAGTTATTAGCAACACCTGCTATCTAAATTATCAATCTAAATAGATACATATTAGAATAACTTAACTCAAAACATCCATAATTTTCAGACAAAATAGATAAAAAGTGAATTTTTTACGCATCTATTGATTTCTATTTTTGGATGTCTTATTAAAAGATCATTCATGATGTATAAATTTATTAATCTTAGATGAAATTTAGCCTTTCTCGCTGTGCCGAAAGTTGGAGTTTCCTACTAATTACCATTATTGATGCTCCTCTTTCCATTCCATTGCATAAGAAAAGAAGAAAGAGCTATCCTATCATAATAAAATTGCATTTTAAATTTGGGATTTATCTGGCATGTAAAGTTGCTAAAATGCAAAAAAAAAAAAAAAAAAAAAAAAAAAAACTTGCAAATACTTTCCGACCCAAAAAAGAAAAAAAAGAAAAAACTTGCAAATACTTCGACCAAGGAAAAGAAAAACTTTCAAGAACTTTCATTAAAAAAGAAGTTTCAAGAACTTTCATTAAAAAAGAAGAAGTTATTCTTATGATTTTATTGTTTTTGTCCCTTGAATGCAGCGGTATCTCTGGTGGGAGCACAAAGCACTCATGGGCTGAACTGTGAAGAATGTGCAGGCGAAATGAGAGTCAAGTCCACCTGTCTGAAAATAGAAGCAAGCAAGAAAGAGAAGGCTTTGCTTGTCCGTTCTAAAAATCCTTTGGATAGATTGTAACGCAAAAGAAGTGCTTTTCTCTTTCCTTTTTTTTATGTTTCTAGTTGGGTAGGCGAGAGAGAGAGAGAGAGAGAGAGAGAGAGAGAGAGTAAGGGAGGGACGGAGGGAGGGAGAGGGAGAGATGGGTGAAGAAGATGATCAACAGTCACCACTGCTCAAGAGCATTTCTTCAGCCGGTGCATCACAACAGCCTCCTCCCAAAAGAACTGGTAAAAATTAACACCACCCCATCTTCACCTCATTATTAGTCGAGACTTTCTTGGAAAATC